>JAAFCE010004519.1:0-26079 GCA_013389805.1 Trigoniulus corallinus
CAGTCCATTACCTTTTTACTAATGCATAGGACCTCGCTTCCATATGTTAACCCTGGTACTGCTACCGCTTTCCATAGGCCCCTAACCAATTCATACCTTGAGAAAGAATCGAATGCCAGTTTCCTTGTTAATCCTTCTCTGGTTTTCAGCTTACAAACGATGTTTTCTTCCATTGCTTTCAGGTATCCCCTATCATTTGTAAGTTTATCCCCCAGGTATGTAACCTCTGACACTACCTCTATCTCCCTCTCCCCAAGCTTGATTGGTACCTGATAGCTAGGCAGCACATTATCCTCTCCTATGATCATCAGCTTTGTTTTGTCCTTACCAAACTCTAACTGAAAATCCCTACTGTACTGTTCACAGATATCCAGTTCTTCCTGGTGTTCTCCCTCTGTCTCTGTCAGAAGCACTATATCATCACATTGGAAAATTTCAGGCTACTTGATACCATCCCCCAGAGAAAACCCCAGCCCTCTATCTTGGAGCCTAATCCCCAGTTCATTGATGTACACTAGGAACAGAACTGGTGATAATGGACAGCCCTGTCACAACCCCTTGTCCAAACCTATCTGTCCTGTATTTATTCCCTCCCAATGGAAATCGTACCTAGTACCCATATATAGCTTCCGGAGACGTTCCACTAGCACCTTATTAACCCCATACTTGGGAAGAACTGTCCATAGCTTCTCTCTATCCACTTTATCATATGCACCCTTAGCATCCAAAAAACAGGTATGCCTTCCATTTCTTTCTTAGAACTACCTCCATAATCTGAGTAATTATGTACAGGCTATCACCTGTTCTGCACCCTTTCAGGACCCATTTTGGAACTCCACTAATTTCCCTGACTCTTATATTATTGTACTTAATCGCCTCCTTACTAGCCCAGCAAATAACTTATACATGCAACTGTTTATAGCTACTGGCCGGTAGCTATCCAAACATTCCTTGCTCTTTCCCTTGCCCTTGTACAGCATCACTACCCGTGTGATGCTGCAGTCATCTGGTATTTTTCCATCCCCTAAATACTCATTAAATATCTTTAAGTGCCGTTCTCTTCCTTTACTCCCTAGTGCTTTGAGAAACTCATTCGGTACCTTGTCCTCCCCACAAGCTTTTCCCAACTTAAATGCATTTATCTCGTTATATAATTCTACCCTAGTATAGCAAGCCTCTCCAGCTGATGATCCCTGGCTGGTTGTCATTCTGTGTGGCCCTTCCACCACCTTTCCACCTGTAGTGGAGAACCCACACCCATATTCCTTCAATACCCTGCTAATGCCTTCTTTACTGGTTATATTCCTACCATCCTTATCTACTAAGGCTTTTCTACCATCCCCTACCTCCTCACTCCTCTCTCTACGTTTATCCCTCACATATCTCCAAACTTTCTTTGTCATCTGTTTCCCCCCATCCATGATTTCCTTCCATTTCCTCCTGTCCTTCTCTGCAATCCTCCTACCCACTACTTCCCTCACCTCTCCTTTCTTCTGCTGGTAGGTGTCCCAAGCTTGTCTGATTCTTTCCTCATCTCCCTCTTTAACAGCTTGCCTATGCCTCCTATTGGCTTGACGTCTACTTTCAATAGACTCCCATGCCTCAGCATCCATCCATGGTTTTTTCCATTTAATCCCATTCCCTTTACACCTTCCCTGTCCTTCATTTGCTTTATCTATTAGGGCACTTACAAGTTCCCCATATGGGACTTCTTTTCTTTCCAGTACCACTTCCACGTCCTTCTGGAACTCCCCCTCTTTAAACCACTTCTTTAGCTGCCAGCTAGCTTTCCTTCCCACCTGTGTCCATTTTTCCTTGATGTTCCTAACCTTCATACAAATCATAATTAGATTATGATCTGAGTCTAAACCCACCCTGATTTCCTCATCCACTGTCATTCCATGCACCTCCTGCACTAGTTCATTCTTTATCAAGCAGAAGTCAATGCAGGAGCTATGCTGTGGCCCCACCATGGTGATCCTTCCCTGACAGCATTTCAGTAGGTTCACTATTGCCATACAATTTTGACATGCAAAACCCTTTTGCATTTTACCATTTCTATTCTCTACCCCATCCATCTCCTGCAGATGCCTATTGAAGTCCCCCACTATTATAATCTGATATCCCTCTAGGTGCAGGGCCTCAATGTCCTCCTGCAAGCAGCTTTATATACGTTCATTCCAGCCCCCTCCTGTACCTTCTATACCCATGTATACTTCTTAATGGCCAGCTTCCTACCTCCTCTCTGAACCTTTATCCACCCATGTTCCTTACAATCTTCACCCCACCTTATTCCCTTAATTTTCTTCCCCCAAAGGATTCCAACTCCACCTCCTTTCTTCTCACCCCACTTTCTATTCCAAAAGGTGGCATTGACCTCATCAACTACATGCTCCTCCTCTCCCCTTAGACGTGTCTCAGCCAGGCCCATGATATCTACCGTTTCTGGCCTCATAATCTCACATAACTCCGTCCACTTCCCTTTCCTCCTCACCCTTTGCACATTTGCAAATGCAATATTTAGGCTTCCTCTTATGTCCCTATCACCCTTGCCTTCCTTGCTCCTTCCTATCTAGGAACTCCTTCACAAATGCCTGCATCTGTTTCCTCATTAATCTGGTGCCCTTTTTTGTGGGGTGATTACTACTTCCAACCCATCATTTATCCTGCCCTATCAAGGGGGCCCTGCTTTCTATCAGCTGGATGCCCAAGTCCTTCCTTAACTGCCACAGCCTTCTCTTTATCCAGGTTGCCCTTGCCCTCTCCATTTTGTTCACGGAATTTGTAGGAATAGTACACACTCTAATAGATACCCAACTTCTCTCCCTACAACCTGCAATGAGGTCTGTCAGGGCTTCCCACACATCCATAGCATTACTTTCCCTGAATTTCTCTGCTAGGCAGAGGAATTTTGAAATTTCCAATAGATGTCGTCTGCAGTAAAATCAGCCAAAGTCATATGTGCGCTTCAGGGCTGCATGCTGAACTCTCAACTGCACTTTTCCACAAATTGGGCGCCTCCCCTCAACAAAGTGGTGTGCCAACATCACCCCTTCGTGTGGCTTTGTCTGCTCACGTACGTCTATACCACGTGCCACTGAACCAGGCTTATGTCTACCAAATGCCTTTAAAGCAATGATTCCCAAAGTGGGGCCCACACCCCACAAAGGGACAATTTGATTGTTAAGGAAATAATTTGAAAATGCTCTCCCCCAGAATTGAGGATAGGGAGACTTGAGGCTGAAGAACAGGCGGCTCATGGGGCAGGCAAGCCTAACGGGAATTTTCAAAGGGGTGGCTAATTTAAAAAGTATTTCGTTGCCATGCAGTCTATTGGCCATTTAAAATTGTCATAGTCCTTGAGTTCCCAGACTTCTCCGATTGTTCAGGTATTTTCTAAATGTTGGCTTTCTTGACGCACTTTGTTTCAGAGTTATAGCCTACCAATGCATTGGCAAGGCGACAAATGCCAAGGGCGTGAGGAACGCTCAGACTGCATTAAATTTAGTGGTGGCGGTAGTGTACCCACTTGCCTAGGGCGCCTGAAACTCATGAGCTGGGGTTTGCTCAATGATTTTCTAGTGATTTCTATCATTAATGTTTCTTTAGTAAACACTTCAATTTTTGAATATTAAAAATTATACATATGTTAGGAGGGGGGCCTTAAGAATTTTAGAAAGGTTTAGGTGGGGCATATCAAAAAAAGTTTGGAAATTACTGCTTTAAAGGAAATGTGCTACCTAGAACATTCGTTGAATAATACTGGAATTGATGCCAATTTTTAGGTTCTCCTGCCCCCTGTGCTGCTTATGGAGATGCTACGGAGCTTGCAAAAATAATGTAGAAAAAGGAAGATGTAATCAACAGCACCCAGCATTCCTAAGCGGTCACCCATCTCAGTAATACCTGGGCCCGACGTTGCTTAACTTCAGTGATCAGACAAGAACTGGTGCTTTCAAAGCGGTATGACCATTGACAAGAGCCCACAGTTCATCACGGTATACATACAGTACGAAGACTATATTCTATCATTATTTCAACAGATATAATATTCATACAGTAGCTGAATTTGTTGACTTCGAATATTAAAATATGCTAGCAGAGAAATAATCTAAAATACCAACTTACAAAATTGTGAGAAACAGCTACATTGCTGCTGACATCTAGTGGTGGTACGAATAAATTCGGGATACTGCTCATACCCAAAAATCGTGGTTGGGGGTCTAATGACCTTGTAGAAAACCTGCCTAAGCTGGAATCCTGGTCAAACGGAAAATAAATTTCGTAACAGAATAATTTCCCATTTCAAATCCTACCCAAAACCAGAAAACAACCTAACGTGGAAACGGAATAAGTTTTGGGAACCGTTTGGATAAATAACCTAACTAAGACGGATTATTTTATGCATAAAGGCTGGTTCAGTGGCACGCGCAAGAGTGGCAGGTACCACTTGAGGAGATGAAGCAACACAGAAACGGATGACGTCGGTGCATAATTATGTAGGGAGGGTAGTTGAGGATTTGGAGGAAAAGCGCAGTGCTCCCGCATGCTTATGATTTGTAGGTTGTACTGTAGACGACACCCATTATGCCATGACACCATTGTTCGCTCATTATGCCGCCTAGCAGACATTGTCAAAATCAACCGGCACACGTCCTATCTGCCGCTTTCCACTCAACGAGTACTCGTGCAGTTCGTCTTGGTGATGGTGCTCTACATCAATACTTTGTTGGTTGCGCGGGCACTCTTTTCGCCACTGAACCAGCCTTTACACTACAATGCAGGCATTAATGTTGAGTGTGACTGTACATGCACCAACGTTCTAGGGACAATTACGGCCATATACACACAGAGTTACCCAATAGTCCAATAGTGAAGCAATGACAATGTACTTTAAATGACATGTGGTGGCAGGGGCGGATTCGAGTGGGGAGAGCAATGAAACCATTGCTCCTCACTGGGGCGCATCTGTCTACTCATGCATGATTCAACTTTTGACTGATGAGACATTTTTTTGCATTTCTTATTGCCGTTTCTATTCTGCCAGTCCAATTTGCAGTTGGCTAGACCACTGAACATAGGACCTTGTCTAAAGGCTCCCACTGTCGATCACCAAAATTCCAATTCCTCTCTGCCAAAATGAATTTTGCACTCCAATTACTTATTGTAAATGCATAATATCATGTGGATTGGATGGAGTGATGAGAAATGGACGGATTTCCATCTGTCCAAAAATCCTTCACTCTGTTCCAACCATCCATCACTCCAATAGACCATGAGTGTGAAAAAGTGATTGGATGGACCGATGTAGTTGCCCTATGGAGCGTTCGGGTGTGCCAAATCACTGTTGATTTTGGACCATTGCAATCTCAACACGTGTGGTAGATAAATGGGACCTTTTTTTATCTCTGAATACTGATAATGGCTGATGATTAAGCTGTTGATATAAGGAGTAATTCTTCAACCAACGAGGACACTTGTAATAATTACTTAATCAATAACACAAAAAATAATAACAAATAAAATATTGCTAAACAATTTGATGGTTGAATTAAAGGAATTAATAATAATTCAGGTTTGGTTTCATGGTGTTCTACGGCCCCTCAACTACAAGGCCCACGATGTAGTTTTACAGCAGAGACTGCACAGACACTACACAATGTGACGATTTTTGGGTATTAACAGTATCCTGATTTTCCAAGCAGCCACCTATGCCAGTGCAAACTCTGGATGCATTGCTTAACTTAAGTGATCAGACGATAACTAACCGCCCCCTATTAATTCAGGAGTAATGTATTGATCCGTCAATGACCCTTCAACATGTCTCGACTTTCCAGGCGCTCCAGACACTCCACTGTCTCACCACTCCAATTGGCATGATCGTCAGTGGGCACCTTAAGGGGCAGTGGAGGACCTATTGCAAGTGCTAGCTAGATTTATGCTAAGGGATTCTGAATATTTAAAAATATTTGTGGTGCAATTGTTTGAAGTTCACCCCCATTCCGGTCCGCCTTTGGATCAGTATCTGTGTGGGGGCGGAGTAAGTTTTTAGTTTATGGACTTTTATTTTCAATATCATCATCCTAATAAAAGGTGATTTTATTTCTTATACTTTGATTTATTAATATGCAACCCTTTGTAAAACGAAAACCGGTGAAAACGGAAAAAAATATGGGAACGATCAGGTTCTGTTTTAGAGTGGTTTTACTGTAGTTGAAGGGCCCTAAATCACCAACAAACAACTGGACAGTTGTGATGTGAGATAGACCAGGTTGTGGCAGTGACACTTTACAAAATGCACTGTGGCCGATTTTCAGCGGATACGTTAGATGATTATGAGAGAAAACCCAAAAAAAAGTCTTATGTCCTCATGTCTTCATTATCTTACCCGTATCCCACCTGTGGCTGGGTCAGTTCTGCGGGTTCAAGCCCTCCACACCTGCCTATCTCCCATCAGGTCCTTGTATACCCCACAAACCAAACACCCATATCCTTACTTACAACCTGCTCCCACGTCTCCTTTGGTCTTCTTCCACTGCCCTGGATGCATCCAACCACCTGCAACGAGACCTGCAAAATAGACCTAAGGGGGTTCTCCTCCACTCTTCTACCTGCATGTCCAGGCACTGTATATGCAAATGAAAGAAAGTTTATTAATGTTCTACTTACAAGATGGGCTGCCACAATGTGTAATGATGGTGGAGCCAGATGTGAAAATGACAAGTTAGAGGACTAGTGACATAAAGAATCAATGTTGTTCAGTGCTGAACTGGGCCATATGGCCCCACCATCACTTTCCATTGTCGACCGCTGTCAGGGGATGAACTGGCTGTAATTAAGCAAAACAAGATACAAAATTCAGGAATGAGTATTTTAAAGGTAGTTTAGAGGTGGGGGAATTCACGGTAGAGAAATGAAGGAGAGTAGATTGAGGTGGTATGGACATGTAGTAAAACCGTTCAGCATATCACCTTTGTGTCCATTAACAGTGACACGGTGGGTGTCGTGCTACCATAGGTGGGAAAAGGGTTAAAAGTTGTTTTGCTGTGTTGTTACCAGTGGCGTCACTAGGGTTGGTGTCACCCGGTGCGGTGACACCCCCATCCCATGGTGTCACCTCCTCTCCCGAAAAAAGCGCTTCTTCTGCTTTGGTGTCACCCCCTTTTCTCATGGTGAAAGTGGTGTCACCCACTGCAGCCCTCACTCCCCGCACCCCCCTAGTGACGCCACTGGTTGTTACTACGTTTGTATGTACTATAAGAACGTTCCTCACACGAAATGCTGTAGTGTCACTGCTACAACCTGCAGTGGCGTCACTAGGGCTGGTGGCCCGCACCGGTTGACACCACTCACATCGTGAGAAATGGGTTAACACCAAAACAGAAAAGCGGCATTTTCGGGAGAGGGGGAACCAACCCTAGCAACGCCACTACCAACCTGGTAGATGTTACCACATCTTGGACCACAACTCTAGAGGTGGTTGCAGCGCCATCCAGCCCTTTGATGCCATAGCCAGAGAGTTAATGATATCTGTGTAACAGAACTGTAATGCCTGGTTCTGTATACCCATGCGCTAACGCTTTTACCATTGTAACAGACGACACAGCACAAAAAATGGTGTCGTCACACTGCTACTTGGGGTGCCACAGAGCAGCTATGCGTGTCACGCTGTGTTTTGATTGGCTGGCGGTTGAGCTGTCTGCTTGAAAAATGGCGGACGATATACTGAGCCATGACGGCTGTGTGCGGTGACTCCAAATAAAGTGCTGCACTTAAGGAATTGCGCTGGCGGTCCTTCATAATGCACTAGCACAAAACGTCATCAAGTTGTCATCAGTAGGGACGTGATTAGCATTGAAGTGTGGTGATACGGAACTAGGGATAAGATAATTGGTTGAGGTAGGATGGCCAGCAACCATTTCTGGCCTTAAAATACTGAATTGATCAGCCTTTGCAGTTATTACACTGCTAGCAAACAAAAAACATGGAAAATCAGAAACCAACACCAACCAGCATTTCCAAGCAGTCACCCATGTCAGTACTACCTGGGCCCGACATTGCTTAACTTCCATGATCAGACAAGAACTGGCACTTACAAAGTGGTATGGCCATTGATGGCAAAGCAACTGTCATCAAGGTATACATTCGTTGTAAAGACCATTATGATTTTTTTTTTAATATTTCATTCAGTGGATAGCTATAATCATATTTCTTTGCCGAAAATATTTCTTCTGTATTAAGATATTTTTGGGCCGAAATGATCGACAAAGGCATTTTGCACAAATAAGAGAAACTACTTCACTGCTGCTGACATCTAGTGATGGTACAAATAACCTCAGAATGATTTATAAACGCTTGGTTTACGAAGTTTAGCTAACCGCATAATCCTTTATGCTATGTAACGTGCTACGTAGCGAAGAATACGAAAATTGGGTTTTCAAAAAAGCTATGTAGCAACTTCGTAGCGTGGGTATCGAATTCTTTTAAAACTTTAGCCAAAACTTCGTAGTGCAGTTGTAGTGCTACAAACGCTATGGCTTTTCGTGCAGGATTCTTTGCATAATTCAACATTGCGGCTCCGACAGAAGATATTGCAATTGAATATGGTGGACTGCAATAGGGTAGTTATTGACAGTACCCAAAAATGAAGCAGGACAAATAAAAAATTGTATAGTTTTCAATTAAAGAAGTAATTTCCATTTTAAGAACATTAAGAACATCATCATCATTCCCTTACCCCGCCTGTGGCAGACTCAGGTATGAGGGTCCAACGAATATACTCTGACTGGGGTCATCCCTGCCAGGTGTCTGGAACCTGTAGGAGTATTGACAACGTCTGTCAGTGGGGGTGCGAACATTAAGAACACAATTTAATTAAAGAAATTGAAATAGTTTACTCATCTAAGTAGCAGATATGGCAACATGGAGGCCTCCATCATTGTAGCACTACAGATGTTGTTCAAATAGCAGCTACTGGTAGTGCTCTAAATGAATTTTCATGACGTCACAGTATGCACTATGTATCACACCCTTATCCCGTCTGTGGCAGGGTGGGTTCTGCGGGTTCTAGCCCTCCACTCCTGTCTATCTCCAATTACATACCCGTCCACCTCCCACACTACCATGTCCTTATGGACAATCCGTTCCCACGTCTGCTTTGGTCTGCTCCTGCCCTGGGTGCACCTAACAAGCTCCTCTTCCCCTCTCCTAATTACGTGTCCATACCACCTCAGCCTATTCTCCCTCATTTTTGGTGATGCCCACAACCCCTGGACATTTATTTTTCTTTTCTGTTTAATATAATAAGGCGGGATAAGGGTATGATGATGATGATGGTCTCCATAGATGGTCTCCATGATGGTATCACTAATGCGTGAATCACATTTACGTTTTTTCGACATGATGTGGCGTTTTAATTTAGTAATAAACATGATAGGCCTTCTAAAATACTGTACAAAGCACAACCACAGGGATCATCACCATCATCATCGTACCCTCCTCCCGTCTGTGGGATGGTCGGGTCTGCGGGTTCTTATCATCCACCCCCGCCTATCCCCACCAAGTCCCTCTCCACCCCGCATGTCTCCATGCCCCTCTACACCACCTGCTCCCACGTCTGCTTTGGTCTTCCCCTACCCATGGGGACCCCAATCACATGCATACCCATAATGGACCTAATAAGCTCCTCCTCCTCTCTCCTCATCCTGAGCCCATACCACCTCAATCGCTTCTCTCTCATCTTTTTCGTGATGTCTCTCACTCTCAAGCTACTTCTAATGTAATCATTACGGACTCTGTCGGCTAGTGAAAACCCCATCATGTAGCGCAGCATTCGCATCTCAGCCACATGCATTCTCCTTTCATGGTTCTTCCTAACTGCCCAACATCTGAGCCATACAGCCTAGCAGGCCTAGCTTTACCCTTCAACTTTATTGGGAACCGGCAGTCACACAGGATTCCACTGGCCTGCCTCCACTTCAGCCATCCGACATTAATACTATGGGTCACGTCAGAATCTATCTCCCCATTGCTTTGGAAAACTGATCCTAAATAACAAAACTCTTGCACCTCGGGTATACCCGTACTGCCAAAACGGATCTCACCCCCTTGCCCCTGGTCGCTAAAAGTAAAAGATCGGTACTCTGTCTACTTCATGTTTACTTTAAGACCCCCTCCTTCTATTGCTGTATTAATTTCTTGTTGGCCCATTTGTGCATCCTCTTTGGACCCCTCAAGCTTTCCCATGTCATCAGCAAATACCAGGCACTGAGGTCCTGTCAGCTGCTCATCCATTACTAGAGTGAATAGAATGCACGACCACCATGAAAGAAATTTATTATCAGACTAAAGAAGGAAATGGAGATTTGACATGTGCAAATGCACAACTGAGTTACCCCACCACCACTCTGTCACACCTAAGGCAAGGCGCACACTATAGTCAAGATTGTCGGACAGCAGGGTGTATGCTCAGCTCAGGCAATGAAAAGCAATGTGTAGCAAGGAGTCTGATGGTGAAATCTTGAAAACTGAGTAACAGCTACTCTCATAGTACTTAGATTGTCGTCAAACAGTCTTGACTGTACAGTGTGCGTCTAGCCTTAGGTGGCTTTCACACCAAAGATGCAAAAGACAAGACATGTGCCTCCCAGAAGCAGGAATCATGCATCTTCGAACACCAACACATATAAAGAGATGACGTCTTTCACACCGAAATGACAAGTGCATTGTACGTCCTGGAAGCATGAGGCACATGTTCCTTGAAAACCGGTTGGTTGGTTTTATGCTTCCTGCCTCTTTGCCTTTTTGGTCGGTGTGTGATTCCCTTGTATTAGAAGATTTGCTCTATTGAGTTGGACACACCAGCTCTTGCCTGATCACTGGGGTTAAGCAACACAAACCCAGTTAGTACTGACATGGGTGTTCGTGTGAGAACACTGGGTACTGAAAATACCCAAAAATCACTGCAACAGTGTAGGGTCTGTGCAGACCGCATTAGAACTACACAGTGGACGGGGCTCTAATGAACCTTGCAGTTGAAGGATCCTTAACAACTAACAAATCAATGAAAATCTGAATTAGCACATGTGCTTTCCAATGTGTAGGGAGGAATGAATCCTAAACATGTTACCTCACAATCAATAATGTGACATAACATTTATTGCTGCCTTCAAAGTGTACCAGGCACTGTATGACCCTGCATCTAAAGATTATTCCAACCAGGATGTGCATTTGAGAGCAAGGAAGGGCCCTGTTCATAAAAAAAGTGGGGAACAGCTTAGTGATTTGGACACACCAGTTAGTACTGACATGGGTGGCCTCTTGGAAGTGGGAAAGCTGGGTACCAGTTATAGTCACAAATCGTCGCATTAGTGTAGTGTCTTTGTACTCTGCGTTAGAATACACAGTGGAAAAGGCCCCTAAAACACCAACGAACAGATCAAATTCATAAAAAAATATAGAACATTAATAAAAAAAACTGTTTTTATTCTAATTTCTATACAGGATGTTTCCTTTAAAGTAGCCAATGCCTTTTTTTAAAACATCTATGAGATGTGGGATAAAATGGTTAGGAAAAAATTATACTTCAAGGAGAGGGACATTCACTTCCAAAAACAGTTCATAAAATTTGGCAGTAGTTTTTTTCAGGACAATGCAAAGTAACATTTTTTCAATCAATACCTCTAAAAAATGTAAAATTTAGATGTATAGTAAGATGTTCCTATGCCTAAAATTTAAAATACACCCTCAAAACTGCATTAATGAGTGTGCACCAATGGCCCAGGGCTGCAGAATGTTGTCTCAGGCATGGAGTTCAGCAAGTTGTTGCTTTAAACTGCTAAAACAAATTAGAACGTTTTAATATAACAATGTCATTATAGTATGCAGCTCAGCAAATTGTCGCTCTTAAGCCTAGTTCCATGGCACGCGACACCGACACAAATTGCGTTCGAGCAGACGAAATGCCATAGAATCTGATGACGTAGGAACTCAACTGTTTTGTCACGGTAGCATGAAATCAACAGAAAAGTGGAGTTGAGAGGCAGTCAACTGCATTTCTTGCTTACAACTGTCGTGTGTATTTCTTTGGCTATTACTTTTCAAACAGCATTTGCCATTTAAATTTCATTGGCTGTTGGATTTTTGTGCTGCGGGCGCCACCTCACTGGCATTTTGGGAAACATTTACACTACTTATGATTTCTCGCCTGCCACAGAACTACAACACACACAATTTCACCTAGCGCCTGCAATTGACATCATAATTTTGTCGTCTGCTCAGGCGCTATTCTCTTTCATGTCACGTGCCATGGAACTAGGCTTTAGCTGCTCCAACTAGCTCACTCGGAGCACAAGCCAAGGAGTCATGATTCACGTTAGCTCAATGCTAGCTAGTTAGAGCAGTTAAGAGTGACAATTTGCTGAGCTCCAAACATGAGACATCATTCTGCAGCTGTGGGCCATTGGTGCACACTAATTAATGCTGTTTTGAGGGTGTATTTTTAATTTTAGGTATAGGAACATGCTATATCAAGATTTCACATTTTTTTAGAGCTATGCGATGCAAAAGTGAAAACTACCCCTATCTATCGAAAAAAATGTAACTTTGCATTGTCCTGAAAACACTACTGTAAAAATTTCTGTACTGTTTTGAAGAGTGAATGTCCCCCTCCATCACCTATAACTTTTTTCTAACCATTTTATCCCCTATATCATAGATTTTTTTAAAAATGAGATTTGGTTACTTTAAAGGAAACACTCTGTATATCTGTCGGGTAGAAGCAGACAGAAGATGCAGGCTGCATATGCCTCTTTGTTGGGAAGCATGTTTCTCCAAGGAAAAGACACTAATGTCTCCCACATCCAGGAGGCACTAGTCTTGTCTCTTGCATCTTTGGTGTGAAAGCCGCCTAAAATTTAACTTTCGGTTTACTAAAAAAAAATCTCGCAAGTTCAAGACTTACTGAATTATACAGCTAAAAAACATTGAGAAAAAAGGAAAAATTAGTAATCAACAGCACCCAGCATTCCCAAGCAGTCACCCATTTCAGTACTACCCGGGCCCGACGTTGCTTAACTTCAGGGATCAGACGAGAACTGGTGGTTTCAACGTGGTGTGACCATTGACAAGAGCACCAGTTGCATCACAGTATACATGTGCTACTCACACCTATTATCGTTATCTTTTTGATTACTTCAATAGAATGATAACGTTAACAGTGCCGTAATGGGGTTATGAAGCGCCTGTGGCAAGTGTCTAATTTTCTCTTCCCGGAAACCCAATAATGACAAAAATCTTAGTCCCAGTGCACACATGCAATGTTTACTCGCACGGCCTTGCAATTGCAGCATGAGATACATTAGTTGCGATGGGGAATGCACACATAGACATGCTACCTGCGGCGCTGAAATGGCTCCAAAAACCGGAGTTTCGTCTGGAAGTGTTCGGAGTTCCCTACGAAACCGCCGCGCTCGCACATTCGGTCTCGTTGTACCTGGTGGTCTATTCAGCGATGCACACATCCTTGCGGTTTGTTTGCGCTGTTGCTTAGTTTTGACATTTGGTGGGCAAATAGGGCATGCCTTCTGGACAGTTGCCAAATGTGCACTGGCGACATTTCCCTGCATGTGTGCATTGAATTGCTGCGGAGTCGCTTCGGTGTCCCTGTGGCACCCGCGCGAGCAAACATCGCATGTGTGCACTGGGCCCCTTAAACATTTTGCGCCCTAAACCCAGTTGTGCCCATGGCGGTTGCCTTCTTGGCCACGCCCTACTTACGGCCCTCAACGTTAATAATATTTCTTTGTCTCACATGTCGAAATTGAGATATTTTAGGACAGAAATGATCCAAAAAAAGGCACCCTAAATTAGAATTGAGAGAAACTCCCTCCTTACTGCTGACATCCAGTAACGACATGAATAAACTCGGGCCGATTTATTTATATTAGCATACGAAAGTCTTTTAAAATTACTGCAATTTGTAGGACTTTTGTGCCTAGAGCAGCAGGGCCCGCTCTAGGGGGTGCAATCTGGACATTAGTCCCGGGCGCCATTTTGGCTGTAAGTGTGAGGAAAACTGCTGGTTAAACTTGCATTATATTCTTAAGGGGCGGCAAATTGTCTTTTTTTCCGGGGCGACGTAAGTGCTACAGCAGACCCTGTACTCGAGGCCTCTTCCAAAGTCGTTGTCCAGTGCAGATGCACAAGTAACCTACTAATGTAGTGGTGGCGAACCTCAATGGCCCACGTCAATACCAACAAGGGTGGTTGGTAAAGAACGTTGGGTGTTGCAAATTAACCCTCTCCTTTGTCCTTTCACCTTCCTCGTCATCTTCCGAGGGTAGCCTCCTAAGGGTTCATTCTTTTATGGCTGCCTGGCTTATTCCCCAACCCACAAACAAATACAGTACAGAATATATTAGTTTATTAAAGTAGGAAAGAGAGAAAATCATCATTATGCCCTTATCCCGCCTGTGGCAGGATCGGATCTCTGGGTTCTAACCTCCAGGTCCCCATTCAACCCGTACACTATGATACAATAAACTAGATATAATTCACGTTCGGATGGGTCACTTAAAATTGCATGGTGGGTCACAGGTTCGCCACCACTGTATTAATTCCATTATTAACTACATTTGTTTCTGATTTGTTAACTCGGATCCCAGCAGAAGACAAATCATTTAGGGCTTGGGCTACGCGGTTTTAGGAAAATTCGTCCCCGACAATCCATCCCCGACAGTTCGTCCCCAACAATTCGTCCTTGGGAAAATACATCCCCGATACAATTCGTCCCAAGGAAAATTCGTCCCCGACACTGACAACAACAACGCTGTTTAATGCTGTATTGTTAATTTACTTAATTTTTCCACTGTTAATGCCATATTGTTCACAGACTGTTGGGACTATCACAGAAGTGTCCGGGACAGGGCACACTTTCCCTTTAACCTGGTTACTAATTTATCCTAGCGATTGAGGTGAAAGATGCAGGTGATGAATTATCTTTCGTAAGTACCTTTACAACGATCTCTACTTTCGGCCACTTGCAGGATCTCTACTTCTCGCCTTCGCCGTGAAAGCCTCCTCCCCGTGAACAAGATACATATCGATTCTGTGAATGATCACGTGCAGACACGAATCTGGCCTTTATAGGCACAGATCAATTCTGCTGTCCTTCTGCCCGGCCCCAACGTCACCACACTCAAGTTTTAATCCTGACATTACAAAAAAAATAATGTTTATTCATAAAGATACTTGTTTTCATCAATAATTTCGCCCTAAAGCACCAAAGAACCAAAAAAAATCCTAACCCAGTAAAAGGGAAAGCGTAGCCAGGGAACAACCACCAGGGACGAATTGTCGGTTACGAATCTTCTGCAACCCGGGCTACCCAGTTATGCGGCTTGCGTTTTGTTGACGATGTTTTCATTCAAAATCCTGGATCAGTCCAGCCAGCTTTTGGAAAATTTATGTAGTGAGCAAAGACAGTGCAGAAGAAAATAAAAACCTTGAACAAATAGCACCCAGCATTCCCAAGCGGTCACCCATCTCAGTACTACCTGTGCCCGACGTTGCTTAACTTCAGGGATCGGACGAGAACTGGTGCTTCCAACGTGGTATGACCGCTTAACAACAAAACCTCTTTCATTAAGGTATAGATACGCTACGTGGACCATCGTCTTTTTATTATTTAATTGGATTAACAGTCATTCAGCAGCTAAATGAGTTTGCCTCAAATCTTAAAATTAAAATACAGGAATATTATCCAAAAAAGGCACCTTACAGAATTAAGAGAAACTGCTTCATTGCTGCTGACATCTAGTGCTGCTACAAATAAACTCAGGATGATTGTCAACTACAGTGAAACATCTCTATCGGTTCACCTTCCATGAAAACAGGCGGCTCGTGGGGCAGACAAACCTAGGCTGCTGCCTAGGGCTGAACATTTCGAAGGGACGGCTAATTTCAGAGGTACTTCCTTGTCATGCAGTCTATCGGTCACATAAGATGTTCATAGTCCTGGTTGATTGAGCCTTTACTACATGTTGACATTCACACGGCGCCCCGTTGCAGTCATAGCAATGCATTGGCAATGGAAAAAATACCAAGGGGGAGAGGGACACTTGGACAATTCAGAACTGCATTAAATTTAATGGGAGGTGGCGATGGACCCACTAGCCTAGGGCGCCTGAAACTCACTTGCCGGGTCTGCCCACGAAAATCAACTTTTGTAAAGAACAGAAAATTCTCTGCTTTGTTTCTGTTTTAGGGCCCTTCAACTACAAGGTCATTAATTAAAGCCCCGGCCACCCATGCCAGTACTAGCTAAGGTTGAATAGCTTTGGACATGAGTCCAAAGAGGTCACACAAAAGGGCCTACAACACATTAAATCAGCAATGGAAAGAGGGGACCTTAAAGCCTGGTTCAGTGGCACATGCAAGAGCGGCAGATACCACGTGAGCAGATGAAGGAACACAGGCTGAGTTTCTAAACTACCCGAGTCAAACTCGAGTTACTCCGGAGTGACTCCAAAGCGTTTCTAAATGGCTTACTCCGAATGCCTCACGTTCCTAAATGCTTTTTTTCACGTTTTAGAGTCACACTTGAGTCACTCCTGAGTGACTCTTTTTGACTCCACTCAAAAAGGACGAGTAAACAGAGTGAAAGCAGTCGAGAAGTAACGAATGCAATCAAAGCAGACGAACGATTAGGCATTTAGAGTAGGGTTGCCATAATTGTCAGACCAAAAACGTTAATTAAAAGTATTTTTTCAACAAAATAAGAGTATTATTACAACTTTATGATAAAAACAATAGCATAATAGATAAATGGTGGTCAAACAGTCAGTTTCACTGGCAACATGCGATGTTTTCATGGACACATCAGTACCAAATCTTGGCATGTACAGTATATGCACAGTATTGAATGCAAGGATATCAGAAAATAATTGTCCTGCATGCAAAAATTTTAAATCGACCTGGACAAATGACTGTTTGACATGGACACAGACCTACAGGATAGCGAGACATATACAGTAAGCCATATATATATATATATATATATATATATATATATATATATCCCACCATTAGGATTCTATATATATATAATGTCAGTGTGAATGAATTAAACAGTGTTCTGGGTGGACAAATGAAGATCGGGGGGCATAACGAGAAAATTATCGCCTGTCATCATCAAATCGTCGTCTGCAATCTTTATAAATTTTGCTCTTGTATCGTCCCTAAATGCATGACACCGGTGTTACTCCAATGTTACTCCTGTGATGTCAGCAGTGACCTGAGTAACTCCAGAGTTACTCTAACTGGAGTAATTTAGAAACTCAGCCACAGAAACGGATTACATGGGCGCATATTTATGTAGGGAGGGAGTTGAGGAATGGGAGGCACAGAGCGCAGCCAAGGAGTCTAATACAAGGAGTGACAGCTCTGCCGTTTTCGTGTCCTCATACCGAAAGAGAGCCACCTTATAGACGGTTTGCTGAAACTACCTCTTTAGATGTATTAGCTTGCATATTTACAACTATATAAATAATAATTAGAATGATTTAAAAGTAGTTATAAAGTGCCAGGTATATATATATATATATATATATCACCTTCATCATCATCTCATGCCTGTGGTGGGGTCGGGTCTGAACGGTCTTATCCTCCATTCTCACCTATCCCCCATCAAGAACCTCTCCATCCTGCACGTCTCCATGCCCCTCTGCACAACCTGCTCCCACGTCCGTTTTGGTCTTTCCCTACCGAAGGTGTCTTCAATCACATGGAGACACATAATGGACCTAATGCATTCCTCCTCCTCTCTCCTCATCTACCATCCTACCATCTCACCTACATCCTATCCATCCATCCTACCATCTCAACCGCTTCTCCCTAATCTTTTCCGTGATGTCTCCCACCCCAAGCTACCTCTAACGGAAAATTTCGGAAATATATATCACCCTAGGATATATCACCAGGGTGAAGTAAAGGAGTAGTAGTAGTGTGTGCAGCTCTAAAGTAGTGTGTGCAGCTTGAAATGCACTCCAGCACTCCATGTCATCATCTCACCCTTCTCCCACCTGAGGCAGGTTCAGATCTGCAGGTTCTAATCCTCTACTACCACCAATCCCCCACCAAGTCCCCTTCCACCCTGCACACTTCCATGTCCCTTTCCACCACCAGCTCCCACTTCCGTTTTTGCCTTCCTCTATCTCTGGTGCCCCCAATTACCAATGCCACCATGTACCACAGTGGAGCTAATATGCCCCTCATCAAATGCCCTCATTAAATGCCTGACTTTTTTGGGACCCAGTGGTCGCACAGGACCCCACTTGCCTGTCTCCACCTCAGCTATCCTGCATTAATCCTATGGGTCATGTCAGAATCTATTTCTGCTTTGCTCTGGAAAACTGATCATATATAAAGATACTCTTGCACCACTGGAATTCCCTTTCCCCCACAACGAATCTCACCTCCTTGCCCCTGGCTACTAAAATTTAAAGCTAAGTGCTCAGTCTTCTTCATGTTCACCTTAAGACCCAATCTTTCCATTGCTGTTTTAATGTCTTGTAGTAAGTGTATATATAAAGAAATTATTCTTCCCATTAAAAACATGTTAAACTGACCAATTTATTTATATGTTCAAATTAGCAGCAAGCAGTTGACATTATTTATAAAGGACAATAGAAGAAAGTGCATAATTGCATGTTTAAGATGCTTGAAATACATGTAGCATCTGTGTTGTAGCAAACCATCCACTTGGGGCGCCACCGTGTAAAACTATGACACAAAAGTCAATGGGAAAGGGGCAGAGCTGGTACTCCTTATAGACTCCTTGGCACAGTGCTTCCACATGCTTATGAAAGGTTGGTTGTACTGTAGATGACGCCCATTATGCCATGACACCATTGTTCACTCATTACGCCGCCTAGCAGACATTGTCAAAATCAACCGGCGTGAGTCCTATCTGCCGCTTACCACTGAACGAGTCCTCATGCAGTTCGTCTTGATGACGGTGCTCTACATCACTATTTTGTTATTTATGCGCGCGCTCTTTTCGCTGGTAGCGCTTGCCACTGAACCCACCTAGAGGTACATGTACACGGACAGCGTCATTGGTCAGTGTACTGACATAAAAACTATAGGTGCACTGGCAGTCTGTTTACAAGACGAGCTCTAAATGTCAGTGTTGTCACTTGTAAAATCGTCGGCAGTGTACATTTGACGTCAGTGAGCCAGTGATCACTGACAGCTGTTTACATTGCCAAAGAAAACGAAGCCATGTCAGTGCCATGAGTCCAACTGCCGCTACAATTATTTAACTTTCACAGCTGTAAATATAATAGATAGTTAGGGCAAACGACATAGACGGAAAACTTAAAACGTAAAATTCACATCGTCAAAGTCGTTTAAATGATGTTCGTCTGCTAAACTGTACATAAAAAATTGCGGCAGCGTCGATGCTTAAAAACAACCAACCTAAAATTTGGCGCATGCGCGTATCGCTACCTTATGTCCGAATTTTAAAAATCAAACTGAGTCGGTAAAAATATAGCCTAAATTACGTCGATTTACAGGGCACTAGTGGTGTTTTAATTAATATAATTTTTTTTAATTAGATGGTGAAATGAATTTCCAGATATTTAGGAATTTAAGCATGTCTTCAAACAGAATTGTATCAATGATTTAACTGTTTAGAATATGCTGTGATAACTTAGGCTGCTCCTCAGTTACTGCTGCACCACGAAGTACAGGTGTCATGCAGAGTAAACGTGGTTTGTTGGAGTAATTCATTATTTGGCAAGTGCCACAGTGTTGTGCACCAGTCGGGCAAGACAACTAACAATTCACATGCCCTAACTAATAGCTATGTAAAACGTAAACATAAAAAATTTTAAGTATGCACAGTCTTATGTTTATGTCGTTAGCCCTAACTATCTAGCATGGTCACTAGTTTGCCTTTGCAAATATATATATATATATAATTAAAATAAATGCAAAGATGTATTTTTTGTCCAAATTGATGTTTTCTCACATCAATGTTTAAGATTTTTTTCATTTTGTACACTCCAAACTTATTATTTCTTTGTTTTCTATTTCGCCAGTGCATTAACACTGGCTTCAAACGCATCAGTGAATTTCTCTTTGTCAGTCGGATGAGGCAGTGAGAAATTGCGGTGTTTACACATGGGCAGTGATTTTTGTTGTCAGTGCATGTCAGCCAACTGACTACCAGATGGCAGTGCTTACTGACAAGTGTTTACACCTCACTGAGAACACTGACACTGAATTACTGATCAAAATCACTGTCCGTGTACATGTACCTATAAGATGAACATGAAGAAGTCGGAGTACCTAGCTTTCAATTGTAGTGACGAGGGGCAAGGGGATTAGATTCGTTGTGGGGGTTCGGGTGGGTCACAGGTTCGCCACCACTGCATTAATACAATTATTAACTAAATTAGTTTCTGAATTGTTAACAGGGTTCCAGCAGAATACAAACTATTTAGGGCGTGGTCTACCCAGTTATGTGGCTTACGTTTCATTGATGATGTTTTCATTCAAAATCCTGGATCAGTCCAGTCAGCTTTTGGAAAATTTATGTAGTGAGTAACAACCATGCAGAAGAAAATAATAACTTTGAACCAATAGCACCCAGCATTCCCAAGCAGTCAACCATCTCAGTACGACCTGGGCCCGACGTTGCTTAACTTTAGTGATCAGACGAGAACTGGTGCTTCCAACTTGGTATGACCATTGACAAAAGCATTTATTTTATTACGGTATAGATACGCTACCTAGACCTTCGTCTTTTTTTTATTATTATTATTATTTCATTGGATTAACATGGTCATCCTAAAATATTAAAATTGAAATATACTTAGCTGGGAAATTATCCAAAAAAGGCACATGATAGAATTAAGAAAAACTGTTTCATTGCTGCTGACATCTAGTGATGTTATGAATAAACTCGGGATGATTGTTAACTACAGTGAAACCCCTCTTTCGGTTTACCTCCAACGAAGGTCCACTTCTTTAAAGAACGGAAAATTCTTTGGTTTGTTTTTGTTCTTCGGGTCCTTCAACCAGGGCATCGAACCGTTATGTTTTTGCGTTCCGGTTTTGGTTACGGTTCACGTCAAATAAATATAAGGGTTATGTTATGGTTTTCGTTCCAGTAAAAAATGACGGTTATTCCGGTTTACGGTTTTCGGTTTCACTCCGAATATTAATTTTAAAAAAATAATATGTATTAAACATAATTTTAAAATGCAGTAGATTATAATAAAAATATCCATCATCATCATCATCATCATCATCTCAACCCTATCCCACCTAAGGCAGGGTTGGGTCTGTGGGTTCTAATCCTGCACTCCCGTCCATCCCCCACCAAGTCTCCCTCCACCCAGGGCCGGCCTTCTCTATAAAGGGGCCCGGGTGCAAAATCCTTTTGGGGCCCCAAAAGTAAAAATAAAAGGATTCAAAGTAAATGGACTCCTCTTAGATGCCCTACTATCCCATTCTGAGATCCCTCCTAATTTTGGAAGGTATTACATTTTTGGATGATGCCATGTGTCCTAATATGTCGTCATTGCATTTATGAGTTGGTCTGAAAGCTTACATGGACGTCCACACCATGGAACATTTTCAGTTGGACCTGTGTCATTATATGTTTTTTATTACACTTCTGATTTTTAAAGGTATTTTGGATTTAACAACCCTTTTTTGACTCTTAACCTCTAATTCTGGGTTGTCCAACCTCTGGCCAATAGTGCATCATTTCTAATTATGCATTGTAGCCTACCTGCTATATAACACCTAACGTTATCTTCACCCGTTTTGTTTTTGACAGCTTGTGGCTGGCAATCAGTTCGTGGAGCAGCAAGTGACCCAAAACACAAGAAAGGTTGTACACCCCTGGTGTAGTTCAATGGCAGGGTTGTTAGGTTACGTTTAGGTTATGTTGCATTGGCAGGTTCAAATGAGGGCCGTTGCCCCTACAATGACGTATTAAACCTTTAATATTAGCAATGATCTGGGTCCTGATGCGAACTGATAGCGGGGCCCAGGTGAAAAGTACCCTCTCCACCCCCCGGATGGCCGGCCCTGCCTCCACCCTGCAAGCCTTTATTTCCATTTGCACCTCCTTGCCCCTCTCCCTCACAAATCAGCGATGTCCCCCACCGAAAAGCTACCTTATACTCATTCATAATTCTATCACTTCTTGAGACCCCACTCATGTACCGCAGCACACACACGACTCTGCCCTCACAGGACACACAGAACTCCCATATCACACAGGACTCTGCTTTTGAAATGGGACACACTGTACATGAACATTTTCTGTACATACAGCATGAGCAGTGTGTTTCTGATGGTTAGAATGATTTCGTGCCCCATGTTCGTGACCGTATTCGTCAATGTGGACACTCCATTGGTGTAAGTAGTAGTGCAAGATGTAAAGCTGGGTTTATACTGTGCGCAACATACTCGTGCAACTGTTTCATTAGAAAAGACTCGTACAGTGAAAACGGGGGCTCGCCCCTTAACTTGCTGCAGGAGGCAGCCTCGTGGTGAGCCACCGCACTGTTGGTTTTTGGATGCACATCCAAGGGTTTCCACACTCCCACTGTGTGTACTGTTACTCTAGAGACGTTTTTCATGCTTGCTCTTCGCTCAATGTAATTAAGGAGGGCGAGACGGGCGAGATTGCCTCAAGCCTGCAGAAACAGTTGTGGCGAATATGTTTTGCGCAGTTTAAATCCAGCTTAATACGTGCAGAGATGTTTCACACATAGGACGATTGAATGACATCTGACAGGCAGGTTTTTACAGGTGTTGAACCGATAAGAGCGATATTTCTTTTTTGGTTTGGATACTGGTTTTCATTCCAAGCAAAAATAACGGTTTTACAAGGTTTAGGATTTCGGTTTCATTCCGGTTCGATGCCCTGCCATCAACTACAAGGTCATTAAAGTCCTGTCCACAGTGTAGGTCTTATGCAGAAACTGCACAGACACTAGACTAATGAGATGGTTTTTGGGTATTAGCAGTACCCAGTTTTCCCAAGAGGCCACCCATGTCAGTACTAGCTGGGGTTGCATAGCTTAACTTCAGCGATAGGGTGTTAACTATATAGTGTATCTAACGCAATTTGCCACTCAAAATTCTCTGGTACCTGAATTTCATTTTGGTTAAGCCCCCTAATCGGTCCACTCTTCTGATGGGCCCAGTTTTGCATCTATCCAAGGGTGGACCCATTAAAGAAGTTTTACTGTATTTTAGTTGGCAAAATGGGATTAAAACCACTATTTTTCATAAATTATAGGCAGTACTAATTTATTTCAACAACCCCCCCTCGGTAACTGAGTCAATAATTCTAGAGCCCATATTGGGCCGAGGTGGGTTGGCGTGTTTCGGGTTAGAAGTAAAACTGAGGTTCCGTGTGGTGGACGATGGCACTTGACCATCAAAGAACCTTCTCAACTTTGCAACGGGTAGATGAGCCTGGTAGATGCTCCCTAACACCGGTGAAATGCCCGACGAATAGTAGACGGAAGATAAATAAGCATAGGGAGGGGTGCTGCTAGTGTTGTGTAGCTGTTGTGTTGTGCTGCTAATACCCAAAAATCGTCGCATTAGTGTAGTGTCTGTGCAGTCTCTGCATTAGAACTATGCTGTGGACGGGGCTCTAATGACCTTGTAGTTGACGGGCCCAAAAATATCAACAAACAACAACAACCAATGAAACGGAGAATAACATCTCAGATGTTCCCTCTAAGGAGCCAAGTCTCGTGTGCAAATTTGATTTTAAAGCTAGGTTTACAAGATCAAGCAACTTGCGCAAGTACTTCTGATAGTAACATGTGCAAGCGTTTACATGATTAGCAAAAATATGTGCAAGTAGTGTCTAAAAACACTACCTGGAGAGCACTTGCCAGCAAGTTACTGCACAGATCCTTACACCATATAGTGGATAGTGTGCTTGCTTGCAATGCTCAGTAACATAGAAAAAAATATCATTATAAGCAATTTGAACAATTGTAATTTGGTGGTGAATGCAAATGAATTTTTTGCCCTTTATGCATTGCATAGGGCTTTTCCTGCACTTCATATGGCCATTTAAACTTTACACAGTGGCTACACAGGGGTACAGGAGTTTTGGGGCAGGAAATTATGAGGCAGGAAAAGGTAGATATCATGGGGCTGGCTGAGACACATCTAAGGGGGGAGGAGGGTTATGTATTTTGTTTTTGGTTTGTTGTTGCTTTCGGGCCCATCAACTACAAAGGTCATTAGGGCCCAGAAAGACACATCACCATGGTGGGGGTGTAAATGGCAATCCCACCATGATGGCAATAAAAAGGGCAAAGGGCCAATAAAAGTAATAACAATAAAAAGGCAAAAGCCAAAACAGACATATAAAAAAAGGCAAATGCCAAAAACAGACATATAAAAGGCAAAAGTTAAAACATACATAACAATAAAAGTGGCAAAAGCCAAAACAGAGAGAAGAATAAATGTGGCAAATGCCAAGACAAACACAGAGATAAAAAAACAAAAGCCAAAACAGACATTACAATAAATGTGGTAAAAGACAAAAAGAATACAGAATCAAAAAGGCAAAAGCCATATAATTCAAAAATAATTACAAAAGGTGTCTAAAAGAAATGGCATAGACTTCAAATTTTGTGAAAGAGTCCAGCCTCTTTCACAAATACTAGCGAGCTCTCCACTGCCTGAGGGTTATCCCCAAGTGATGTGGAGAGCTCTGCGCTGACTCCCAGTCGCCATCTAAGTTCACGGTATCTCTCACAGTGACTAAAGATGTTTGCTACTGTGAGAGGCTCCCAATAGAAGTATCACCATGGCTGATCCTCACCCCATAGAATGTAAGAGTGGGTGAGGAAGGTGTGACCGATTTGCAGCCAAGCAAGCACAACCTCCTCCTTCTGCGAGTGGTGGCACGAGGACAACCAGTGCACTGGAGTGTCCTTCAGTGTGCAGAGTTTGTTCGTGGTCTCCGCAAACCACTGGGCCTGCTATTGGTCGTCGACGGCCCGCCGCACCATCGGGAGAGCGTCGGAGGAGGGGACAGCAGTGTCAGGTATTTCTGGCATGTGGGCCACCTGATGGGCTTGGGCATCTGCTATCTCGTTGCCCATGATGCCAACATGCCCCGGGACCCACATAAACAACACTGTCTTGCCCTGCTTACGAATCACAAGCAGCAATCTGTGCAAACCGTGGACGATGGCATGTCTGCCATACAGGGTGTTCAACAGCTGAAGGGAGCATAGGGAGTCAGTCACAACAACAAAGTGTCTGTTATGCAATACTTGGATGAGTTCCAGTGCCCAGTGCAGAGCTGTGAGTTCTGCAGTTAAAACACTGTCAACGCCTGACAGGCGGCCCCCTATTAGATGGCCAGTTGTAAAGACTGACATACCCACATAGGAACCATCATTCGACCCATCCGTGTAAATAAAAACATGGCCTCGAAGGGTCCAAGAGAGGCGTCCGAACTCTTGTTAGTACAATGACCTATCGGTACTGGTTTTGGGTAAGGCTGCAAGCATTAAATTTAAATTTGGCTCTGGCACTGTCCAGGGCGGCACAGAGGCCGGCAGTACAGGCTGCACCCTAGGTAGAGTCACACCCAGGCCGGCAAGACAGTCCATCCAACGCACACTGAATGGAGGGGGAACCCCCTGGCGGCGGTTGAATGGCCGTCTCACAATGTCACTAAAGACGGCTGGGTGTGTAGGGTGCTGTGGATGACCCTTCAGCCGCAAAATGTATGCAGCTGCCAGGCACTGCCGCTGCACAGTCAATGGTGGCTCACCAGCCTCAGCATAAAGGCTGAGTACTGGACTTGTGCGGAACGCCCCAATGGACAACCGGATGCCAGCGTGATGAACACTGTCCAGCATACGGAGAGTAGATGGAGCGGCCAGGCCATATACGCTGCAGCCATAATCGAGACGGGATCGAACGAGTGATCTGTATAGTCGAAGCATCACCGTTCGATCTGCCCCAAAACCAGTTCCCTGCAGGCACCGCAGAATATTAAGGGAG
>JAAFCE010004767.1:1235-12959 GCA_013389805.1 Trigoniulus corallinus
ACAGAGGGTAATGTACAAGGGTAGTGCATCTGAATGGAAACCAGCCACATCAGGGGTACCTCAGGGAAGTGTTTTGGGTCCTTTGTTGTACATTCTTTATGTGAATGATATAGGATTTGACATTAGTTCCTTCCTTGAACTATTTGCAGATGACACATGTACTGCCCGGGTGTTAGATGAGGGGTTATCATCCTGTACACAATTACAACAGGATCTCAATAAGATTTACAATTGGTGTGTAAAATGGGAACTGCCATTGAATCTGAAAAAGTGTAGGATTCTCACAATATCTAGATCTAGGAAGTTACTTAGCTTTGATTACTATATTGGTGGAGTTAGGGTTGAGAGAGTTGGCACCCATAAGCATCTTGAAATAATTTTAAATAACCAAGGTACATGGAAGGATCATATAAATAAATTAGTTGGGAGGGCTGGTCAATTAGTAGGGTCCTTCGGGACAGCACAAGGGAGGTGAGGAAAACAGCATATATTTCAATGGTGCAACCAATTATGGAGTATGGTAGTCCAATTTGGTTTCCCTTCAGGCATAAATTATCTTGGGAGATTGAAAGGATACAGAGGAGGGCAGCAAGAATTGTATTCCACAGGTTTTCTCACAGGGATAGTGTGTCTGAAATGATCAGGGAACTAGGTTGGGAAAAATTAAGCCAGCGGCTAGCATCTCACAGCATAAGTTTGTTTATCAGACTGCTGCTGCTGGGGTGTGATTGACCTATGGTGGGATGTGTGTCCCCTGCTAATTACAAAGGGAGAAAGGATCATTTGTATAAATTGAAGGAGATTAGGGCACAGGCAGAAACATATTACTTGTCTTTCTTACCAAGGACCATTCGATTATGGAATGGCCTTGGAAAGCATAAGGTGGAGGGCCTAATAAAAAGCGACCCTACCATTACTAGTGTTGTAGCAGGTTCACAGGAATTAAAGCCTGGGGATTTGGGAGCTTTTTGGTAATATATATAAGAATGAGAGTTGGTCTCTCCACTGCCATATTGGCCAAATAAGGCTGCTTGCAGTGTTGTGAATTAGAATTAGAATTACAAACGTTTTTTGAAATTTCTACACTTCTATGGAAACCACACGTGTAAAACTTTGCCAGTAGGTAAAATAGGCAGTTTTCTACACATTTGCTAAGTTTTAAAGCTCTATCTCAAAGAGTTTTTGAAATATTGCTCAAACGAATTTTCTCTCATTGAAAAGCATGTGAAAGTCATGATTTGTGTGATATTTTCTCTTCTATACATCACAGAACGATTAATTTTAGCCAGAATGTAGAGATTGTGGTTCTCTACAACGTAGCCTAACGGCATGTCTATAGCTTCTACAGTTTTTGAGAAAAAGAAGCATCTAGGTGACATGTTTACTCATTGAGCAAAAATGCGATTTCCAGTGCTTTTTGTCAATAAACATGTTTTGTAAAATTTCCACACTTTTATGGAAACCACACGTGTAATACTTTGCAAGTAGGTATGTTAGGCGGTTTTCTACACATTTGCTGAGTTTTAAAGCTCTATCTTAAAGAGTATTTAAGATATATTGCAAAAACGAATATTTTCCCATAGAAAAGCACTTGAAAATCATGTTTTGTGCAATATTTTCTCTTCTATACATCACAGAACGCTAAATCTTGGCCAGAATGTAGAGAATGTGGTACTCTACAACGTTGCCAAACGGCATGTCTGTAGCTTTTATAGTTTTTTGAGAAAAAGAAGCATCTAGGTGACATGCTTACTCATTGAGCAAAAAAAGGATTTCAAGCACTTTTTGTCATTGATCATGTTTTGTGATATTTCTACACTTCTATGGAAACCACATGTGTAAAGCTTTGCCAGTATGTAAAATAGGCGGTTTTCTACACATTTGCTGTTTTAAAGATCTATCTTAAAGAGGTTTTGAGATATTGCAAAAACGAATGTTCTCCCATAGAAAAGCATGAGAAAATCATGATTTGTGCTATATTTTCTCTTCTATACATCACAGAATGATAAATCTTGGCCAGAATGTAGAGAATGTTGTACTCTACAACGTTGTCAATCGGCATGTCTGTAGCTATTATAGTTTTTGAGAACAAGAAGCATCTAGGTGAAATGCTTACTCATTGAGGAAAAAAGTGATTTTTCATTATTTACAGCACTTTTTGTCATTACACATCTTGTGAGAAAATTTCTTCACTTCTATGGAAACCATACGTATAAAACTTTGCCAGTAAGTTAAATAGGTGGTTTTTTACACTTTTGCTAAGTTTTAAAGCTCTATCTTTAATAGTTTTCTAGATATTGCAAAAACGAACGTTCTTCTATAGAAAAGCATGTGAAAATCATGATTTGTGCAATATTTTCTCTTCTATACATCACAGAATGATATATCCTTGCCAGAATGTAGAAAATGTGATACTCAATAACGTTGCCAAATGGCAAGTCTGTAGCTTTGATAGTATTTGAGAAAAAGAAGCATCTAGGTGACATGCTTACTCTTTGAGGAAAAAAGTGATTTTTCACAATTTTCAGCACGTTTTGTCATTACACATGTTTTGTGAAATTTCTCCACTTCTATGGAAACCACACGTGTAAATCTTTGCCAGTAGGTAAAATAGGCGGCTTTTTTACACTTTTTCTAAGTTTTAAAGCTCTATCTTTAATAGTTTTTAAAATATTGCCAAATCGAATGTTCTCCAATAGAAAAGCATGTGAAAATCATGTTTTGTGCGATATTTTCTCTTCTATACATCACAAAACGCTAAGTCTTGGAAAGAATGTAGAGAATGTGGTACTCTACAACGTTGCCAAACGGCATGTTTGTAGCTTTGATAGATTTTGAGAAAAGGAAGCATCTAGGTGACATGCTTACTCATTGAGCAAAAAAGCGATTTCCAGCACTTTTTGTCATTACACATGTTTTGTGAAATTTCCATACTTCTATGGAAACCACACGTTTAAAACTTTGCCAGTAGGTATAATAGGCGGTTTTTTACACTTTTGCTAAGTTATAAAGCTCTATCTTTAATAGTTTTTGAGATATTGCAAAAACGAATGTTCTCCCATAGAAAAGCATGTAAAAATCATGATTTTTACAATATTTTCTCTTCTATGCATCACACAATGATAAATCTTGGCCAGAATAAAGAGAATGTGGTAATCTACAACATTGCCAAACGGCATGTCTGCAGCTTTTATAGTTTTTGAGAAAAAGAAGCATCTAGGTGACATGCTAACTCTTTGTGCAAAAAAGCGATTTCCAGCACTTTTTGTCATTACACATGTTTGGTGAAATTTCTACACTTCTATGGAAACCACATGTGTAAAACATTGCCATTAGGTAAAATAGGCGGTTTTCTACAATTTCCTTAGTTTTAAAGCTCTATCTTAAAGAGTTTTTGAGATATTGCAAAAACGAATGTTCTCCCATAGAAAAGCATGTAAAAATCATGATTTGAGCAATAGTTTCTCTTCTATACATCAGAGAATGATAAATCTTGGCCAGAATGTAAAGAATGTGGTACTCTACAACGTTGCTAAACAACACGTCTGTAGCTTTTATAGTTTTTGAGAAAAAGAAGCATCTAGGTGACATGCTAACTCTTTGAGGAAAAAAGTGATTTTTCCTGATTTCCAGCACTTTTTGTCATTACCCATGTTTTGTGAAATTTCTCAACTTCTATGTAAACCACACGTGTAAATCTTTGCCAGTAGGTAAAATAGGCGGATTTTTGCACTTTTGCTAAGTTTTAAAGCTCTATCTTAAATAGTTTTTGAGATATTGCAAAAACGAATGTTCTCCCATAGAAAAGCATGTGAAAATCATGTTTTGTGCGACATTTTCTCTTCAATACATCATAGAACACTAAATCTTGGCCAGAATGTAGAGAATGAGGTACTCTAAAACGTTGCCAAACGGCATGTCTGCAGCTTTTATAGTTTTTCAGAAAAAGAAGCATCTAGGTGACATAGTTACTCATTGAGCAAAGAAGCGATTTCCAGCACTTTTTGTCACTACACATGTTTTGTGAAATTTCTACAGTTTTATGGAAACCACATGTCTAAAACTTTGTCAGTAGGTAAAATATTCGGTTTTCTACACATTTGCTAAGTTTTAAAGCTCTATCTTAAAGAGTTTTTGAGATATTGCAAAAACGAATGTTCTCCCATAAAAAAGCATGTGAAAAACATGATTTGTGTGATATTTTCTCTTCTATACATCACAGAACGCTAAACCTTGGCCAGAATGTAGAGAATGAGGTACTCTAAAACGTTGCCAAAGGCATGTCTGTAGCTTTTATAGTTTTTCAGAAAAAGAAGCATCTAGGTGACATAGTTACTCATTGAGCAAAGAAGCGATTTCCAGCACTTTTTGTCATTACACATGTTTTGTGAAATTTCTACACTTCTGTGTAAACCACATGTGTAAAACTTTGTCAGTAGGGAAAATAGGCGGTTTTCTACACATTTGCTAAGTTTTAAAGCTCTATCTTAAAGAGTTTTTTAGATATTGCAAAAACGAATGTTCTCCCATAGAAAAGCATGTGAAAATCATGATTTGTGCCATATTTTCCCTTCTATACATTACAGAATGATAAATCGTGGCCAGAATGTAGAGAATGTGGTACTCTACAACGTTGCCAAACGGCATGTCTTTAGCTTTTATAGTTTATGAGAATAAGAAGCATCTAGGTGACATGCTTACTCATTGAGGAAAAAAGTGATTTTTCACTATTTCCAGCACTTTTTGTCATTACATTTCTTTTGTTAAATTTCTTCACTTCTATGGAAATCACACGTATAAAACTTTACCAGTAAGTTAAATAGGTGGTTTTTTATACTTTTGCTAAGTTTTAAAGCTCTATCTTTAATAGTTTTTGAGATTTTTCAAAAACGAATGTTCTCCCATAGGAAAGCATGTGAAAATCATGATTTTTGCGATATTTTCTCTTCCATACATCACAGAATGATAAATCTTGGCCAGAATGTAGAGAACGTGGTACTCTACAAGGTTGCAAAACTGCATGTCTGTAGCTTTTATAGTTTTTGAGAAAAGGAAGCATCTTGGTGACATGCTTACTCTTTGAGGAAAAAAGTGATTTTTTGCGATTTCCAGCACTTTTTGTCATTACACATGTTTTGTGAAATTCCTTCACTTCTATGGAAACCACACTTGTAAAACTTTGCCAGTAGGTAAAATAGGCGGTTTTTTAGACTTTTGCTAAGTTTTAAAGCTCTATCTTTAATAGTGTTTGAGATATTGCAAAAACGAATGTTCTCCCATTGTAAAGCATGTGAAAATCATGTTTTGTGTGATATTTTCTCTTCTATACATCACAGAACGCTAAATCTTTACCAGATTGTAGAGAATTTGGTACTCTACAACGTCGCCAAACGGCATGTCTGTAGCTTTTATGGTTTTTGAGAAAAGGAAGCATCTATGTGACATGCTTACTCATTTAGCAAAAAAGCAATTTCCAGCACTTTTTGTCATCACACATGTTTTGTGAAATATCTACACTTCTATGGAAACCACACGTGTAAAACTTTGCCAGTAGGAAAAATTGGCGGTTTTCTACACATTTGCTAAGTTTTAAAGCTCTATCTTAAAGTGTTTTCGAGATATTGCAATAACAAATGTTCTCCCATAGAAAAGCATGTGAAAATCATGATTTGTGCGTTATTTTCTCTTCTATACATCACAGAACGATAATTCTTGGCCAGAATGTAGAGAATGTGGTAGTCTACAACGTTGCAAAGCGGTTGGTCTGTAGCTTTTATAGTTTTTGAGAACAAGAAGCATCTAGGTGACATGCTTACACATTGAGGAAAAAAGTGATTTTTCACGATTTCCAGCACTTTTTGTCGTTACACATCTTTTGTGAAATTACTTCACTTCTATGAAAACCACACGTATAAAACTTCGCCAGTAAGTTAAATAGGTGGTTTTTCACACTATTGCTATTATTTAAAGCTCTATCTTTAATAATTTTTGAGATATTGAAAAATCGAATGTTCTCCCTTAGAAAAGCATGTTAAAATCATGTTTTGTGCGATATTTGCTCTTCTATACATCACAGAACGCAAAATCTTGGCCAGAATGTAGAGAATGTGGTACTCGACAACGTTGCCAAACGGCATGTCTGTAGCTTTTATAGTTTTTGAGAACAAGAAGCATCTAGGTGACATGCTTACTCATTGATGAAAAAAAAGATTTTTTGCGATTTCCAGCACTTTTTGTCATTACACATGTTTTGTGATATTTCTCCACTTCTATGAAAACCACACGTGTAAAACTTTGCCAGTAGGTAAAACAGGCGGTTTTTCACACTATTGCTATTATTTAAAGCTCTATCGTTAACAGTTTTTGAGATATTGCAAAAACGAATGATCTCCCATTGAAAAGCATGTGAAAATCATGTTTTGTGTGATATTTTCTCTACTATACATCACAGAACGCTAAATCTTGGCCAGAATGTAGAGAATGTGGTACTCTACAACTTTTCCAAACGGCATGTCTGAATTTTTTATGGTTTTTGAGAAAAGGAAGCATCTAGGTGACATGCTTACTCTTTGAGCAAAAAAAGCGATTTTCAGCACTTTTTGTCATTACACATGTTTTTAGAAATTTCTAAACTTCTGTGGAAATCACACGTGTAAAACTTTGCCAGTAGGTAAAATAGGCGGTTTTTTTATACTTTTGCTAAATTATAAAGCTCTATCTTTAATAGTTTTTGAGATATTTCAAAAGCGAATGTTCTCCCATAGAAAATCATGTGAAAATCCTGTTTTGTGTGATATTTTCTCTTCTATGCATCACAGAACGATAAATCTTTGCCAGAATGTAGAGAATGACATGCTTACTCATTGAGCAAAAAAGCGATTTCCAGCACTTTTTGTCATTACACATGTTTTCTGAAATTTCTACACTTCTACAGAAACCACATGTGTAATACTTTGCCAGTAGGTAAAATAGGCGGTTTTCTACACATTTGCTAAGTTTTAAAGCTCTATCCTAAAGAGTTTTTGAGATATTGCAAGAACGATTGTTCTATCTTAGAAAAGCATGTGAAAATCATAATTTGTGCGATATTATCTCTTCTATACATCACAGAACGATAAATCTTGGCCAGGATACGGACAATGCAGTACTCTACAACGTTGCCAAACGGCATGTCTGTAGCTATTATAGTTTTTGAGAATAATAAGCATCTAGGTGACATGCTTACTCATTGAGCAAAAAAGTAATTTCCAGGACTTTTTGTCATTACACATGTTTTGTGAAATTTCTCTACTTCTATGGAAACCACACGTGTAAATCTTTGCCAGTAGGTAAAATAGGCGGTTTTTTACACTTTCGCGAAGTTATAAAGCTCTATCTTTAATAGTTTTTGAGATATTGCAAAAACGAATTTTCTACCATAGAAAAGCCTGTTATAATCATGTTTTGTGCCATATTTTCTCTTCTATACATCACAGAACGCTTAATCTTATCCAGAGTATAGAGAATGTGGTACTCTTCAACGTTGCCAAGCGGCATGTCTGTAGCTTTTATAGTTTTTGAGAAAAAGAAGCATCTATGTGACATTCCGCCTCTTGTTTTCATTCCGCCTTTTGTTTTCATTCTGCCTCTTGTTTTCATTCTGCCTCTTGTTTTCCATTCTGCCTCTTGTTTTCCAACGGTTCAGTTGGCTTCGTTTTTTGCTCCGTTACTCCTTTCATCAGTCTGTGGACGAGTGTATTCGTATTGTATTTAATTGTATTTCAATTTCTAACTTATTTCTTTTTTATTATGTGGTGAGTATTTATTATTTTTGATGTTTATGTAATACTTTTTCTTTTTGTAGTTCAGTTTCGATATTTATTGGAATCCACCGCAGCTGTCCTTGCTTGCATTGAAGGTATGCAACTTCTGGTTGGTAGTGTCCTTTCTACTTAATAATATGATATTAATCTGGTAAGTTATTACTTTTCCGTCTTTGTAACTTTGAGTATCTCTTTAACTATGCCATTTTTAGGTTCTTGTAACATCTGTAGAAAGGATGTTCTTTCTAGGGGCTCTTCTCTTAAATGTATAATTTGCTCTTGTCGGACTCATGGTAACTGCCTAAATGTCTTAGCAAATGAACTTCCTTTGATAGTTCCTTCGTATAAATGAAGTCTCTGTCTCTCAAGCGTTATGAAAACTCCCCTGTATGTACTCCTCAGTGTCCTTTAGTGAGCCCTTTATAGCCAGTTGATAATGCTGGCATTTCACCTTTTGTAGCCTAACCCCTAGACCAGCTATCGATGGTTGTCAACAAGTTAGTAGAGAATCATCAACCTCTCCTGGAATTGACTCACGCTATTCGGGAGGTGGTTTCTACTATTCCCAAAATGGCTTCATATCTAGCCGAACTTAAGGCCAGGGCCCCTAACATGCTAAAGGATTTAGCTGACTTAAAGAACATTGTCCCCAATCTCGTGAGCGATATTGCGGAGATGAAGGTGGAAGTGTCCACATTCAAAAATTTTGTAATGGCTTAACCTATTTCCAATGAACAGCCTTTGAAGTTTGAGGCAAGACCTACGTTTGCAGCTGTTGTTTCTAAATCTTACTCTACACAGCATCCTTCTTTCCCATCTCCAAAAACTTTGGTTAGAAATACCTCCAGAGTCTTCAAACCCTCTGGTCATGTGGTTGCTCCTGAGCCCTTTTCTGCACAATGTGTTTTTCAGCCTGCCGAAGCCCATTCTATACCTCAGACTTCTAGATTGAAGCCCAGTTTTTTGTTGGAGGGTCGTGCCAAAATTTCTCCTTTTCTTGCCATACCGGAGGTGAAGATTGACTCGGCTAGGGCGGTTAGTGTCGTGTCAAAGTGTTTACCAACATTTGTTAAACAGTGACATCCCAGGGGTTGTCGCTATCCATAAGATTAGATCTAAGTATGATCATTACTCTTCCTTTGTATTATTTGTGAACGAAGGTTCCGAAGAACTGTTATTAAATCATGATCTATGGCCTGAGGGGGCAAAATACAAACCCTACTGTGGAAGATTCCTAAAAGACCAAATCATTGAAACTTGGCCTGTATCCTCTGGGTCGCCCAATGCCCAATCTGACCTTAATATGAATAGATTTTCTGCTTTAAACTATGCTGGAGAGGAGCGGCTACAGCCTCAATCCTCTGATTATGGCGTTTTGTAATTTGAGTATTTATTATCAGAATGTCAATGGGCTTCGTTCTAAAAGCCTTGACTTTCTTACCCACTCCTTAACAACCGATTATCATATCATTTTGCTAATGGAAACGTGGCTTTCCCCGGACATTTCATCTGCCAATTATTTTCCACCTTATTTTACTGTCTTGCGTCAGGATAAAACAGGCTCCTATATGGGTGGGGGCCTTTTGCTTGCTTTAAATAATAATTCATTTATTTTTCATTCCCATTTTCTAACCAATGAAATCCCTAATTCTCATCATATTCTGGCTGCGAAAATTTTCCTTACCAAGGAATCTCCCCCCTTGATTCTGGTCCTTTGCTATTTCCCCCCTGCGTTACCAACTGGGGATTTTCTCGCACATATTGCTTCTCTTCAGGCCCTTATATCTAAATTCTCCAATATTTTGATTCTGGGTGACTTTAACATCCCCAATATTGATTAGAATCCTGCTTTGCCGGTGTATGAGGGGGTTCTATACCCTAGCAAAGAAGCAGCATTAATCTCATTGGTGTCCTCTGGTAAGTTAGGACAATTGAATATGGTTAGAAATACAAATCAACGACTTTTAGATTTCTGTTTTCCCGATTTGGCCTGTTTTATTATGCAGGCACCTGCTTTATCAGTAATTGATTTACATCATCCTCCTCTTCTTATTAAGTATGACTTTCCAACTTTTGTCCCCCCTCCCTCTCCTTCTTCAGCACTGAATTGGTTAGGTGGTGATTTGGTCGGGCTCTATAAATGGTTAAATAGATTAGACTGGTCTCCCATTTTTGCTTGTAGCTCTGCCACTTTAGCTGTGGAGCTTTATTACACTGTAATCGGTGATGCTTTATCCCGATTCATAACTAAACAGAAATCTGTCCCCTCGAGGGCACGATACCCTTTCTGGTTTAGCGTGGAGCTAATTAACTGTCTAAAGAAGAAACGTCGGGCCTACTCCTTAAAGAAGACGAAGCCCACACCTCTGCGGCATTCAAACTTTGGCTGTTATAGAAAGATGGTTAAGGACCTGCTTAGCAGAGACAGGCAGCGTTTTTTAACATATATATCCAATAAAATAAATTCGCCAACTGAGTTCTGGAAGCAATATAACCGTTACTCTGCAAAATCACAAACTCCTTTGTCACTAAAGGTAGGTGATTCTTATTTGCTAGATCCTGACGATATCTGTTCGCATTTAGCATCGCACTAGCAGCCACCTAATATTCTTGCTGTTGATCCTAGTCACAGTGTAAACTATCCCTACCCATTGTCCAATGTTTCTGAAGCTTTTCATCTCTCCTCTGTGGATACTCTTGATGTTTTGGAGGCCATAAATCAACTGAAGCCCACCTTTTCTTCAGGTCCAGATCTTATGCCCTCTGTTGTAATTAAAGCCTATCGTCACTTACTTGCTCCTGTATTAGCTAAATTATTCTCTTGGTGCCTTGCTAATGCTTAGTTTCCCACTATATGGAAAACAGCACATGTATTTCCGATTTATAAATCTGGTTCTTGCTCTTGTCCATCTAACTATAGGCCTATATCTTTAATCACTCCGACTGCCAAAATTTTCGAAAGAATTCTTTATAAGAAGCTCAGTTATTGGGCTGCAAATATTATTCATCAGTGGCAACAAGGTTTTACGGCTGGACGTTCCACAGAAACGAATCTGCTGGTTCATGTTATTTCCATTTATAAGGCCTTTAATAACCATGTTCAATATGACTCAATTTATCTTGACCTGGCTAAAGCCTTTGATAGTGTTCCTATCTCCTTGTTACTTCATAAATTGTCTTTGTACGGTGTTTCCTCCAAACTTTGCTCCTTTCTTTATAATTATCTAACTGATCGTAAAAATTTTATTAAGTTAGGGCAGTATACTAGCCCCCATTTATCTATTCAATCTCAGGGGTTCCCAAAAGGTAGCGTCTTAAGTCCCTTGTTTTTCTCTATTTTGATTAATGATCTGTTTGATCTAATTCCCAAATCTCTTGATCTGCTCGCATTTGCAGATGATATGAAGCTGTCAAAAGCTATCTATCATCCTTATGATGTGGGAGTTCTTCAAGAGGGTCTAACGGCGATTGAACTATGGTTATCTCATAATATGTTAACTATTAATTCTTCCAAATCTTTCCAAATAACGTTTTCCTGGTTAAACAATCCCATTAAATATCAGTATATTTTATTAGACCACACAGTTATCACTTAAACGTCATTAATAAAGGACTTGGGGATTCTTCTCGACTGTAAACTTACCTTTCATTCTCATTTGCTCCATTTTTATTTTTACTCTAAGAGAACGCTTGCTGCAATTAAGGGATTTCGGTTTATTTACCTATACCCTGCAATTGTGGAGCATCTCTTTTGTTCAGTGATTCGGCCTAAAATACTATATGGTGTGAATATTTGGGGGGTAGAAGCCACTTGTTTATATGTAAGGATCTGTAAAATGCATGATAGATACACAGGGTTCCAAATTACTGACAAAGTGGTTTCTGGGAAGGACCTCTTCATTGCTACCTCCAATTCTTCTTT
>JAAFCE010004777.1:0-10534 GCA_013389805.1 Trigoniulus corallinus
ACATATTGCTTCTCTTCAGGCCCTTATATCTAAATTCTCCAATATTTTGATTCTGGGTGACTTTAACATCCCCAATATTGATTAGAATCCTGCTTTGCTGTTGTATGAGGGGGTTCTATACCCTAGCAAAGCAGCAGCATTAATCTCATTGGTGTCCTCTGGTAAGTTAGGACAGTTGAATATGGTTAGAAATGCAAATCAACGACTTTTAGATTTGTGTTTTTACGATTTGGCCTGTTTTATTACGCAGGCCCCTCCTTTATCAGTAATTGATCTACATCATCCTCCTCTTCTTATTTAGTATGACTTTCCAACTTTTGTCCCCCCTCCCTTTCCTTCTTCAAGACTGAATTTGTTAGGTGGTTATTTGGTCGGGCTCTATAAATGGTTAAATAGATTAGACTGGTCTCCCATCTTTGCTTGTAGCTCTGCCACTTTAGCTGTGGAGCTTTATTACACTGTAATCGGTAATGCTTTATCCCGATTCATACCTAAACAGAAATCTGTTCCCTCGAGGGCACGATACCCTTACTGGTTTAGCGTGGAGCTAATTAACTGTCTAAAGAAGAAACGTCGGGCCTACTCCTTAAAGAAGACGAAGCCCACACCTCTGCGGCATTCAAACTTTGGCTGTTATAGAAGGATGGTTAAGGACCTGCTTAGCAGAGACAGGCAGCATTTTTTAACATATATATCCAATAAAATAAATTCGCCAACTGAGTTCTGGAAGCAATATAACTGTTACTCTGCAAAATCACAAACTCCTGTATCACTAAAGGTAGGTGATTCTTATTTTCTAGATCCTGACGATATCTGTTCGCATTTTGCATCGCACTAGCAGCCACCTAATATTCTTGCTGTGGATCCTAGTCACAGTGTAAACTATCCTTACCCATTGTCCAATGTTTCAGAAGCTTTTTATCTCTCATCTGTGGATACTCTTGATGTTTTCGAGGCCATAAATCAACTGAAGCCAACCTTTTCTTCAGGTCCAGATCTTATGCCGTCTGTTGTAATTAAAGCCTATCGTCACTTACTTGCTCCTGTATTAGCTAAATTATTCTCTTGGTGCCTTGCTAATGCTGAGGTTCCCACCATATGGAAAACGGCGCATGTACTTCCCGTTTATAAATCTGGTTCTCGCTCTTGTCCATCTAACTATAGGCCTATATCTTTAATCACTTCGACTGCCAAAAGTTCGAAAGAATTCTTTACAAGAAGCTCAGTTATTGGGCTGCAAATATTATTCATCAGCAGAAGCACGGTTTTACTGCTGGACGTTCCACAGAAACGAATCTGCTAGTTCATGTTAATTCCATTTATAAGGCCTTTAATAACCATGTTCAATATGACTCGATTTATCTTGACCTGGCTAAAGCCTTTGATAGTGTTCCTATCTCCTAATTACTTCATAAATTGTCTTTGTATGGTGTTACCTCCAAACTTTGTTCCTTTCTTTATAATTATCTAACTGATCATAAAAATTTTATTAAGTTAGGGAAGTATACTAGCCCCCATTTCTATATTCAATCTCAAAGGGTCCCAAAAGGTAGCGTCTTAAGTCCCTTGTTTTTCTCTTTTTTGATTAACGATCTGTTTGATCTAATTCCCAAATCTCTTGATCTGCTCGCATTTGCAGATGATATGAAGCTGTCTAAAGCTATCTATCATCCTTATGATGTGGGAGTTCTTCAAGAGGGTCTAACGGCTATTGAACTATGGTTATCTCATAATATGTTAACTATTAATTCCTCCAAATCTTTCCACATAACGTTTTCCTGGTTAAACAATCCTATTAAATATCAGTATATTTTATTAGAACACACAGTTATCACTTCAACGTCAGTAATAAAGGACTTGGGGATTCTTCTCGACTGTAAACTTACCTTTAATTCTCATTTGCTCCATTTATATTTTCACTCTAAGAGAACGCTTGCTGCAATTAAGGGATTTGGGTTTATTTACCTATACCCTGCAATTTTGGAGCATCTCTTTTGTTCGGTAATTCGGCCTAAAATACTATATGGTGTGAATATTTGGGGGGGTAGCAGCCCATTGTTTATATGTAAGGATATGTAAAATGCATGATAGATACACAGGGTTCCGAATTACTGACAAAGTGGTTGCTGGGAAGGACCTCTTCATTGCTACCTCCAATTCTTCTTTTTCCAGTTCTCAGCTATTGGCGGGTTCCCCTGACCCCAGCTGGGATTTTCAGGGTACCCTTCCCTTGAAACTTTACATTCGATTTACTCGTCTGATGATGATTCATCGTCTCTTTAATAATAAAGTGAACTGCTTTGTTCTAGTCAGTGAATTGTACTACCGGGTTCCTCCACATCAAACTCGTTCTTTGGAGCTGTTCTATCATCCTAAGTACACTCGAACGGCAATACAGAAAGTGCTGATAGATTTTAACTCTCTTGGCCTTTCAGTTGATGCTCTTCTTGTTGCCTTTCAAAAATTTAAGCATCTTTCAGCTCTTGCACTTATTTATAGGTGTAGGGATATGCCCCACTAGCTTTATCTTATATTCCTATTTTTGTCTTTCTTCATGACCTTATGGTTAGTATCCAGCAGTCTCCTTAGGTATTGCTGGTTTATCTTGGATTTCCCTTTCTACTTTGCCCTAGGGCCTGAGGTTACCATACCTTCATTACCTGCACACCTTAGTTCTTATTTTCTTATTATATTTATTTTCATGTTGCAAGTATTTATTAATATATATGGTTTTGAGTGTGCCCTAGGTAAGTTTTACTTAGGTAAGTATATCTATGGTAAGTTGTTCTATGGTAAGTAAACGGATTTTAATGGGGCCTTAGATGGTTTTCTGGTGTTACCTTTGTATAATGGACTGATCTCAAGATTGTGGAATGGCTATATATTGGACTTACTTATCCATAATTATGGAATATCTGCATGTCTGAACCCTGGCGGCAGTTGGAATATTGCCTAGGAAGTCCTGTTATGTTCTTCAACTGGATTTTGGATATTGTTAAAACAAATGTGGAGGGATTTGCTAGACTGGTTCGCTAATGGTGTTTGATGCTCACCTTTTTATAACCATTGGACATGCTGGACAGGCTGTGCTTGTGTTTGCTATTCCGTTTTAATTGTTTCACTGATCTAAAACATTTGTTTATTTTTTTATATATACATCATATTGTAATATTTTGGATTTTTTCTCTTTGTATGTCATATTATCCCATAACTCCTATATTCCCCTGTAATTTCCCCCACCCGTGGGTCGCATCTTTAGGGCAACTGTTAAGGCGACCTAGCTCTATCCCCAACCCTTGATTGAATTAAATTACAAATAACAAATTACATGCTTACTCATTGAGCAAAAAAGCGATTTCCAGCACTTTTTGTCACTACACATGTTTTGTGAAATTTCTACAGTTCTATGAAAAAAAAACACATGCAAAACATTGCAAAAAGGTAAGATAGGCGGTGTACTACACATTTGCTTAGTTTTAAAGCTCTCTCTTAAAGAGTATTTGAGATATTGCAAAAACGAATGTTCTCCCATGGAAAAGCATGTGAAAATCATGATTTGCGCAATATTTTCTCTTCTATACATCACAGAACGATAAATCTTGGCCAGAATGTAGAGATTGTGGTTCTCTAATATGTTGCCAAACGGCATGTCTGTATCTTTTATAGTTTTTTACAACAAGAAGCATCTAGGTTACATGCTTACTCATTGAGGCAAAAAGTGATTTTTCACGATTTCCAGCACTTTTTGTCACTACACATGTTTCTGAAATTTCTCCACTTCTATGGAAACCACACGTTTAAAACATTGCCAGTAGGTAAAAGAGGCGGTTTTCTATACATTTGCTAAGTTTTAAAGCTCTATCTTAAAGAGTTTTTGAGATATTGCAAAAACGAATGTTCTCCCATAGAAAAGCATGTGAAAATCATTATTTGTGTTATATTTTCTTTTCTATACATCACAGAACGATTAATCTTTTCCAGAATGTAGAGAATGTGGTACTATACAACGTTGCCAAACGGCATGTCTGTAGCTTTTATAGTTTTTGAGAACAAGAGGCATCTAGGTGACATGCTTACTCGTTGAGGAAAAATGTGATTTTTCACGATTTCCATCACTTTTTGTCATTACACATGTTTTGTGACATTTCTCCACTTCTATGGAAACCACACGTGGAAAACTTTGCTAGTAGGTAAAATAGGCGGTTTTTTACACTTGTGCTAAGTTTTAAAGCTCTATCTTAAAGAGTTTTTGATATATATCAAAAACGAATGTTCTCCCATAGAAAAGCATGTGAAAATCATGATTTGTGCGAAAAATTTCTCTGCTATACATCACAGAAGGCTAAATCTTTGCCAAAATGTAGAGAATGTGGTACTTTACATCGTTGCCAAACGGCATGACTGTAGCTTTTGTAGTTTTTGAGAAAAAGAATCATCCAGGTGACATGCTTAATCTTTGTTGAAAAAAGTAATTTTTCACGATTTCCTGCACTTTTTGTCATTACACATATTTTGTGAAATTTCTCCACTTCTATATAAACGACACGTGTAAAACTTTGCCAGTAAGTTAAATAGGTGGTTTTTTTACACTTTTGCTAAGATTTAAAGCTCTATCTTTAATAGTTTTTGTGATATTGGAAAAACGAATGTTCTCTCATAGAAAAGCATGTGAAAATCATGATTAGTGTGATATTTTCTCTTCTATACATCACAGAAAGATAAATCTAGGCCAAAATGTAGTGAATGTGGTACTCTACAACGTTGCCAAACGGCAAGTCTATAGCTTTTATAGTTTTTGAGAAAAAGAATCATCTAGGTGACATTCTCACTCTTTAAGGAAAAAGTGATTTTTCTCGATTTCCAGCACTTTTTGTCATTACACATGTTTTGTGAAATTTCTCCACTTCTATATAAACGACACGTGTAAAACTTTGCCAGTAAGTAAAATAGGCGGTTTTCTACACATTTGCTAAGTTTTAAAGCTGTATCTTTAATAGTTTTTGAGATATGGCAAAAACGAATGTTCTCCCATAAAAAATGCATGCAAAAATCATGATTTGTGCGATATTTTGTCTTCTAAACATCACAGAATGATAAATCTTTACCAGATTGTAGAGAATGTTGTACTTTACAACGTTGCAAAACGGCATGTCTGTAGCTTTTATAGTTTTTGAGAAAAAGAAGCATCTAGGTGACATGCTAACTCTTTGTGGAAAAAATTGATTTTTCATGATTTAAAGCACTTTTTGTCATTACACATGTTTTGTGAAATTTCTCCACTTCTATGGAAACCACACGTGTAAAACTTTGCAAGTAGTTAAAATAGGCAGTTTTTTACAATTTTGCTAAGTTTTAAAGCTCTATCTTTAATGGTTTTTGAGATATTGCAAAAACGAATGTTCTCTCATAGAAAAGCATGTAAAAATCATGTTTTGTGTGATATTTTCTTTTCTATATATCACAGAACGCTAAATCTTGGCTAGAATAAAGAGAATGTGGTACTCTAAAGCGTTGCCAAACGGCATGTCTGTAGCTTTTATAGTTTCTTAGAAAAAGAAGCATCTAGGTGACATGCTTACTCATTGAGAAAAAAGCGATTTCCAGCACTTCTTGTCATTACACATGTTTTGTGAAATTTCTACACTTCTATGGAAACCACACGTGTAAACCTTTGCAAGTAGGTAAGATAGGCGGTTTTCTACACATTTGCTAAGTTTTAAAGCTCTATCTTTAAGAGTTTTTGAGATATTGCAAAAACGAATGTTCTCACATAGAAAAGCATGTTAAAATCATTATTTGTTCGATATTTTCTCTTCTATATATCACAGAAAGATAAATCTTGGCCAGAATGTAGAGAATGTGGTACTCTACAACGTTACCAAACGGCATGTCTGTAGCTTTTAAAATTTTTGAGAAAAAGAAGAATCTATGTGACATTCTCACTCTTTGAGGAAAAAAGTGATTTTTCGTGTTTTCCAGCACGTTTTGTCATTACACATGTTTTGTGAAATTTCTCCACTTCTACGGAAACTACACGTGTCAAACTTTGCCAGTAGGTAAAATAGGTGGTTTTTTACACTTTTGCTAAGTTTTACAGCTCTATCTTTAACAGTTTTTAAGATATTGCAAAAACGAATGTTCTCCTATAGAAAAACATTGGAAAATCATGTTTTGTGCGATATTTTCTCTTCTATACATCACAGAACGCTAAATCTTTGCCAGAATGTAGAGAATGTGATACTCTACAACGTTGCCAAACGGCATGTCTGTAGCTTTTATAGTTTTGAGAAAAAGAAGACTTTAGGTGACATGCTTACTCATTGAGCAAAAATGCGTTTTCCAGCACTTTTTGTCATTACACATGTTTTGTGAAATTTCTCCACTTCTATGGGAACCACACGTGTAATACTTTGCCAGTAGGTAAAATAGGCGGCTTTACACACATTTGCTAAGTTTTAAAGCTCTATCTTTAATAGATTTTGAGATATGGCAAAAACGAATGTTCTCCCATAAAAAAGCATGTGAAAATCATGATTTGTGCGATATTTTGTCTTATATACATCACAGAATGATAAATCTTTACCAGAATGTAGAGAATGTTGTACTCTACAACCTTGCCAAACGGCATGTCTGTAGCTTTTATAGTTTTTGAGAAAAAGAAGCATCTATGTGACATGCTTAATCATTGAGCAAAAAAGCGATTTCCAGCACTTTTTGTCATTACACATGTTTTGTGAAATTTCTACACTACTACGGAAACCACACGTGTAAAACTTTGCAAGTAGGTAAGTTAGGCGGTTTTCTAAACATTTGCTAAGTTTTAAAGCTCTATCTTAAAGAGTTTTTGATATATATCAAAAACGAATGTTCTCCCATAGAAAAGCATGTGAAAATCATGATTTGTGAAAAAAATTTCTCTGCTATACATCACAGAAGGCTAAATCTTGGCCAAAATGTAGAGAATGTGGTACTCAACATCGTTGCCAAACGGCATGACTGTAGCTTTTATAGTTTTAAAGAAAAAGAATCATCCAAGTGACATGCTCAATCTTTGTTGAAAAAAGTGATTTTTCACGATTATCTGCACTTTTTGTCATTACACATCTTTTGTAAAATTTCTACACTTCTATGGAAACCACACGTATAAAATTTTGCCAGTAAGTTAAATAGGTGGTTTTTATACACTTTTGCTAAGTTTTAAAGCTCTATCTTTAATAGTTTTTGTGATATTGCAAAAACGAATGTTCTCTCATAGAAAAGCATGTGAAAATCATGATTAGTGTGATATTTTCTCTTCAATACATCACAGAATGATAAATCTAGGCCAGAATGTAGTGAATGTGGTAATCTACAACGTTGCCAAACGGCAAGTCTATAGCTTTTATAGTTTTTGAGAAAAAGAATCATCTAGGTGACATTCTCACTCTTTAAGGAAAAAAGTGATTTTTCTCGATTTCCAGCACTTTTTGTCATTACACATGTTTTGTGAAATTTCTCCACTTCTATATAAACGACACGTGTAAAACTTTTCCAGTAGGTAAAATAGGTGGTTTTTTACACATTTGCTAAGTTTTAGTGCTCTATCTTTAATAGTTTTTGAGATATTGCAAAACCAAATGTTCTCCTATAGAAAAGCATGTTAAAATCATGATTTGTGCGATATTTTCTGTTCTATAAATCACAGAACGCTAAATCTAAGCCAGAATGTAGAGAATGTTGTACTCTACTACGTTTCTAAACAGCATGTCTGTAGCTTTTATAGTTTTTGAGAAAAAGAAGCATCCAGGTGACATGCTTACTCTTTTAGGAAAAAAGTAATTTTTCACGATTTCCAGTACTTTTTGTCATTACATATGTTTTGTGAAATTTCTCCACTTCTATGTAAACCACACCTGTAAAACTTTGCCAGTAAGTTAAATAGGTGGATTTTTACACTTTTGCTAAGTTTTAAAGCTCTATCTTTAATTGTTTTTGAGATATTGCAAACGGAATGTTCTCCCATAGAAAAGCATATGAAAATCATTTTTTGTGCGATATTTTCTCTTCTATACTTCACAGAACGCTAAATCTTGGCCAGAATGTAGAGAATGTGGTAATCTACAACGTTGCCAAACGGCATGTCTGTATTCTTATAGTTTTTGAGAAAAAGGAGCATCAAGGTGACATGCTTACTCATTGAGCAAAAAAGTGATTTCCAGCACATTTTGTCATTAATTTAATTCAATTTAATTTGTTGGGTAGAGGGGGGAATAGGAGGAAAGTGGGACGCCAGACAATAATAACAGGGCGAGAGCCCTTAATGATACTGCTGGCCTTAGAGTAAGGCTGAGGGAATAAGGGATTCGTAGAATAGTTGAAGCATTGTCATATGGCTATGAAGCTGAGATGGCATGATGCCAATTCCCTAATTTACAGTTTTTGGAGCAAAATAATATAAAGTAGTTATTATAGCCTGCTGCCGAAATAGGTTATATGAAAGTAGCAAATCATTGATTGACAGGTTTCCATCATTAAAATGTTTTTTAGCTAATTGAATAGCTGAGGAGAATCTAAAAGATGGCTTAAATAGATGATTTAGGCGAGATGTACGTCCAGGTACGCGGAATGATAAATCCTGTAAAAGTCGGGGATAATCTAGTTTGTTGTAAAAGACTCGATATAGAAGACATAGTCTTGCCCACTTTATATAATATTCCAGGGGTAATACACCCCGAAATTTTATTGGAGAATTGGGATATCGAACTGGCAAACAGGACGGATTAAAATTTATATTAGAGCATGACGCAAATATAGCATTAGCAACAGCAGCAGTATTAGATGATCTAACAAACAGACAAAATTCAGAATGCTCATCATATAAATTACGACTCCTAGAGCGAAGTGATTTGCCACTAATAGCCCAAACGTTAATACAATAGCTGATTTTAGGAACGATCAGTTAAATAAACAGATGTCGACATAATAAGGGGTGCTGATAGATACTACCAAGCCTCTTAATAGCAGAAAATGAGCACTTGATAGACCAATAGAGATGATTTAAGTAGGGTGAAAAGGTAAATTTTTGGTCTAAATAAATACCAAGGTCCTTGACAACTGTGGTCCGATTTATCAACGAGTTATCATTAAATGTATATAAATGTGTGACTGGCTGTCGAATCAAAGAAAAGGTAATAATGGAGGTTTTATTTTGATTTATAGGGAGGCAGTTAAAGTGTAGCCACATTTCTGAACAATAAAGCCCATATTGCAATAAGTGAACGTCATTGGGATGGATTATAATTTTAGACATTTTTAGATCATCGGCGAAGGCCAGTGTATCTATAGTGGAAGGAATAGTAATAAACAGATGATTCAAGTAAATTGTAAATAATAATGGGCTGAGTGCACTACCCTGTGGTACCCCCACAGACTGAACATAATGGCAGGTGCTAATGTGGGACGCAATTCTTATGTATTTTAAACGATTTGTTAAGAAATTTCTGAGAAAATTACAAAAGGTATCGTCCATACCATACTGATTTAGTTTATATAAAAGTAGAGGAATTGAAACTTGGTCAAAGGCTTTAGAGAGATCAAGGTATATTTTGTCATATTGTCTTCTAGTCATAAAAGCAGAGTAGATGGAGTTTGTATGTAATTGAAGGTTGGACTCAGTACAGTGCTTTGGTCGGAACACATGTTGCTGGGGGGCTCAAAATTTCTCACACCATAGCCAAATCTGCTTCTGCAGAATTCGTTCCAAAATCTTAACAGTTAAGGCTATAATAGAAATGGGATGATAATTATTAGGGTTAGGGCGAATTCCAGATTTATAGATGGGAACCACAAAAGCCGACTTTCAAAGGGGTGGTACATAGGCAGAAGATAGACATTGAGAAAATAACATAGCCAGAGCAGGAGCCAAAAGAAATCTAAATGCTTTAATAATAGCTGATGGCAGCAAATCCGGGCCAGTGGAAAAAGTAGGCTTTAATTTATTTATAGCTGACAGTACCTCATCTAACGAGATATCGGTTAGCTGTAACTTGTCTTGGGAAGGTGGGAGTACATAAGAGTAGCCTGAAGGAGGTGGGATGGATGAGGAGGGAGGAGTAAAGGTAGAGCAAAATGCCAAACACAGATCCTCAGGATCAGTAAGATAGCCTGTCTCAGATTTCAAGGTAATAGGGTGAGAGTTTGAAGATGTGTAATGCTTATACTTCTGCCAGAAGATTGTTGGGGAATTTACATTGTTAGTCAAAATTGTCAGATATTTATTACGATCACGATGAATGAAACGTTTTACAAAAGAGCGATATTAATTAAAGTTTTTCTGACAGTATAAAGTACACTTCTTCTTAAAAAGGGTATGGGCCTTACTCTTTCTTTTTAGCGCCATACGTAGGTCATTGCTAAACCAGTGTGGGAATGGAGTGAGAGAACGAACACTACGAAGTGGGATAAATGTATCTATAGCTTCCTTAATGATAGAGTAGTAAGTTTCAATTGCACTGTTTGGTGTTTGGTTTGCAAGTAATGCATCCCAATGGATGTT
>JAAFCE010004984.1:13390-24339 GCA_013389805.1 Trigoniulus corallinus
TTATAGGGGACTTCAACGTCCCCCAAATCAACTGGTTAGTTGACCCACCAACTTATGGTGGGATTTTGCACAAAACTAAGGCGATATCTCTTATGGCCTTGGTTACTTCCCGAAAATTTTCCCAGACAAATTTGGTAAGAATACAAATGGCGGTCTCCTGGATTTATGTTTCAGTGATATCACGTGTTGGGTCTCTAAGGCCCCTGCTATCTCGACTCTTGACCTACATCACCCAGCTCTGTTGATCCTCACAGATCTTCAAATTAGTTGGATTAATTCACCTCCATGCTACCGATGATGTTGGCATCAGGGTGATTACAATAATATGTACAGGTTTTTATCCCAAGTTCCATGGAACCATATTCTAACCTGTGAGTCTTTAACAGAAGCAGTATCTCACTATAACTATATTTTATCAGAGGCTGTATCAAAATTTATCCCCCTTAGAAGGATGGGTAATCAATCTAAATATTACCCTTGTTGGTTTAGCAAGGAGCTTATTTTGCTACTTAAAAAAAAGAGAGGCTTTTAACTTAAAGAAAAAAATTTCCTCCTCTGTTAATTATTCCAACTTTGCATGTCTCCGATCACGCGTTAAACAACTAATTGTAAGGGACAGGGAGCGGTTCCTTGAATTTTTAACCGTAAATGTGAATACACCTACTGTTTTTTGGTGCAACTATAAAAAATATAGAGCCAAGCATCCCCCTGCTAGTTCCCTGATTTATCAAGATAGATATACATCCAACCCAGAAGAGATCTGCTCTATTTTTAGTTATGTATTCCAGTCTGCAATCCAGTCTAGACCCCAGGGGCATTTTGATGAACCATACCTTTATCCTCTTCCCTACTCCCCAGACCCATTGGATATCTCCATTATTACTGTTTCCGAGGTATCACAGGCCATTGGTAGGTTGAAGCCCACTTTTGCCACGGGTCCGGATATTCTTCCATCTGTGGTCTTGAAAGCTTTCCGTGACATTTTTGCTCCAATATTGGCAAAGCTTTTTACTTGGAGTTTATCCTAAGCAAGTATTCCTAGTATCTGGAAGACTGCCCATATTCAGCCGATTTTTAAGGCTGGTTCCACTACTAATGCTACTAATTATCGCCCAATATCTTTACTGGCTCCAACTGCTAAGGTGCTGGAAATTATTCTCCACTCCAAAATCTGGCATTGGTGTAAAAAATTCTTGGTGAATCAGCAGCATGGGTTTCTTCCTCGTTGCTCTACTGAATCCAACTTGTTAACTCGCATTTCTGGTATTAGATCTGCATTTGCTAAACAATACTAATATGACTCAGTATACTTTGATCTAATTAAGCCCTTGACAGTGTACCCGTCCCACTGCTTCTTAGGAAATTATCAGACTATGGGGCTTCTGCTTTCCTATGCAACTTCTTGGGAAATTATTTGATGGGTTGCAAATATATAACTAGGTTAGGCACCTGTATTAGTAACTCCTGTTTTAGTCAGTCAGTGGAAGTGCCTCAAGGGAGCGTCCTTAGCCCACTGCTGTTCTCTATTTTTTTGAATGATTTGTTTTCTTTGCTGCCGGCAGATATAAATCCCCTAGCATTTGCAGATGACTTTAAAGTCTCCAAATTAATTTTGCAGTGAAGTGATGCCCAAGCTCTACAACAGGGAGTGTTTCTGATATAGCGATGGCTTGAATTTAATGGTCTCTCTACTAATTTCTATAAAACGTATGTGATAACATTTGCTTTGATACACAATCCCTTATGCAATCAGTACCAATCAACTAGTTGATCGCCTAACCTCCAGACCACAACTATTAAGGACTTGGGTATTTTGTTGGACTCAAGGCTGACTTTTAGTAGACACATACACCATCTCTACTTGGCTGTGAAGGGTCGCTTTACAGTCATAAGGTGGTTGGGTGAGGTGTTTCGTCATCCTCAGCTTTGCAGCCACCTATTTACTGTATTAGTGAGACCCAGGTTACTTTATAGGCTTAACTGCTGTTCTACAGTTGGCCCATTTTGACTAAATCAAATATAGAAAACGCATGATGCCCTAGTTAGCAATACAAATGAATATACATCATCTCAAAATTTGCAATCAGCTCTCACCCCACCAATTTATCCTTCAGGTTGGCATTTTAAAGGATATCTGAATCTTGATGCACTAATTATTTTATCTCGGGTAAAACTTTTGCATCGTGTATTTCATGGTAAATTGGACTCACCACTTCTATTGTCTGAACTTCGATTTCGCGTCCCACAATGCAATACTCATCATACAGATCTTTTTACTATATCTGCTGGTTCAAAGCAGTCCATTCTCATTGCACAACATAATTTTAATATGCTGAAGCTTACTATTGATGATTTGCTATTACCTACCAAACGTTTTACAGAAAAGGGCTCTTTACTTCTGGTTAGGCTTTGATGGTCCCTTTCTCCCTGCTCCCTCCATCCCAACCCACACCTGCGATTAGCCTCCCAAGGGTTCGCCTGTTACATCACTCTTCTATACATCACAGAACGATAATTCTTGGCCAGAATGTAGAGATTGTGGTTCTCTACAACTTTGCCAAAACGGCATGTCTGTAGCTTCTACAGTTTTTTTAGAAAAAGAAGCATCTAGGTGACATGCTTACTCTTTGGGGAAAAAAGTGATTTTTCGCAATTACCAGCACTTTTTGTCATTACACATGTTTTGTGAAATTTCTCCACTTCTATGGAATCCACAAGTGTAAAACTTTGCCAGTAGGTAAAATAGGCGGTTTTTTACACTTTTGCTAAGTTACAAAGCTCTATCTTTAATAGTTTTTGAGATATTGCAAAAACGAATTTTCTCCCAAAGAAAAGCATGCGAAAATGATGTTTTGTGCGATATATTCTCTTCTATACATCACAGAACGCTAAATCTTGGCCCGAATGTAGAGAATGTGGTACTCTACAACGTTGCCAAACGGCATGTCTGTAGCTTTTAGAGTTATTGATAAAAAGAAGCATCTAGGTGACATGCTTACTCATCGAGGAAAAGAGTGATTTTTCACGATTTCCGGTACTTTTTGTCATTACACATCTTTTTTGAAATTTCTTCACTTCTATGGAAAACACAAGTGTAAAACGTTGCCAGTAAGTAAATAGGTGGTTTCTTACACTTTTGCTTAATTTTAAAGCTCTATCTTTAATAGCTTTTGAGATATTGCAAAAACGAATGTTCTCATATTGAAAAGAATGTGAAAATCATGATTTGTGTGATATTTTCTCTTCTATACATCACAGGACGCTAAATCTTCTCCAGAATGTAGAGAATGTGGTACTCTACAACGTTGCCAAACGGCATTTCAGTAGCTCTAATAGTTTTTGAGAACAAGAAGCATCCAAGTGACATGCTTACTCTTTGAAGAAAAAAGTAATTTTTCACGATTTCCAGCACTTTTTGTCATTAAATATGTTTTGTGAAATTTCTCCACTTCTATGGAAACCCCACGTGTAAAACTTTCCAGTAGGTAAAATAGGCGGTTTTTTACACTTTACCTAAGTTTTAAAGCTTTATCTTTAATAGTTTTTGAGATATTGCAAAAACGAATGTTGTCCCATAGAAAAGCATGTGAAAATCATGGTTTGGGTGATATTTTCTCTTCTATATATCACAGAACGATAAATATTAGCCAGAATGTAGAGAATGTGGTACTCTACAACGTTGCCAAACGGCATGTCTGTAGTTTTTATAGTTTTTCAGAAAAAGAAGCATCTAGGTGACATGCTTACTCATTGAGCAAAAAAGCGATTTCCAGCACTTTTTGTCATCAAACATGTTTTGTGAAATTTCTCCACTTCTATGGAAACTACACGTGTAAAACTTTGCCAGTAGTTAAAATAGGCTTTTTTTACACTTTTGCAAAGTTTTAAAGCTCTATCTTTAACAGTTTTTGAGATATTGCAAAAACGAATGTTCTTCCATAGAAAAGCATGTAAAAATCATGATTTGTGCGATATTTTCTCTTCTATACATCACAAAACGATAATTCTTGGCCAGAATGTAGAGATTGTGGTTCTCTACAACGTTGCCACACGGCATGTCTATAGCTTTTATAGTTTTTGAGAACAAGAAGCATCTAGGTTACATGCTTACTCATTGTGGAAAAAAGTGATTTTTCATGATTTCCAGCACATTTTGTCATTACACATCTTTTGTGAAATTTCTTCACTTCTATGGAAACCACACGTATAAAACTTTGCCAGTAAGTTAAATAGGTGGTTTTTGCAGTTTTGTTAAGTTTCAAAGCTCCATCCTTTTTAGTTTTTGAGATATTGCAAAAGGGAATGTTCTCCCATAGAAAAGCATGTGAAAGTCATGAATTGTGTGATAATTTCTCTTCTATACATCACAGAACGCGAAATCTAGGCCAGAATGTAGAGAGTGTGGTACTCTACAAAGTTGCCAAACGGCATGTCTGTAGCTTTTATAGTTTTTGAGAAGAAAAAGCATCTAGGTGACATGCTAACTCATTGAGCAAAAAAGTTATTTCCAGCACTTTTTGTCATTACACATGTTTTATGAAATTTCTACACTTCTATGGAAACCACAAGTGTAAAACTTTGCCAGTAGGTAAAATAGGAGGTTTTCTACACATTTGCTAAGTTTTAATGCTCTATCTTAAAGAGTTTTTGAGATATTGCAAAGACGAATGTTCTCCCATAGAAAAGCATGTGAAAGTCATGAATTGTGCGATATTTTCTCTTCTACCCATCACAGAACGATAATTCTTGGCCAGAATGTAGAGATTGTGGTTCTCTACAACGTTACCAAACGGCATGTCTGTAGCTTCTATGGATTTTAAGAAAAAGAGGCATCTAGGTGACATGCTAACTTTTTGAGGAAAATAGTGATTTTTCACGATTTCCAGCACTTTTTGTCATTACACACGTTTTGTGAAATTTCTCCACTTCTATGCAAACCACACGTGTAAAACTTAACCAGTAGGTAAAATTGGCGGTTTGTTACACTTTTGGTAAATTATAAAGCTCTATCTTTAATAGTTTTTGAGATATTGCAAAAACGAATGTTCTTCCATAGAAAAGCATGTGAAAATCATCTTTTGTGCAATATTTTCTCTTCCATACATCACAGAACGCTAATTCTCGGCCAGCATGTAGAGAATGTGGTACTCTACCACGTTGCCAATCGGCATGTCTGTAGCTTGTATAGTTTTTGAGAAAAAGAAGCATCTAGGTGACATGATTACTTATTGAGCAAAAAAGCAATTTCAAGCACTTTTTGTCATTACACATGTTTTGTGAAATTTCTCCACTTCTATGGAAACCACACGTGAAAAACTTTACCAGTAGGTAAAATAGGCGGTTTTTCACACATTTGCTAAGTTTTAAAGCTCTATATATTAAATAGATTTTGAGATATTGCAAAATCGAATGTTCTCTCATAGAAAAGCATGTGAAAATCATGATTTGTGCGATATTTTCTCTTCTATACATTACAGAATGCTAAATATTGGCCAGAATGTAGAGAATGTGGTACTCTACAACGTTGCCAAACGGCATATTTGTAGGTTTTATAGTTTTTGTGAACAAGAAGCATCTAGGTAACATGCTTACTCATTGGGGAAAAATGTTATTTTTCGCGATTTCCAGAACTTTTAGTCATTTCACATGTTTTGTGAAATTTCTTCACTTTTATGGAAACCACACGCGTAAAACTTTGCCAGTAGGTACAATAGGCGGTTTTTTACACTTTTGCTAAGTTTTAAAGCTCTATCTTTAATAGTTTTTGAGATATTACAAAAACGAATGTTCTCCTATAGAAAAGCATGTGAAAATCATGTTTTGCGCAATATTTTCTCTTCTATACATCACAGAACGCTAAATCTTGGCCAGAATGTAGAGAATGTGGTACTCTACAACGTTGCTAAACGGCATGTTTGTAGCTTTTATAGTTTTTGAGAAAAGAAAGCATCTGGGTGACATGCTTACTCATTGAGCAAAAATGCGATTTTGAGCACTTCTTGTCATTACACATGTTTTGTGAAATTTCTCCACTTCTATGGAAATTATACGTATAAATCTTTGCCAGTAAGTTAAATAGGTGGTTTTTTACACTTTTGCTAAGTTTTAAAGCACTATCTTTAAAAGTGTTTGAGATATTGCAACAACGAATGTTCTCCAATAGAAAAGCATGTGAAAATCATGATTTGTGCGATATTTTCTCTTCTAAACATCACAGAACGCTAAATCTTTGCCAGAATGTAGAGAATGTGGAACTCTACAACGTGGCCAAACGGCATGTCTGTAGCTTTTATAGTTTTTGAGTAAAAGAAGAATCTAGGTGACATGCTTACTCATTGAGCAAAAAAGCGATTTCCAGCACTTTTTGTCATTACACATGTTTTGTGAAATTTCTACACTTCTATGGAAACCACATGTGTAAAACTTTTCCAGTAGGTAAAATCGTCGGTTTTCTACACATTTGCTAAGTTTTAAAGCTCTATCTTAAAGAGTTTTTGAGATATTGCAAAAGCGAATTTTCTTCCATAGAAAAGCATGTGAAAATCATTATTTGTGCGATATTTTGTTCTTCTATACATCGCAGAATGATAAATCTTTGCCAGAATGTAGAGAATGTGGTACTCTACAACGTTGGCAAACGGCATGTCTGTAGCTTCTATAGTTTTTGAGAAAAAGAAGCATCTAGGTGAAATGCTTACTCTTTGAGGAAAAAAGTGATTTTTGGCGATTTAAAGCACTTTATGTCATTACACATGTTTTAAGAAATTTCTCCTCTTCTATGGAAACCACACGTATAAAACTTTGCCAGTAGGTAAAATAGGCGGATTTTTACACTTTTGCTAAGTTTTAAAGCTCTATCTTTAATAGTTTTTGAGATATTACAAAAACGAATGTTCTCCCATAGAATAGAATTGGAAAATCATGATTTGTGCAATATTTTCTTTTCTATACATCACAGAACGCTAAATCTACCCAGAATGTAGAGAATGTGGTACTCTACAACGTTGCCAAACGGTGTCTGTAGCTTTTATAGTTTTTGAGAAAAAGAAGTATCTAGGTGACATGGTTACTCATTGAGCAAAAAAGCAATTTCCAGCACTTTTTGTCATTACACATGCTTTGTGACATTTCTACACTTCTACGGAAACCACATGTGTAAAACTTTTCCAGTAGGAAAAATAGGCGGATTTCTACACATTTGCTAAGTTTTAAAGCTCTATCTTTAATAGTTTTTGAGATATTGCAAAAACGAATGTTCTACCATAGAAAAGCATGTGAAAATCATGATTTGTGTGTTATTTTCTCTTCTATGCATCACAGAACGATAAATCTTGGCCAGAATGTAGAGAATGTAGTACTCTACAACGTTCCCAAAACGCATGTCTGTCGTTTTATAGTTTTTGAGAAAAAGAAGCATCTAGGTTAAATGCTTACTCTTTGAGGAAAAAAGTGATTTTTCGCGATTTACAGCTCTTTTTGTCATTACACATGTTTTGTGAAAATTCTCCACTTCTATGGAAACCACACGTGTAAAACTTTGCCAGTAGGTAAAACAGGCGGTTGTCTACACATTTGCTAAGGTTTAAAGCTCTATCTTAAAGAGTTTTTGAGATATTGCAAAAAAGAATGTTCTCCCATAGAAACGGATGTGAAAATCATGATTTGTGCGATATTTTCTCTTCTATACATCACAGAACGATAATTTTCGGCCAGAATGTAGAGATTATAGTTCTCTACACCGTTGCCAAACGGCATATCTATAGCTTCTATAGTTTTTAAGAAAAGGAAGCATCCAGGTGACATGCTTACTCTTTTAGGAAAAAAGTGATTTTTCGCGATTTCCAGCACTTTTTGTCATTACATATGTTTTGTAAAATTTCTCCACTTCTATGGAAACCACACGTTTAAAACTTTGCCAGTAGGTAAAATAGGCGGTTGTTTACATTTTTGCTAAGTTTTAAAGCTCTATCTTTAATAGTTTTTGAGATATTGCAAAAACGAATGTTCTCCCAAAGAAAAGCATGTGATAATCATTTTTTGTGCGATATTTTCTCTTCTATACATCACAGAACGCTAAATCTTTGACAGAACGTAGAGAATGCGGTACTCTACAACGTTGCCAAACGGCATGTCTGTAGCTTTTATAGTTTTTGAGAAAAAGAAGAATCTAGGAGACATCCTTACTCATTGAGCAAAAAAGCGATTTCCAGCACTTTTTGTCATTACACATGTTCTGTGAAATTTCTCCACTTCTATGGAAACCACAGGTGTAAAACTTTGCCAGTAGGTAAAATAGGCTGTTTATTTCACTTTTGCTAAGTTTTAAAGCTCTATCTTTAATAGTTTTTGAGATATTGCAAAAACGATTGTTCTCCCATAGAAAGGTATGTGAAAATCATGATTTGTGTGATATTTTCTCTTCTATACATCACAGAATGCTAAATCTTGTCCAGAATGTAGAAAATGTGGTACTCTACAACGTTGCCAAACGGCATTTCTGTAGCTTTTATAGTTTTTGAGAAAATGAAGCATCCAAGTGACAAGCTTACTCTTTGAGGAAAAAAGTAATTTTTCACGATTTCCAGCACTTTTTGTCATTACATATGTGTTGTGAAATTTCTCCACTTCTATGGAAACCCCACGTGTAAAACTTTTCCAGTAGGTAAAATAGGCGGTTTTTTACACTTTTCCTAAGTTTTAAGGCTTTATCTCCAATAGTTTTTTAGATATTGCAAAAACGAATGTTCTCCCATAGAAAAGCATGTGAAAATCATGTTTTGTGCAATATTTTCTCTTCTATACATCACAAAACGCTAAATCGTGGCCAGAATGTAGGGAATGTGGTACTCTACAACGTTGCTAAACGTCATGCCTGTAGCTTTTAGTATTTGAGAAAATGAAGCATCTAGGTGAAATCCTTACTAATTGAACAAAAAAGTGATTTCCAGCACTTTTTGTCATTACACATGTTTTGTAAAATTTCAACACTTCTATGGAAACCACATGTGTAAACCTTTGCCGGTATTTAAAATAGGCGGTTTTCTACAGATTTACTAAGTTTTAAAGCTCTATCTTAAAGAGTTTTTGAGATATTGCAAAAACGAATGTTCTCCCATAGAAAAGCATGTGAAAATCATGATTTGTGCAATATTTTCTCTTCTATACATCACAGAACGATAAATCTTGGCCAGAATGTAGAGAATGTGGTACTCAACAACGTTGCCAAACGGCATGTCTGTAGCTTCTATAGTTTTTGAGTAAAAGAAGCATCTAGGTGACATGCTAACTCTTTGAGGAAAAAAGTGATTTTTTGCGATTTCCAGCACTTTTTGTCATTACACATGTTTTGTGAAATTTCTCCACTTCTATGGAAACCACATGTTTAAAACTTTGCCAGTAGGTAAAATAGGCGGTTTTCTACACATTTCCTGAGTTTTAAAGCTCTATCTTATAGAGATTTTGAAATATTACAAAAACGAATGTTCTACACATAGAAAAGCATGCGAAAATCATGATTTGTGTGATATTTTCTCTTCGATACATCACAGAACGATAAATCTTGGCCAGAATGTAGAGAATGTGGTAATCTACAACGTTTCTAAACGGCATGTCTGTAGCTTTTATAGTTTTTGAGAACAAGAAGCATCTAGGTGACATTCCTTGTAATTTGTTGTATTCCTTGTAATTCCTCTGTATAGTAATTCCACTGATTCTGTAGGTAAAAAAGCTCTACCTTGTTTGCACTTTCTGTTGATTATCTCTGTATCCATTGTTACTAATCATTAGTAATAACTGTCTATGTTCGTAAATAAGGCATTCTTCTTTGGTTTTTTTTTTACACTGTATTAGTTTATATTATTCACTGTATTAGCTTTTTATATTGTATTTGCTTCTGTTTAAATTGTAAGTCAATATAATCTAACTTTCACTCCATTGGTGAGAGTGTATTACTGGTGGTAGGTGCCGTCTGCGGATGTAGCTTTCAAGATACTAATCTTAGTTTACTGGTGAATCAAAGGATAGCAATCAAGGGACGTTTGGTAAGTTTTAGTTTTTTTTCAACAATTGTACTGGTTGTATTTTGAAGGTAGGTAAGTAAGTAGTATATTCTAAAAATCTAAATTGCATCAGTGTTGCTTATTCCCAGGGAAATTATAAGCTTGTATTAGTGTGTATTGCTATTTTATTTATGATGATTTCCATTTAATGATTCGAATTAATATATCAGTCGGCAATTGTTTAGCTTGCATTCCAGAATAAACTATCACTGTCATTTATTGCTAATTAAAAGTAATTGCCTCGTTTAAATATTGCATTGAAATTCTTTTGAGGAAGCCGGCAGTTGACTCCACTTCTAAAATTGCCTCTTTGGGCCTCTTCACAATGTGCAAGAAAGATGTCCTCTCTAGAGCAGCATCAGTCAAATGTATATTGTGTTCCAGTCGTACATACACTGATTGCTTCAAGGTAAGTGCATCTGAGCAGTCTATTCTTAGTCCTTCTTACAAGTGTGGTCCTTGTTTATCGACCCATAATGATAATTCTCCTGTTAAACCATCTTTATGTCCAATAGTTGCATCGAAGGTTTCCAGTGATAAGTTTACTTATTCATCATCATGCCACCATAATTTTGACCAGCTTGCTGGTCTGCTATTGGGGCTGGTTGAAAACCAGCAACCTCTGACAGGGTTACCTGCTATGATGCAGGAATTCAGAGACGTCATCACTAACCAATCCAAGGAATTCAATTTGCTAACAGAAGAACTTGTTTCAGTTAAATCAGAATTATCCTCTGTGAAGTCCTCTCTTGAAACCTTAACAGCTAAATTCCATTCTTGCATATCTTTAATGAAGCCTTGCCCTTCCCATGGGGCGGATTTAGACAGGACTACTACAGAGGATACCCAACGTGCAGTTTTAAATTACTCTAGACAAATTCACTTAAAACC
>JAAFCE010004984.1:78609-88973 GCA_013389805.1 Trigoniulus corallinus
CAATATTTTCTCTTCTATACATCACAGAACACTAAATCTTTGCCAGAGTGTAGAGAATGTGGTACTCTACAACGTTGCCAAATGGCATGTCTGTAGCTTTTATAATTTTGAGAAAAAGAAGCATTTAGGTGACATTCTTACTCATTGAGCAAAAATGCGATTTCCTGCCCTTTTTGTCATTTCACATGTTTTCTGAAATTTCTGCTCTTCTATGGAAACCACACGTGAAACACATTGCCAGTAGGTAAAATTGTCGGTTTTCTACAGATTTGCTAAGTTTTAAAGCTCTATCATAAAGTGATTTTTAGATATTGCAAAAACGAATGTTCTCCCATAGAAAAGCATGTGAAAATCATGATTTGTGTGATATTTTCTCTTCTATATATCACAGAACGATAATTCTTGGCCAGAATGTAGAGTATGTGGTACTCTACAACGTTGCCAAACATAATGTCTGTAGCTTTTATAGTTTTTGAGAACAAGAAGCATCTAGGTGAAATGCTTACTCATTGTGGAAAAAAGTGATTTTTCACGATTTCCAGCACTTTTTGTCATTACACATGTTTTGTGAAATTTCTCCACTTCTATGAAAACCACACGTGTAAAACTTTGCCAGTCGGTAAAATAGGCGGTTTTTTTACACATTTGCTAAGTTTTAAAGCTCTATCTTTAATAGTTTTTGAGATATGGCAAAAACGAATGTCCTCCCATAGAAAAGCATGAGAAAATCATGTTTTGTGCGATATTCTCTCTTCTATACATCACAGAACACAAAATTTGGCCAGAATGTAGAGAATGTGGTAATCTACAACGTTGCCAAACAGCATGTCTGTATCACTTATAGTTTTTGAGAAAAGGAAGCATCAAGGTGGCATGCTTACTCATTGAGCAAAAAGCGATTTCCAGCATTTTTTGTCATTACACATGTTTTGCCAAATTTCTACACTTCTATGGAAACCACACGTGTAAAACTTTGCAAGTAGGTAAGATAGGCGGTTTTCTACACATTTGTTAAGTTTTAAAGCTCTATCTTAAAGAGTTTTTGAGATATTGCAAAAACTAATGTTCTCCTATAGAAAAGCATGTGAAAATCATGATTAGTGCGATATTTTCTCTTCTATGCATCACAGAACGATAAATCAGCCAGAATGTAGAGATTGTGGTTCTCTACAACGTTGCAAAACGGCATGTCTGTATTTTCTATAGTTTTTGGTAAAACGAAGCATCTAGGTGACATGCTAACTCTTTGAGGAAAAAAGTGATTTTTCGTGATTTCCAGCACTTTATGTCATTACACATGTTTTGTAAAATTTCTTCACTTTTATGGAAACCACATGTGTAAAACTTTGCCAGTAGGTAAAGTAGGTGGTTTTCTACACATTTGCTAAGTTTTAAAGCTCTATCTTAAAGAGTTTTTGAGATATTGCAAAAACGAATGTTCTCCCATAGAAAAGCATGTGAAAATCATGTTTTGTGTGATATTTTCTCTTCTATAAATCACAGAACGCTAAAACGTGGCCAGAATGTAGAGAATGTGGTACTCTACAACGTGGCGAAACAGCATGTCTGTAGCTTTAATAGTTTTTGAGAAAAAGAAGCATCTAGGTGACATGCTTACTCATTGAGCAAAAAAGTGACTTCCAGCACTTTTTGTCATTAGACATGTTTTGTGAAATTTCTACACTTCTATGGAAACCATACGTGAAAAACATTGCTAGTAGGTAAAATAGGCAGTTTTCTACACATTTGCTAAGCTTTAAAGCTCTATCTTAAAGAGTTTTTGAGATATTGCAAAAACGAATGTTCTCCCATAGAAAAGACGGAAAAAATCATGATTTGTGCAATATTTTCTCTTCTTTCCATCACAGAATAATAAATCTTGGCCAGAATGTAGAGAAGGTGGTACTCTACAACGTTGCCAATCGGCATGTCTGTAGCTTTCATAGTTTGTGAGGAAAAGAAGCATCTAGGTGACATGCTAACTATTTAAGGAAAAAAGTGATTTTTCACGATTTCCAGCACTTTTTGTCATTACACATCTTTTGTGAAATTTCTTCACTTCTATGGGTACCACACGTATAAAACTTTGCCAGTAAGTTAAATAGGTGGTTTTTTACACTTTTGCTAAGTTTTAAAGCTCTATCTTAAATATGTTTTGAGATATTGTAAAAACGAATGTTCTCCCATAGAAAAGCAAGTAAAAATCATGATTTGTGCGATATTTTCTCTTCTATACATCACAGAATGATAAATCTTGGCCAGAATGTAGAGAATGTGGTACTCTACAACGTTGCCAAACGGCATTTCTGTAGCTTTTATAGTTTTTGAGAAAAAGAAGCATCTAGGTGACATTTTCATTTCACGCCGGGTTTTCATTGCATGCCGGGTTTTCATTCCGCACCGGGTTTTTAGATTCCGTGCTGGGTTTTCATTCCGCGCCAGGTTTTCATGGCAAAAAGACGTATGTTTTTTGCTCCGTTTTCTGATATCGGTATTGTAAGTACTTTTTTAGAAACTGATATTTAAGTCGTTTTTAATTGTTAAGTTTATTGTTATTTACCCACTTTTTAATCTGTTCATTTATACAGGCTTTTGGTTGTTTAATTCTACCCCTCCCCCTTGGGGGCGGTAGTTATATTAGCTTTTGATTTTAGTATCTAATTTTATCATGTTTTTATTGAGTTGGTTTTAGTTAATTTAGATACCATCTCTGAATGGCCCCTTTTGAAACATGCAGTCTTTGTAAGAGAGAAGTGCTTTCTAGTACCACGTCTATTAAATGTTTACTATGTGGATGGCGGACGCACTCGGAATGTCTGAAGGTGGGTCAGGTTGAATTATCTCTTCTTGTCTCTACCTTCAAATGCTCTTTATGTTTGTCAAATCAGAATGATAATTCTCCAATTAAACCAGCCACTACAATGCCTAAGCAATCTATTCCAGTGAATGAACCTGATAAGTTTCCACCGGAACCACCACTATCCAAACTGTCTTAATTAGTTCCATTGCTATCAAAATTAGTGGAAAATTTGCAGCCCCTTGAAGAGCTAATCCTGATGCTAAAAGACTTCTTAGCTTGGATTTCCAATTTCACTGATGAGCTAGCTGAGTTTAAATCCGATTTTAAAACCGAACTTAAAGCAGAATTCAGAGCTGAATTCTCAGCCTTTAAGGCGGATTTGAGGGATGACATGAACGCATTTATGGCGAATATTAAGTCTGATTTTGCCCCAGACGGTCAGGGGAAGGGTATATTGGGCCCTGAGGGGTCAGATAAGCTTACCTATGCCAAGATTGTCAGTAGGCCAGAAAGATCACAGAAACCACGGAGATTACCAAGACATTTACCTGGAACCCAAGACATTTCATGTTCTGAGTCTCTCTCTACCCTGAACCCTTGTGACAAACCTGAATCGGCCTCCTCTTCTCCAGCTATTTCAAGACGGAGGGTCATGAAGCGGCCTGTTAAGCGTAGGCCCATGTGGATTACTCAGGGGGAACCTTTGATTCTGTCAAAAGTCCCCCGGGTTGAAACTTTTTCGCTATTCTTGTCGCATCTTGATACTTCAGTTGACTGTCAAGCTCTACGGAAGTTCCTGACTCTAGAAGATATCTCTGAGGAGCTGTATATTCAAAAATTAAAAACGAAATATGGCATGTATTCATCCTTTATAATTAAGGGTAATTCAACCCTAGAAGAAACTTTTTCTTCCTTTACTTTCTGGCCAAGGGGAGCTCTATTTAAACCCTATCAGGGTCCTGTCTATCCTTCTATGATTATAGATTCCCTGCCAGACTCCCATCAAAGGCAGAATTTACCCTCCGTCAGAAACCATAGCAGTGCTGGAGAGGAGCGCTTGATTGAGGATTCATCAAGCCAGCGTTAATTTAATGTCTACTCAACTCTGGATCTATTATCAGAATGTCCGTGGTTTGAGATCTAAGGCAAGCAACTTTTTGACTAATGTGACCCTTTCGAATTACCATTTAATTGTTTTAACTAAATCTTGGCTGTCTCCTGACCTGGACTCATCTAATTTCTTTCCACCCTACTTCCAAGTGCTCAGGAAAGATTAAAATATACTGTACCGGGGGGGTGGTCTAGTCGTGGCATGCAATACCTCCCTTCTCCCACTAAAAATTTGTGAATTAAATGATTTTCCTATATCCGAGCATTGGTTAGCATTGCAACTTTCCCTAGGAAGTCAAACCCCTCCAGTTTTTATTTTAGCTTGTTATTTTTCACCTTCGTTATCACCATCAGTTTATACAAGTGAAGTGGATTGCTTGGTAACCAACTTATCTTCATATCCCCAGATCATTGTTATAGGGGGCTTCAACGTCCCCCAAATCAACTGGTTAGTTAACCCACCTACTTATGATAGGATTTTGCGCAAAACTAAGGCGATATCTCTTATGGCCTTTGTTACTTCCCGAAAATTGGCCCAGACAAATTTGGTTGAGAATACAAATGGCCGTATCCAGGATTTATGTTTCTGTGATATCACGTTTTGGGTCTCTAAGGCCCCTGCTATCTTGACTCTTGACCTACATCACACAGCTCTGTTGACCCTCACAGATCTTCAAATTAGTTGGATTAATTCACCTCCATGCTACCGACGATATTGGCATCAGGGTGATTACAATAATATGTACCGGTTTTTATCCCAAGTTCCATGGAACCATATTCTAGCCTGTGAGTCTTTAACAGAAACAGTATCTCACTATAACTATATTTTATCAGAGGCTGTATCAAAATTTATCCCCCTTAGAAGGATGGGTAATCAATCGAAATATTACCCTTGTTGTTTTAGCAAGGAGCTTATTTTCCTACTTAAAAAATAAGAAAGGCTTTTAACTTAAAGAAGAAAATTTCTTCCTCTCTTAATTATTAAAACTTTGCATGTCTCCGATCACGCGTTAAACAACTAATTGTAAGGGACAGGGAGCGGTTCCATGAATTTTTAACCTTAAATGTGAATACACCTACTGTTTTTGGTGCAACTATAAAAATTATACAGCCAAGCATCCCCCGCTATTTCCCTGATTTATCAAGATAGATATACATCTAACCCAGAAGAGGTCTGCTCTATTTTTAGTTATGTATTCCAGTCTGCTGTCCAGTCTAGACCCCAGGGGCATTTTAATGAACTATACCCTTATCCTCTTCACTACTCCCCAGACCCATGGGATATCTCCATTATTACTGTTTCCCAGGTATCACAGGCCATTGGTAGGTTGAAGTCCACTTTTGCCATGGGTCCGGATATTCTTCCATCTGTGGTCTTGAAAGCTTTCCGTGACATTTTTGCTCCAATATTGGCAAAGCTTTATACTTGGAGTTTATTCTCAGCAAGTATTCCTAGTATCTGGAAGACTGCCCATATTCAGCCGATTTTTACGGCTGGTTCCACTACTAATGCTACTTATTATCGCCCAATATCTTTACTGGCTCCAACTGCTAAGTGCTGGAAATTATTCTCCACTCCAAAATCTGGCATTGGAGTAAAAAATTCTTGGTGAATCATCAGCATGGGTTTCTTCCTCGTCGCTCTACTGAATCCAACTTGTTAACTCACATTTCTGGTATTAGATCTGCATTTGCTAAACAAGCCTAATATGACTCAGTATACTTTGATCTTACTAAGGCCTTTGACAGTGTACCCGTCACACTGCTTCTTAGGAAATTATCAGACTATGGGGCTTCTGCTTCCCTATGCAACTTCTTGGGAAATTATTTGATGGGTTACAAAAATATAATTAAGTTAGGCACCTATATTAGTAACTCCTGTTTTAGTAAGTCAGTGGGGGTGCCTCAAGGGAGCATCCTTAGCCCACTGCTGTTCTCTATTTTCTTGAATGATTTGTTTTCTTCACGGCCTGCAGATATAAATCCCCTAGCCTTTGCAGATGACTTTAAAGTTTCCAAATTAATTTTGCAGTGGAGTGATGCCCAAGCTCTACAAGAGGGAGTGTTTCTGATTGACCGATGGCTTGAATTTAATAGTCTCTCTATTAATTTCAATAAAACGTATGTGATAACATTTGCTTAGATACACAATCCCTTATGCCATCAGTACCAATCAACTAGTATATCGCCTATCCTCCAGACCACAACTATTAAGGACTTGGGTATTTTGTTGGACTCTAAGCTGACTTTTAGTAGACACATACACCATCTCTACTTTGCTGTCAAGGGTCGCTTCACAGTAATAAGGGGTTTGGGTGAGGTGTTTCGTCATCCTCAGCTTTGCAGCCACCTATTTACTGTATTAGTGAGACCCAGGTTGCTTTATGGGCTTAACTGCTGGGCTACATGTGGCCCATCTTGACTAAATCAAATACGGAAAATGCATGATGCCCTAGTTAGCTATACAAATGAATATACATAACTCAAAATTTGCAATCAGCTCTCACCCCACCAATTTATCCTTCAGTTTGGCATTTTAAAGGATATCTGCCTCTGGATGCACTAATTATTTTATCTCGGGTCAAACTTTTGCGTCGTGTATTTCATGGTAAATTGACTCACTACTTCTATTGTCTGAACTTCTATTTCGTGTCCCACAATGCAATACTCGTCCTACAGATCTTTTTACTATATCTGCTGGTTCAAAGCAGTCCATTCTCATTGCACAACATGATTTTAACATGCAGAAGATTACTATTGATGATTTGCTATTACCTACCAAACGTTTTACAGAAAAGGTCACTTTACTTCTGGTTAGGCCTTGATGGTCCCCTTCTACCTGCTCCCTCCATCCCAACCCACACCTGCGATTAGCCTCCCAAGGGTTCAATTTTAGGGCTAACTGGCCAGCTCCACAACCCTCCACATGCTTACAACGCATGCTTACAATCACATGCTTACTCTTTGAGGAAAAAAGTGATTTTTCGTGATTTCCAGCACTTTTTGTCATTACACATGTTTTGTGAAATTTCTCCACTGCTATGGAAACCCAACGTGTAAAACTTCGCCAGTAGGTTAAATAGGCGGTTTTCTACACATTTGGTAATTTTTAAAGCTCTATCTTAAACAGTTTTTGAGATATTGCAAAAATTAATGTTCTCCCATAGAAAAGCATGTTTAAATCATTATTTGTGCACTATTTTCTCATCTATACATCACAGAACGATAAATCTTGGCCAAAATGTAGAGAATGTGGTACTCTACAACGTTGTCAAATGGCATGTCTGTAGCTTTTATAGTTTTTGAGAAAAAGAAGCATTTGGTGACATGCTTATTCATTGAGCAAAAAACCGATTTTCAGCACTTTTTGTCATTACACATGTTTTGTGAAATTTCTACACTTCTATGGAAACCACACGTTTAAAATTTTGCCAGTAGGTAAAACAGGCGGTTTTTTCATTTCCTAAGTTATAAAGCTCTATCTTTAATAGTTTTTGAGATTTTGCAAAAACGAAATTTCTCCCATAGAAAAGCATGTGAAAGTCATGTTTTGTGCGATATTTTCTCTTCTATACATCACAGAACGCTAAATCTTGGCCAGAATGTAAAGACTGTGGTACTCTACAACGTTGCCAAACGGCATGTCTGTAGCTTTTATAGTTTTTGAGAACAAGAAGCATCTAGGTTACATGCTTACTCATTGAGGAAAAAGTGATTTTTCACAATTTCCAGCACTTTTTGTCATTACACATGTTTTGTGAAATTTCTTCACTTTTATGGAAACCACACGTATAAAACTTCGCCAGTACGTAAAATAGGTGGTTTTTTACACTTTTGCTAAATTTTAAAGCTCTATCTTTAATAGTTTTTGAGTTATTGAAAAAACGAATGTTCTCCCATACAAAAGCATGTGAAAATCACGATTTGTGCGATATTTTCTCTTCTATACATCACAGAATGATAAGTCTTGGCCAGAATGTAGAGAATGTAATACTCTACAGCGTTGCCAAACGGCATGTCTGTAGCTTTTATAGTTTTTGATAAAAAGAAGCATCTAGGTGACATGCTTACTCTTTAAGGGAAAAAGTGATTTTTTGCGATTTCCAGCACTTTTTGTCATTACACATGTTTTGTGAAATTTCTCCTCTTCTATGGAAACCACACGTGTAAATCATTGCCAGTAAGTAAAATAGGCGGTTTTTTTACACTTTTGCTAAGTTTTAAAGCTCTATCTTTAATAGTTTTTGAGATATTGCAAAAACGAATGTTTTCCCATAGAAAAGCATTTGAAGTTCATGTTTTGTGCGATATTTTCTCTTCTACACATCAAAGAACGCTAAATCTTGGCCAGAATGTAGAGAATGTGTTACTCTACAACGTTTTAAACGGCATGTCTGTAGCTTTTATAGTTTTTGAGAAAAAGAAGCATTTAGGTGACATGCTTGCCCGATGAGCAAAAAAGCGATTTCCAGCACTTTTTGTAATTACACATATTTTTTGTTCAATGCCTACACCTCTATGGAAACCACACGTGTAAAACTTTGCCAGTAGGTAAAATAGGCGGTTTTCTACACATTTGCTAAGTTTTAAAGCTCTATCTTAAAGAGTTTTTGAGATATTGCAAAAGCGAATGTTCTACCCATAGAAAAGCATGTGAAAATCATGATTTGTGCGATATTTTCTCTTCGATACATCACAGAACGATAAATCTTGGCCAGAATGTAGAGAATGTCGTACTCTACAACGTTGCCAAACGGCATGTCTGTAGCTTTTATAGTTTTTGAGAACAAGAAGCATCTAGGTGACATTCCTTGTAATTTGTTGTATTGTTTTCTTCAATTTAATCTTTGTCGTTGTTGCTTAATAATAGTTGAATTTAGCTCTGATTTTTATTTGAACTTTGATTAAATTTTAAATTAACTCTGTATAGTAATTCCACTGATTCTGTAGGTAAAAAAGCTCTACCTTGTTGGCGTGGTCTGTTTATTACCTCTGTATCCATTGTTACTAATCATTAGTAATCGCTGTCTATGTTGGTAAATAAGGCATTCTTCTTTGGTTTTTTTTTTCACTGTATTAGTTTATATTATTCACTGTATTAGCTTTTTATATTGTATTTGCTCCTGTTTAAATTGTAAGTCAATATAATCTAACTTTCACTCCATTGGTGAGAGTGTATTACTGGTGGTAGGTGCCGTCTGCGGATGTAGCTTTGAAGATACTAATCTTAGTTTACTGGTCAATCAAAGGATAGCAATTAAGAGACGTTTGGTAAGTTTTAGTTGTTTTTCAACAATTGTACTGGTTGTGTTTTGAAGGTAGGTCAGTAAGTAGTCTACTCTAAAAATCTAAATTGCATCAATGTTGCTTATTCCCAAGGGAAATTTTAAGCTTGTATTAGTGTGTATTGCAATTTTATTTATGATGATTTCCATTTTATGATTCGAATTAATATATCAGTCGGCAATTGTTTAGCTTGCATTCCAGAATAAACTATCACTGTCATTTATTGCTAATTGAAAGTAATTGCCTCGTTTAAATATTGCGTTGAAGTTCTTTTGATGAAGCCGGCAGTCGACTCCACTCCTAAAATGCCCTCCTTGGGCCTCTGCACAATGTGCAAGAAAGATGTCCTCTGTAGAGCAGCATCAGTCAAAGGTATATTGCGTTCCAGTCGTACACACACTTATTGCCTCAAAGTAAGAGCATCTGAGCAGTCTATTCTTAGTCCTTGTTACAAGTGTGGTCCTTGTTTATCGACCCATAATGATAATTCTCCTGTTAAACAATCTTTATGTCCAATAGTGGCATCGAAGGTTTCCAGTGATAGGTTTACTTATTCATCTTCATGCCACCATAATTTTGACCAGCTTGCTGGTCTGTTATTTGGGTTTGTCAAAAACCTGCAGCCTCTGACAGGGTTACCTGCTATGATGCAGGAATTCAGAGATGTCATCACTAACCAATCAAAGGAATTCAATTTTCTAACAGCATAACTTGTTTCAGTTAAATCAGAATTATCCTCTGTGAAGTCCTCTCTTGAAATCTTAACAGCTAAATTCCATTCTTGCATATCTTTAATGAAGCCTGGCCCTTCCCATAGGGCGGATTTAGACAGGACTACTACAGAGGATACCCAACGTGCAGTTTTAAATTACTCTAGACCAATTCACTTAAAACCTGATCCAGTATCGTATCATTCTCAATCAAATACTAAAGTCCAAAGGGAGTCTAGTATGGGCAGACCCCTAAGGTATAAAAGAGATTTAGAGCCTGTACACTAGACTGATGTATTATGGCCGCCTGCTAAATCCTATCCCAAACAACTAAGGACCAATGATAATTACCAACCATTAGTTGAAGGCCTGTCAACTTCATCTAAACTTATACCGGCTCAGGATGTTAAAGATTTTAAACTGTTTTTAACTAAGCTATCCCCTGCAATGAATTTTAT
>JAAFCE010004984.1:148835-166776 GCA_013389805.1 Trigoniulus corallinus
TACAAGTTGCCAAACGGCATGTCTGTAGCTTTTATAGTTTTTGAGAAAAAGCAGCATCAAGGTGACAAGCTTACTCTTTGAGGAAAAAACTGATTTTTTGCGATTTCCAGCACTTTTTGTCATTACATGTTTTGTGAAATTTCTCCACTTCAATGGAAACCACACGTGTAAAACATTGCCAGTGGGTAAAATTGGCGGTTTTTTACACTTTTGCTAAGTTTTAAAGCTCTATCTTTAATAGTTTTTGAGATATTGCAAAAACGAATGTTCTCCCATAGAAAAGCATGTCATAATCATGTTTGTTTCGATATTTTTTCTTCTATACAACACAGAACGCTAAATCTTGGCCAGAATGTATAGAATTTGGTACTCTACAAAGTTGCCAAACGGCATGTCTGTAGCTTTTATGGTTTTTGAGAAAATGAAGCATCTATGTGACATGCTTACTCATTGAGGAAAAAAAGCGATTTCCAGCACTTTTTTTTTACACATGTGTTTTGAAATTTCTACACTTCTATGGAAACCATGCGTGTAAAGCTTTGAAAGTAGGTAAGATAGGCGATTTTCTAAACATTTGGTAAGTTTTAAATCTCTATCTTAAAGAGTTTTTTAGATATTGCAAAAACGAATGTCCTCCCATAGAAAAGTATGTGAAAATCATGATTAGTGCGATGTTTTCTCTTCTATACATCACAGAACGCTAAATCTTGGCCACAATGTAGAGAATGTGGTAGTCTACAACGTTGAAAAACGGAATGTCATTGGCTTTTATTGGTTTTTAGAAAAAGAAGAATCCAAGTTACATTCTTACTCTTTGAGGAAAAAAAGTGATTTTTCGTTATTTCCAGCACTTTTTGTCATTACACATGTTTTGTGAATTTTCTACACTTCTATGGAAACCACACGTACAAAACTTTGCAAGTAGGTAAGATAGGCAGTTTTCTACACATTTGCTAAGTTTTAAAGCTCTATCTTAAAGTGTTTTTGAGATATGGCAAAAGTGAATGTTCCCCATAGAAAAGCATGTGAAAATCATGATTTGTGTGATATTTTCTCTTCTATACATCACAGAAAGCTAAATCTTGACCAGAATAAAGAGAATGTGGTACCTTACAACGTTGCTAAACGGCATGTCTGTAGCTTTTATAGTTTTTGAGAAAAGGAAGCATCCAGGTGACATGCTTACTCTTTGAGGAAAAAAGTGATTTTTCACGATTTCCAGCACTTTCTGTCATTACACATCTTTTGTGAAATTTATTCACTTTTATGGAAACCACACATATAAAACTTTGCCAGTAAGTTAAACAGGTGGTTTATTACACTTTTGCTAAGTTTTAAAGCTCTATCTTTAATAATTTTTGAGATATTGCAAAATCGAATGTTCCCTCATAGAAAAGCATGTGAAAATCATTATTAGTGCGATATTTTCTCTTCTATACATCACTGAATAATAAATCTTGGCCAGGATGTAGAAAATGTGGTACTCTAGAACGTTGCAAAACGGCATGTCTGTAGCCTGTTATAGTTTTTGAGAAAAAGAAGCATCTAGGTGACATGCTAACTCTTTGAGGAAAAATGTGATTTTTCACGATTTCCAGCACTTTTTTTCATTAAACATGTTTTGTGAAATTTCTCCACTTCTATGAAAACCACAAGTGTAAAACTTTGGCAGTAGGTTAAATAGGAGGATTTTTACACTTTTGCTAAGTTTTAAAACACTATCTTTAATAGTTTTTGAGATGTTGCAAAAACGAATGTACTCCCATAGAAAAGCACTTGAAAGTCATGTTTTGTGTGATATTTTCTCTTTTATACATCATAGAGCGCTAAATCTTGGCCAGAATGTAGAGATTGTGGTAATATACAACGTTGCGAAACAGCATGTCTGTAGCTTTTATAGTTTTTGAGAAAAAGAAGCATCTAGGTGACATGCTTACTCATTGAGCAAAAAGCAATTTCCAGCACTTTTTGTCATTCCACATGTTTTTTGAAATTTCTACACTTCTATGGGAACCACACTTGTAAAACTTTGCCAGTAGGTAAAATAGGCGGTTTTTTACACTTTTACTAAGTTTTAAAGCTCTATCTTTAATAGTTTTTGACATATTTCAAAAACGAATGTTCTACCATAGAAAAGCATGTTAAAATCATGATTTGTGCGATATTTTCTCTTCTATACATCACAGAACGATAAATCTTGGCCAGAATGTAGAGAATGTGGTACTTTACAACGTTGCCAAACGGCTTGTCTGTAGCTTTTATAGTTTTTGAGAACAAGAAGCATCTAGGTGACATGCTTACTTATTGATTGAAAAAGTGATTTTTTACCATTTCCAGCACTTTTTGTCATTACACATGTTTTGTGAAATTCCTACACTTCTATGGAAACCACATGTGTAAAACTTTGCCAGTAGGTAAAATAGACGGTTTTCTACACATCTGCTAAGTTTAAAAGCTCTATCTTAAAGAGTTTTTGAGATAATTCAAACACGAATGTTCTCCCATAGAAAAGCATGCGAAAATCATGATTTGTGCGACATTTTCTCTTCTATACATCATAGAATAATAAATCTTGGCCAGGATGTAGAGAATTTGGTACTCTACAACGTTGCCAAACGGCATGTCTGTAGTTTTAATAGTTTTTGAGAAAAAGAAGCATCTAGGTGACATGCAAACTCTTTGAGGAAAAATGTGATTTTTCACGATTTCCAACACTTTTTGTCATTTCACATGTTTGTGAAATTTCTCCACTTCTATGGAAATCACACGTGTAAAACTTTTCCAGTAGGTAATATAGGCGGTTTTTTTACACTTTTGCTAAGTTTTAAAGCTCTATCTTTAATAGTTTTTCTGATATTGCAAAAACGAATGTTCTCTTATAGAAAAGCATGTGAAAATCATGTTTTTTTGCGATATTTTCTCTTCTATAGATCACAGAACGCTTAATCTTGGTTAGAATGTAAAGAATTTTGTACTCTACAACGTTGCCAAACGGCATGTCTGTAGATTTTATAGTTTTTGAGAACAAGATGCATCTAGGTGACATGATTACTCATTGAGGAAAAAAGTGATTTTTCACGATTTCCAGCACTTTTTGTCATTACACATCTTTTGTGAAATTTCTTCACTTCTATGGAAACCACACGTATAAAACTTTGCCAGTAAATAAAATAGGCGGTTTTCTACATATTTGCTAAGTTTTAAAGCCCTATCTTAAAGAGTTTTTGAGATATGGCAAAAACGAATGTTCTCCCATAGAAAAGCATGTGAAAATAATGATTTGTGCGATATTTTCTCTTCTATTCATCACAGAACGCTAAATCTTGGCCAGAAGGTAGAGAATCTGGTACTCTACAACGTTGCCGAATGGCATGTCTGTCGCTTTTATAGTTTTTGAGAAAATGAAGCATCCAGGTGACATCCTTACTCTTTGAGGAATAAAGCGATTTTTCGTGATTTCAAGCACTTTTTGTCATTACATATGTTTTGTGAAATTTCTCCACTTCTACGGAAACCACACGTGTAAAACATTGCCAGTAGGTAAAGTAGGCGGTTTTTTACACTTTTGGTAAGTTTTAAAGCTCTATCTTTAACAGTTTTTGAGATATTGCAAAAACGAATGTTCTCCGAAAGAAAAGCATGTGAAAGTCATGCTTTGTGCGATATTTTATCTTCGATACATCACAGAATGCTAAATCTTGGCCAGAGTGTATAGAATGTGGTACTCTACAACGTTGCCAAACGGCATGTCTGTAGCTTTTATAGTTTTTTAGAAAAAGAAGCATCTAGGTGACATGCTTACTCAATGAGCAAGAAAGCGATTTCCAGCGCTTTTTGTCATTACACATTTTTTGTGAAATTTCTACACTTCTATGGAAACCACATGTGTAAAACTTTGCCAGTAGGTAAAATACGCGGTTTTCTACACATTTTCTAAGTTTTAAAGCTCTATCTTTAATGGTTTTTTAGAAATTGCAAAAACGAAAGTTCTCCTATAGAAAAGCATGTGAAAATCATGATTTGTGCGATTTTTTCTCTTCTATACATCACAGAATGATAAATCTTGGCCAGAATGTAGAAAATGTGGTACTCTACAACGTTGCCAAACGACATGTCTGTAGCTTTTATAGTTTTTGAGATAAGGTAGCATCTAGGTGACATGCTAACTCTTTGAAAAAAAAGTGATTTTTCATAATTTCCAGCACTTTTTGTCATTACACATTTTTTGTGAAATTTCTCCACTTCTATGGAAACCACACGTGTAAAACTTTGCCAGTAGGTTAAATAGGCGGTTTTCTACACATTTTCTAAGTTTTAAAGCTCTATCTTTAATAGTTTTTGAGATATTGCAAAAACGAATGTTCTCCCATAGAAGTGCATGTGAAAATCATGATTTGTGTGATATTTTCTCTTCTATACATCACAGAATGATAAATCTTGGCCAGAATGTAGAGAATGTGGTGCTATAAAAAGGTTGCCAAACAGCATGTCATTAGCTTATATAGTTTTTGAGAAAAAAGAGCATCTAGGTGACATGCTAACTCATTGAGCAAAAAGGTGATTTCTAGCACTTTCTGTCATTACACATGTTTTGTGAAATTTCTTCACTTCTATGGAAACCACATGTGTAAAACGTGGACAGTAGGTAAAATAGGCGGTTTTCTAAACATTTGCTAAGTTTTAAAGCTCTATCTTATAGAGTTTTTGAGATACTGCAAAAACGAATGTTCTACCCATAAAAAAGCATGTGAAAATCACGATTTGTGTGATATCTTCTCTTCTATACATCACAGAACGATAAATCTTGGCCACAATGTAGAGAATGTGGTACTCTACAAGGTTGCCAAACGGCATGTCTGTAGCTTTTATAGTTTTTGAGAACAAGAAGCATCTAGGTGGCATTCTTACTCATTTAGGAAAAAAGTGATTTTTCACGATTTCCAGCACTTTTTGTCATTACACATGTTTTGTGAAATTTCTCCACTTCTTTGGAAGCCACACGTGTAAAACTTTTCCAGTAGGTAAAATAGGCGGTATTTTACACTTTTGCTAAGTTATAAAGCTCTATCTTTAATAGTTTTTGAGATATTGCAAAATCGAATGTTCTCCCATTCAAAAGCATGTGAAAATCATGTTTTGGGCGATATTTTCTCTTGTATACATCACAGAACGCTAAATCTTGGCCAGAATGTAGAGAATGTGGTACTCTAAAACGTTGCCGAACGGCATGTCTGTAGCTTTTATAGTTTTAGAGAAAAAGAAGCATCTAGGTGACATGCTTACTCATTGAGCAAAAATGCGAATTCCAGCAGTTTTTGTCATTACACATGTTTTGTGAAATTTCTACACTTCAATGGAAACCACACATGTAAAACTTTGCAAGTATCTAAGATAGGCTGTTTTCTACACATTTACTAAGTTTTAAAGCTCTATCTTAAAGAGTTTTTGAGATATTGCAAAAACGAAAGTTCTCCCATAGAAAAGCATGTGAAAATCATGATTTGTGCGATATTTTCTCTTCTATACATCACAGAACGATAAATCTTAGCCAGAATGTAGAGAATGTGGTACTTTACAACGTTGCCAAACGGCGTGTCTGTAGCTTTTATAATTTTTGAAAAAAAGAAGCATCTAGGTGACATGCTTACCCTTTGAGGAAAAAAGTGATTTTTTGCGATTTTCAGCACTTTTTGTAATTACACATGTTTTGTGAAATTTCTCAACCTCTATGGAAACCACTCGTGTAAAACATTGCCAGTATGTAAAATAGGGGGATTTTTACACTTTTGCTAAGTCTTAAAGCTCTTTCTTTAATAGTTTTTGAGATATTGCAAAAACGAATGTTCTCCCATAGAAAAGCATGGGAAAATCATGTTTTGTGCGATATTTTCTCTTCCATACATCACAGAACGCTAAATCTTAGCCAGAATGTAGAGAATGTGGTACACTTCAACGTTGCCAAACGGCATGTCTTTAGCTTTTATACTTTTTGAGAACAAGAAGCATCTATGGGACATGCTTACTCATTGACCAAAAAAAGCGATTTCCAGCACATTTTTTCATTACACATGTTTTGTGAAATTTCTTTACTTCTATGGAAACCACACGTGTAAAACTTTGCCAATAGGTTAAATAGGCGGTTTTTTACACTTTTGCTAAGTTTTAAAGCTCTATCTCTAATAGTTTTTGAGATATTGCAAAAACGAATGTTCTCCCATAGAAAAGCATGTGAAAATCATGTTTTGTGCGATATTTTCTCTTCTATACATCACAGAACGCTAAATCTTAGCCAGAATGTAGAGAATGTGGTACTTTACAGCGTTGCAAAACGTCATGTCTGTAGCTTTTATAGTTTTTAAGAAAAAGAAGCATCAATGAAACAGCAATGGCCTTCTTAAATCCAACATTGGCAAATAAAGAGTAAGTTTGTGATGTGTTCTTAGCCATTAACCCTTAACAATTCTCCTAATAATTTTCCAGGACTGCCAGCAACTTCCAGTTTGAGGATGAGGCAGATGTTGGTGGCAATATTAAACAGCATTAATTAGTTTAAAATATGGAGGCAATTGAAGCTGAAACATCCACAAACTCCTCAAATTCTTCTTTACAGCCAGCAACAACCCCAATTGCAGTTGGAGAGTCATTTGGAAATGGTCTTTGTATTTCAAGTTTTTGTGTTATCTATAAATGAACAATCTATTAATCATGTTAATTACTCTAGATCGGAAAAGGAAGTGGAAACATGTTGCAAAAGATGTGCAAAGAATGATCATGGTGGCAGCAAGCCTGGTGGACTACCTCAACAACAAGCCCACACATCAAAATCGCTATTTTTTGCACAACTTTTGTGATACTGTCACTCCTGCTGTATCACAACTGACAATGAAGCAGCAGATGGACCTTAATGTACGACTTCTGAATGATGTATATCAATTTTGAGATGAGAATGGTATAGATGTGTAGATGGTGTACATTATGCATTTTTATACCATGATAATAAATGCCAAATTTCAACCATAGTTATAATGTTTTATTTCATCAACAAATGGTTTACATCCCTACAGATGTTTTATTTCTTCTTTCCAGATGTTGAACTGCCAAATAAAAATACATTGTTTAAATGCATGCATGTCTAAATGCATTGGTAGCCTATGTTGTGCATTATATTTTTTTTCCTGCCATGGGACAGACCCAGGCCCACTAAAATATAATGCCAGCTTATCACAGTTTATGATGGCTTGTGCTGTGGCATTATTGGACCCAAGCTGCTGCACTGTTGGAAGGCTGCCATCTATTGCTGAGCGCAAGCCACCACTAACCACCTCTCCATCTCCATCTTCCATATCTAAAATCCCATGTGGGCAGTAAACACGTGCAGCCATTCAGAGAGTTAGCTCCTCCTTTCTGATGAAGTTTAGCCGAGTGCAAATTGCCTACATGCAAGGAAAGTGTGTTATTCATGTGTCAGTTAGGAAAACTTTTACCCATGTGACGGTCTCATGATTAGTAACCTTTACAGCCAGGATGGTATATTTTATGTTCATATTGATGGGCCTATTTAATAGACGCCATCGAGAAACCATAACACGAAATGTGTTCTCGATCATGCACCTAGCAAAAAGAAAGTTATTGTTAATAAAACTCTTTTGTTTGTGTATATCTATTCACCAATAATTACTGACCTTGCTGTGCACAGACGATAGTTAAAAATCATTTCATTCTGTGTCAGATGAGTGCCAGAGAATGGGCACATGATTTTAGGGTGTAGAGGAAAGGCATTATCTGAAAAAACCAGAAAGGTCTGTTGCCATCATTTGCACTCATTGGTAATGGCCCAGGTTCAGGGAGATTCAGTTGTCCTTCTAAGAGAAGCTTAGCAAAATTATAGGCTGCAAGGGCCCCATCATAATGCTGTCTCCCATAGCCACCTACATCAACCATGGTAAAGCAATATTCAGCATCACATGCTGCAAGCAGGACCAAGCTAAAGAAGTGCTGTTTTCAAGAATTAAACCATTAATATGTTATTCCTATAAAATCCTGTTAGTATTTAAAGCATGTAAGACCTTATAGTTGTAATATAGGGATCCTGATGCAAGTGGTGCTGAAATTGCCACATGTTTCCCATCAATAGCACCCACACAGTTGGGGAATTGCCACAACATATTGAACTTGCATGCTACTTTACTCCACTCCTGTGTTGTTGGTGGCTGAAAATCACAAAATGTTTAGAGCAAAAAGGTATATAAGCTTCATCATATACACTTGCTTTGCATCCTACCTTCAAATATAAAGGGCCCAATGTCTGCCAAATAGCAGCACATGTAGAACGAATTATTCGTTATGTTGTGGACCTTCCAAGCCTATAGCTGTGAACTATTGAATTTTGCAGATCACCTGAGGCAAGGTACTTTCACAATAAATGTAATTGTATGTTTTTTAATAGATTACAACAAATATGACAACCAATACTGCAATTCTCACCTCAATGTGACTGCCAGCCTTTCTAGTGTGGGTATTGGATCATGCTTTGGTGACTGTTTGACATGCATTTAGTCTTTAATTAGATCATGTAGCATATCAAACAGCTGTGGAGTAACTCTATAGGCAGTAAAGAATTGTCCAGGATCATTGGTTTTCATTTCCTGATACTAGAAAATGAGTTAATGTTAATTTTGCTTTATGGGATAGTCTTTTATTATGGTTACAATATTTCCAATATGTTTAGTACATACCAAACGGTGGTACTCACCATATCAAAGCCTATTTCTAATTGTTGGTCGAATGTGCCACTGTTGTGACCTACGTATTAGTGGCATGCCATATTTTAATCTCATGTGCAATGCCAACATTTGCATCACAATGACTGAGATTAAAACTATTTCAGTCTCAGGATCCATTTATTTAACTGTGCTAATGCAGTGGAAAATAGCTTTATCACTATAATAATACATGCTTTTCAATAATAGCAATTGCACATAAAAATTGTTTGTTAAAAAAATATGCATTTCCAGGATAAGCATACTCACAGCTGTTAACAGTTCTTTTTCCTACTTCTTCCCAATTTGTACAATTTTTTTATTGAATTATATTTGGTTATTCTATGGAAGATCTATGGTTTACCACTATAATTATATGTGCTTTTAGTATTAGCAATTGCACATAAAAAGTTTTATTAAAAATATGCATTCTTTTGGTAAGCATACTTATAGGTATTAACTGATCCTTTTCCTCCTTTTCCAAAAATTTGTACAATTTATTTATTAAATTATATTTGGTAATTCTATGGAAGATCTATGGCTTACCACTATAATTATATGTGCTTTTAGTATTAGCAACTACACATAAAAAGTTTTATTAAAAAATATGCATTCTTTTGGTAAGCATTCTTAAAGGAATTAACTGATCTTTTCCTCCTTTTCCACCAATTTGTTCAATTATTTACCTATATAAAATATTATTAATGCTAATCCTGCACAAAAAAATATACTATCCGCTATAGAAAAATTAAACCATATGTTTTGCGCACGACGGGAGAGCAAAAAAGAGTGCTGCATATAAGGAATCGCGTTTGTGCACCATTCTAAATCGCTTGCACAAAACGTTATCAAATCGTCAACAGCAATGACGTGTTTGCGCACAATGGCGGTGATATGGAACTAAGCATAAAACTTTGCCAGTAGGTAAAATAGGCGGTTTTTTACACTTTTGCTAAGTTTTAAAGCTCTATCTTTAATAGTTTTTGAGATATTATAAAAACTAATGTTCTCCCATACAAAAGCATGTGAAAGAAAATGAACAATCTGTGAGAATCATTAACAGACATGCCAAACGGCATTTCTGTTGCTTTTATAGTTTTTGAGAAAAAGAAGCATCTAGGTGACATGCTTACTCATTGAGGAAAAAAGTGATTTTTCGCGATTTCCAGTACTTTTTGTCATTACACATGTTTTATGAAATTTCTCCACTTCTAATGAAACCACACGTGTAAAATTTTGCCAGTAGGTAAAATAGACGGTTTTTTACACCTTTGCTAAGTTTTAAAGCTCTATCTTTAATAGTTTTTGAGATATTGCAAAAACGAATGTTCTCCTAAAGAAAAGCATGTCAAAATCATGATTTCTGTGATATTTTCTTTTCTATAAATCACAGAATCATAAATCTTAGATAGAATGTAGAGAATGTGGCACTCTACAACGATGCCAAACGGCATGTCTGCAGCTTTTATAGTTTTTAAGAAAAGAAGCATCTAGGTGACATGCTTATTCATTGAGGAAAAAAGTGATATTTCGTGATTTCCAGCACTTTTTGTCATTACACGTGTTTTGTGAAATTTCTCTACTTCTATGAAAACCACACGTGTAACACATTGCCAGTAGAGAAAATAGGCGGTTTTTTACACTTTTCCTAAGTTTTCAAGCTCTATGTTTAATAGTTTTTGAGATATTGCAAAAACGAATGTTCTTTCATAGAAAAGCATGTAAAAATCATGATTTGTGCAATATTTTCTCTTCTATACATCACAGAACGATAAATCATGGCCAGAATGTAGAGAATGTGGTACTCTACAACGTTGCCAAATGGCATGTATGTAGCTTTTATAGTTTTTAAGAAAAAGAAGCATCTATGTGACATGCTTACTCGTTGAGGAAAAAAGTCATTTTTTGTGATTTCCAGCACTTTTTGTCAATACACATGTTTTGTGAAATTTCTCCACTTCTATGGAAACTACGCGTGTAATACTTTGCTAGTAGGTAAAATAGGCGGCTTTTTACACTTTTGCTAAATTTTAAAGCTCTATCTTTAAAAGTTTTTGAGATATTGCAAAAACGAATGTTCTCCCATAGAAACACATGTGAAAACCATAATTGGTGTAATATTTTCTATTCTATACATCACAGAACGATAAATCTTGGCCAGGATGTAGAGAATGTGGTACTCTACAACGCTGCCAAACGGCATGTCTGTTGCTTTTATAGTATTTGAGAATAAAAAACATCTGACATTCTTACTCATTGAGGAAAAATGCGATTTCCACCACTGTTTGTCACTACACATGTTTTGTGAAATTTCTACACTTCTATGGAAACCACACGTGTAAAACTTTGCCAGTAGATAAAATAGCCGGTTTTTTAAACTTTTCCTAAGTTTTAAAGCCCATATCTCTAATAGTTTTGAGATATTGCAAAAACGAATGTTCTTCCATAGATAAGCATGTGAAAATAATGATTAGTGCGATATTTTCTCTTCCATACATCGCAGAATGATAAAACTTGGCCAGAATGTAGAGAATGTGGCACTCAGAAATTTTGCCAAACGGCATGTCTGTAGCTTTATATAGTTTTTGATAAAAGGAAGCATCTAGGTGACATGCTTACTCATTGAGGAAAAAGGGATTTTTCGTGATTTCCAGCACTTTTTGTCATTACACATGTTTAAAGAAATTTCTCCACTTCTTTGGAAGCTACACGTGTAAAACTTTGCCAGTAAGTAAAATAGGCGGTTTTTTAAATTTTTGCTAAGTTTTAAAGCTCTATCTTTAATAGTTTTTGAGATATTGCAAAAACGAATGTTCTCCTATAGAAAAGCATGTCAAAATCATGATTTCTGTGATATTTTCTTTTCTATACATCACAGAATTATAAATCTCAGCCAGAATGTAGAGAATGTGGCACTCTGCAATGTTGCCCAACGGCATGTCTGAAGCTTTATATAGTTTCTGAGAAAAAGAAGCATCTAAGTGACATGCTTACTCATTGAGGAAAAAAGTGATTTCCAAAACTTTTTGTCATTACACATATTTTTTTAAATTTCTACACTTGTATCGAAACCAAACGTGTAAAACTTTGCCAGTAGGTAAAATAGGCGGTTTTCTACCCTTTTGCTAAATTTTAAAACGCTATCATAAAGAGTTTTTTTGATATTGCAAAAACGATTTTTCTCCCATAGAAAAGCATGTAAAAATCATGATTTGTGCGATATTTTCTCTTCTTTACATCACAGAACGATAAATGTTGGCCAGATTGTAGACAATGTGTTATTCTAACGCGTTTCTAAACGGCGTGTCTGTAGCTTTTATAGCTTTCAAGAAAAAGAAGCATCTAGGTGACATGCTTACTCATTGAGGAAAAAAGTCATTTCTCGCGATTTCCAGCACTTTTTGTCATTACACATGTATTGTTAAAATTCTCCACTTCTGTGGAAACCACACGTGTAAAACTCTGGCAGTAAGTAAAATAGGCGGTTTTTTACACTTTTGCTAAGTTTTAAAGCCCTATCTTAAATAGTTTTTGAGATATTGCAAAAACGAATGTTCTCCCTTAGAAAAGCATGTCAAAATCATGATTTGTGAGATATTTTCTGTTCTATACATCACAGAAAAATAAATCTTGCCCAGAATATAGAGAATGTGGCACTCTACAACGTTGCTAAACAGCATGTCTGTGGATTTTATAGTTTTTGAGAAAATGAAGCATCTAGGTGACATGCTTACTATTTGAGGAAAAAAGTCATTTTTCGTGATTTACAGCTCTTTTTGTCATTACACATGTTTTGTGAAATTTCTCCACCTCTATGAAAACCACACGTGTAAAACTTTGCCAGTAGGCAAAATAGGCGGTTTTTTACACTTTGCTAAGTTTTTAAGCTCTATCTTTAATAGTTTTAGAGATATTGTAAAAATGAATGTTCTCCAATAGAAAAGCATGTGAAAATCATGATTTGTGAGATATTTTCTCTTCTATCCATCACAGAACGATAAATTTTGGCCAGAATGTAGAGAATGTGGTACTCTGAAAAGTTGCCAAACGGCATGTCTGTAGCTTTTATAGTTTTTGAGAAAAAGAAGCATGTAGGTGACATGCTTACTCATTGAGGAAAAAAGCAATATCCAGCACGTTTTTTCATTACACATGTTTTGTGAAATTTCTACACTTATATGGAAACCACACTTGTAAAACATTGCCAGTAGGAAAAATAGGCGGTTTTTTACACTTTTGCTAAGTTTTAAAGCTCTATCTTTAATAGTTTTTGAGATATTTCAAAAACGAATGTTCTCCCATAGACAAGCATGTGAAAATCATGATTTGTGCGATATTTTCTCTTCTATGCATCACAGAACGATAAATCTTGGCCAGAATGTAAAGAATGGGGTATTCTACAACGTTGCTAAACGGCATGTCTATAGCTTTTATACTTTTTGAAAAAAAGAAGCATCTAGGTGACATTCTTACTCATAGAGGAAAAAAGCGATTTCCATCACTTTTTGTCATTACACATGTTTTCTAAAATTTCTACACTTCTATGAAAACCAAACGTGTAAAACTTTGTCAGGAGGTAAAATAGGCGGTTTTCTACACATTTGCTAAGTTTTAAAGCTCTATCTTAAAGAATTTTTGAAATATTGCAAAAACGAATGCTCTCCCATAGAAAAGCTTGTGAAAATCATCATTTATGCGATATTTTCTCTTCTATACATCCCAGAACTATAATTCTTGGCCAGAATGTAAAGAATTTGGTTCTCTACAACGTTGCCAAACGGCATGTCTGTAGCTTTTATAGTTTTTGAGAAAAAGAAGCATTTAGGTTACATGCTTACTCATTGAGGAAAAAAGTGATTTTTTTGCGATTTCCAGCACTTTTTGTCATTACAAATGTTTTGTGAAATTTCTCCACTTCTATGGAAACTACGCGTGTAATACTTTGCTAGTAGGTAAAATAGGCGGCTTTTTACACTTTTGCTAAGTTTTAAAGCTCTATCTTTAATAGTTTTTGAGATATTACAAAATCGAATGTTCTCTCATAGAAAAGCATGTGAAAATCATGATTTCTGCGATATTTTCTCTTCTATACATCACAGAACGATAAATCTTGGCCAGAATGTAGAGAATGTGGTACTCAACAACGTTGCAAACGGCATGTCTGTAGCTTTTATAGTTTTTGAGAAAAGGAAGCATCTAGGTGACATGATTACTCATTGAGGAAAAAAATGATTTTTCGTGATTTCCAGCAGTTTTTGTCATTACATATGTTTTATGAACTTTCTACACTTCTATGGAAACCAAACATGTGAAACTTTGCCAGTAGGTAAAATAGGCGGTTTTCTACACTTTTGCTAAGTTTTAAAGCTCTACCTTGAAAAGTTTTATAGATATTGCAAAAACGAATGTTTTACCATAGAAAAACATGTTAAAATCATGACTTGTGCGATATTTTCTCTTCTATACATCACAGAATGATAAATTTTGGCCAGAATGTAGAGAATGTGGTTCTCTATAACGTTGCCAAACGGAATGTCTGTAGCCTTTATAGTTTTTGAGAAAAAGAAGTGTCTAGGTGAAATGCTTACTCATTGAGGAAAAAAGTGATTTCCAGCACTTTTTGTCATTACACATGTTTTGTATAATTTCTACACTTATATGGAAACCACACTTGTAAAACATTGCCAGTAGGAAAAATAGGCGGCTTTTTACACTTTTGCTAAATTTTAAAGCTCTATCTTTAATAGTTTTTGAGATGTTGCAAAAACGAATGTTCTCCCATAGAAAAGCATGTGAAAATCATGATTTGTGCGATATTTTCTCTTCTATACATCACAGAATGATAAATTTTTGCCAGAATGTAGAGAATGTGGTTCTCTATAACGTTGCCAAACGGAATGTCTGTAGCCTTTATAGTTTTTTGAAAAAATAAGCATCTAGGTGACATGCTTACTCATTGAGAAAAAAAGTCATTTTTTCAATTTTCAGCACATTTTATCATTACACATGTTTTGTGAAATTTCTCCACTTCTATGGAAACCACAAGTGTAAAACTTTGCAAGTAGGTAAAATAGGCGGATTTTTTTAAACTTTTGATAAGTTTTAAAGCTCTATCTTTAATAGTTTTTGAGATATTGGAAAAACGAATGTTCTCCCATAGAAATGCATTTTAAAATCATGATTTGTGCGGTATTTTCTCTTCTATACATCACAGAACGATAAATCTTGGCCAGAATGTAAAGAATGGGGTATTCTACAACGTTGCTAAACGGCATGTCTGTAGCTTTTATACTTTTTGAGAAAAAGAAGCATCTAGGTGACATTCTTACTCATAGAGGAAAAAAGCGATTTCCAGCACTTTTTGTCATTACACATGTTTTGTAAAATTTCTACACTTCTATGAAAACCAAACGTGTAAAACTTTTTCAGTATTTAAAATAGGCGGTTTTCTACACATTTGCTAATTTTTAAAGCTCTATCTTAAAGAATTTTTGAGATATTGCAAAAACGAATGTTCTCCCATAGAAAAGCATGTGAAAATCATCATTCATGCGATATTTTCTCTTCTATACATCCCAGAACTATAAATCTTGGCCAGAATGTAAAGAATTTGGTTCTCTACAACGTTGCCAAATGGCATGTCTGTAGCTTTTATAGTTTTTGAGAAAAAGAAGCATTTAGGTTACATGCTTACTCATTCAGGAAAAAAATGATTTTTTGCGATTTCCAGCACTTTTTGTCATTACACATGTTTTGTGAAATTTCTCCACTTCTATGGAAACTACGCGTGTAAAACTTTGCTAGTAGGTAAAATAGGCGGCTTTTTACACTTTTGCAAAATTTTAAAGCTATATCTTAAATTGTTTTTGAGATATTGTAAAAACGAATGTTCTTCCATAGAAACACATGTGAAAACCATAATTGGTGTGATAGTTTCTATTCTATACATCACAGAACGATAAATCTTGGCCAGAATGTAGAGAATGTGGTACTCTACAACGTAGCCAAACGGCATGTCTGTAGCTTTTATAGTTTTTCAAAAAAAACCATCTAGGTGACATGCTTACTCATTGAGGAAAAAAGCGATTTCCAGCATTTTTTGTCATTACACATGTTTTGTGAAATTTCTATACTTCTATTTAAACCACACGTGTAAAACTTTGCCAGTAGGAATTATAGGCGCTTTTTTACACTTTTGCAAAGTTTTAAAGCTCTATCTTTAATAGTTTTTGAGATATTGCAAAAACGAATGTTCTCCCTTAGAAAAGCATGTCAAAATCATGATTTGTGCGATATTTTCTCTTCAATAAATCTCAGAATGATAAATCTTAGCCAGAATGTAGAGGTTGTGGCACTATACAACGTTGCCAAACAGCATGTCTGTAGCTTTTATAGTTTTTGAGAAATAGAAGCATCTAGGTGACATGCTACTCATTTAGGAAAAAATCGATTTCCAGCACTTTTTTTCATTACACATGTTTTGTGAAAATTCTAAACTTCTTTGGAATCAACACGTGTAAAACTTTGGCAGTGAATAAAATAGGCGGTGTTCTACACTTTGGTGTACAGAGAGCTACAGAGAGGATGTGTTAGTGTTGCTTCCCTTCCTGATGCAAATTTGGATGACATAAAGGGTAGGATTAAAGGTATTATGAAAGGGGAAAAGGAGGACTGCATGACGATTTTACATATAGGATCAATTGATATATATCTTGATAAACATGCAGTTGAAGTTCTGAAGGGAATTATGGATATAGCTAAAGATTTAAAAAGATTTAGGCCCAAGGCTAGGGTTATGCTGTGTCCTGTTGTGGAACGACAGGATAAAGGCAGGTTAACTGCAGTAAAGGCCAGATGGATCAATAATAGGATGTTTTCTGAAGGTCAGGCTATTGCGGCAAAACTACTTGATTACAGAGCATGTCTCTCAGATCTCCAACATTGGTTTGCTATTGATAGGTTTCATTTTAATGCAAGGGCTGTCTCAAGGATTGGTACAAAAATGAAGGAGTTTATTGTCGATTTTTTAGGAAATGTACGAAGTCATCTTATGCCAGGTTGAGTCAAAATATCTATAGGAAGGGTGTTAATAGGGGAGGGATAGGTAAGTCTTTAGCAGTAAATGATCCGTTGACTTTGCTTGTTGTGAATTGCAGAAGCATAGTAAATACAGTGGTTGACTTTAATACTCTTGCTGCCACATCAGATGTTGATATCATAATTGGCACTGAATCCTGGTTCAGGGGAGATATTAAATCAGCAGAGATCTTCTCAGATAAGTTTGTAGTTTGTAGAAAGGATAGGGAAACAGGCAAAGGGGGTGGAGTCATTATAGCAATAGATAAATCCCTGGAGAGTTCTAGGGAACTGCAAGATGAGGAAGATTGTGAAATGGTATGTTGTCATGTTGCAAGCTCTCATGGTGGAGGAATTTATGTAGTTGGCTTCCATCGTCCACCAGGTGATGATCCACTCCCACTTACAAGACTGTCACAATCACTGGAGCATATATATAAAAAAAAGAAGGTACCACTAGTAATTCTTGGAGGGAACTTCAATTACCATGGTTGGATTGGGGCTGTGTGCAGCCTAATTCAAATTCCAGGTTATCAGGTGCTCTGAACCTATTTTTGGAACAGTTGAACTATAATGGATTGGAACAGATTGTGACAATGCCTACACATGATAAAGGAGGAATTTTAGATTAAGTATTTACAAATGTGCCCAGCTCTATCAACACTGTAGAGTGCATTGAAGGAATTAGTGACCATGCAAGGGTAAGGGTGGAGATAGCTAAAAGGTTACCTAGAAAGGTGGCACCAGACAGGGTGGCATACGAATACAATAAGGCAAATTGGGAATATTTTAAATCATAACTAGAATATGAGTTAAATGATTTTTATACCATTGTTAATACCTGTGGTGTTGAGGAATCTTGGCAACGATTCCTAGCCCTTTTATAGAAGGGCAAGCAGCTAGCTGTCCCCACTAAGATTATAAGGGATAATACTTTTCTTGAATGGTATAAAAAGGAAGTGAAGGTAGCTTTGCAGAATCAGCGAAAGGCTAGGAATGCACTTAGGAGAGGGAGGGATGCCAATACTGAGTTAGTTTATAAGAAGGCCCGGAAAATGGTTAAAGTGTATATGAAGAAGGCTTACAAGAATTTTCATGAAAACATT
>JAAFCE010005059.1:0-10424 GCA_013389805.1 Trigoniulus corallinus
CATTCTGGCATTCATAATACCATCAATTATTGCCATATTTCCTGTTCATGATGCTGCCATGCATCCCCAAACCATCACATGTCCTCCACCAAACTTTACACTTGCTTTGAGATTTTTCTGCTTTAAAGCTGTGTTATCTTTGCGCCACACCCACTTTTTGCCATCACTACCAAATAAATTAAACTTACTCTCATCACTAAATATCACTGTGTCCCAAAATTGTTGTGGCTTATTGAGATATTCAAGTGCAAACTTCAAGCGTTTCACCCTGTTAACTTCACTGATGAATGGTTTGATTCTTGCAACTCTTCCCTTTAAACCTGCATCATTCAAGTAATTTCTCACAGTTTTGGGTGTAACAGTCACACCAGATGTTGTTGCAATGTTAGTAGCCAATGTTGTGCTACTCACAAAAGGATTTCTGTCAACTTCTCTAACCAACATTCGCACTGCCCTGTCATTGAGCAATTTGGGCCTTCCACATCGTGGATTATTTTCAGTAGTTCCTGTTTTTTCTTTTTTTGAAATGATGCTTTGCACTGTGGAGTGTCCAATGTTTAACTTTTTCCCTATTTCACGATACGATTTTCCTTCAGCACGTAAAATTAAAATGTTTTCCTTCACAGTTTGGGACAACTCACATTTCTTGGGAGCCATGACCAAAATTTTTTTGACTATTAACACAAAATGCACGTTATATACTGTGGGGCAGGACATTACATCAATACAGAGAGAATTTTGAGAGTTCAACGTTCAATTTTTGAATTTAAAAGTTAATTTATGCAAGTGTACAAATACTTTTTTCCCATAGGGAAAATCGTTTTTCTTTAATAATTAATTTCCTATTGAATATTTTTGAATCAAATTTTTATAGCAGTTTCTTATTTACAATTAAAAAAATGATAATACACATTAAAATGAAAATACTGGTTATTTATTGCCATATTCGCCAAATTTCAGGTGTACAAATACTTATTTCCCTCACTGTAGATGATAATCTACAGTTCCTATCAACGAATCACTTGGTGTTCTCTTATTAATGGTCACCTCAGTCAAGAAAACTTAAATTTGTGTTCACCCAAAATGAAACCTTGATAGTCTTTTGAAATTCATACTGTGGGATCTATTGATCTTCAAGGCAGAGGAGACACTGCCCCAACTGCTCAGTGTACAAAGTATATTTCAGAATTAGAAACACTAAAATTATTAATGTGGATATACAGTATGTAACATCACTTTCACAGTCAACATTTTTGACCCTCAGTGTAAGTCTTAACTTTTCCTGGGTGAGCATCGCCAACGTCCCTGGGGGTTCTAGACGCCTGGCTGGGGTGGCCCCAGCCAGACCATGTTCAAAAAGCATAGGGACTAGCCTTGATTAGGAATGTGGGGACCCTTACAGGCAAAACAGGGGAATAGTTAATATTCTAAAGCAAAGGAGGGTTCAGGTAGCTTTTCTCCAAGAAACTATATGGAAGGGGAATAGATCAAGGCCCCTTGGTGAAGGATACAAGCTTATATATGCAGCTAGTGAAGGTGGACAGAATGGGGTGGGTATAGCATTAGATAGTGAGCAACAACAAGGGGTTACCCCTATGAAACGAATCAATAGCAGGCTAATGTTAGTGTCTGTGGTCTGGCAAGGCATAGTGCTTAACCTCATCAGCACATCCTGGGGCTTCACAGTGAAACTTGGGGTGCACCAAGGTTCAGCACTTAGTCCATACCTTTTCATCCTGGTAACGGATGGACTGCTGATGGGAGTTGGAGAATGGGCCCTTCAGTTCTTGGTATTTGTACACAATATCGGATAACTTAGTCATACCAGAGAAAAGCTAGAGAAGGGACTAAATGATATTAGAAGAGCGATAGAAAAGGAAGGGCTAAAGATTAACATGAAGACAGAGAATTTAGCTTTCAATTGGGAAGGACAGCAAAATAGTGGTGATGTACGTTCCAGGGGAGAACTGGTGTAACACGTGCAAGAGGTAAGGTTCTTACTATCAACGTTCCAAAGGAATAGGGAGATAGATTCGGATGTGACTTGTATAATCAATGAGGGTGGTTGAAATAGAGACAGGCTAGCGGCGTCCTGTGTTATAGGAGGCTCCCAATCAAGTTGAAGGGCAAGTTCTACAGGGCAGTGATTCGGCCAGCTTTGCTATAAAGATCAGCGTTGGGCAGTGAGGGAAAGCCACGCAAATAAAATGCAAGTAGATGAGATGCGATTGCTGCAATACATGAGTGGCATGACAAGAGCCGATAAAATGAGGAATGCATATATTATAGGGAGCCTGGAGGTGGTAGACATTGCCGGAAAATGAGGGAGAATATGCTGAGATGGTATGGACACGTCATGAGAAGTGGGGAAGAGTAGCTCGTTGGGTGGATTCCAGGAATGCAGGTGGTAGGTAGCACCAGGGGTAGGGGTAGACCAAAGCTGATGTGGGAACAAGTTGTCTGTAAGGTCATGGCAGTGTGTGGGGTGGACGGGGACCTGGTGGGAGGACCTGGTGGGGGGACCTGGATGGCTAGAACCCACAGACCTGGTGGGGACCTGGATGGCTGGATCCCACAGACCCGACCCTGCCACAGGCGGGATAAGGATATGATGAAGATTATAAGGATGCTGAGTGCAACCCTTAACTTTTGAGAAAACGCTGAAAGATCAAACGGTTCACGTTGGTGAAAGTACTATATTTACTAGTAGTACTTCATCGAACGAGGCAATCTCACAATCAATTGCCACCTAAAATCGCAACCATGAGTTCATTTTAACTTTAGACATTGGACACCCACTCACCATAGAGGAAATGGCGGTTCAATTTCTTTCTCTACAGAATTTCAAGCACCAGGTAGGTGTTTTGAAATCCTTTCAAATACGAACTACAGTCTTATAAACAGCCTGAATACAAACCGTTGCTATTTAAATAATCACTTTTTGTTTGTATTTCTACATAAATGTTCATGACAATGAGCAATTATTCTCAATTATATATATCTGGAGCAAGACGTGATGGAATGAGCGAGTAATAAAGGCGACGCATTACCGCTCGATCAGTCCTAAACCAGAGCCCAGCAGGCAACGAAGAATATTGAGAGCAAAGGCTCATGGCCTTCAGCTCCTTCATGTGTGGGACCCATGTCAGATGTACGTTAAACTGGAGGCCAAGCAAATGGGCCGTCTCCACAACTGGGAGAGGATGGCCAGTGAGAGTGAGTTCAAGCTCAGGATGGAACCCACGCTTATGACAGAAGTCCATGACAACGATCTTGTCAGAGGAGAAAGAGAATCCACAACGTGGTAAACCGGCTGGCATTATTAAGTGCACATGAACCGCAGTCTCCAGTGAGATCAAGTGATCTACTGGAGACCCGCAGGGTGGGATCCCCTACAATTGGTGCAGCACTGCCCGTGTCTGACGAGGCTTAGGGGAATTGGCAGCCTGCCCACAAGATCCGCATATGACCTTGCCAAACCAGGACGGGGAGGATACTCCACGACGCCAGGTTGGGGAGGATACTCGTGAGAGGCTGCACCAGAAATATGTGTAGGGACGCGCTTGCCATTGGTGGTGGAATCCTGTACCTTAAGGCAGGAGCCGATAGAGTTGGCGACAGTCACATTCCCACACCTAGTAAGTTTGGTGGGATAATGCTGCCGCTTACTTGACTTACTTCATTTCTGTGGTATTAGGGATCAACGCTCCAAAGCAATGGGGAGACAGACTCCAATGTGACCCATAGAATCAATGGAGGATGGTTGAAGTGAGGACAGGCGAGCAGAGTCCTGAGTGATAGGAGGGTCCCAATAAAGTTGAAAGGGAAGTTCTACAGGGTAGTGGCTAGGCTAGCCATGTTATATACATTAGAGACCCGTCCACTGTATAGTTCAAATGCATATACTGCACAGACACTACACTAATGCGACGATTATTGGGTATTAGCAGTACCCAGCTTTCCCGAGCGACCACCCACGTCAGTACTAACTGGGCTTGCGTTGCTTAACTTCAGTGATCAAATGAGAACTGGTGTGTCCAACGCAACTCGCCGCTCCCGTGGCATGTCAAGAGCTGATAGAATTAGGAATGAGTATATTAGAGGTAGCCTGGGGGTGGTGGACATTACTAAAAAGTTATATCCCAAATAAAAGCTCAAGAATACATGACTACACAGAGATGCATTTTGTGAGCTTTAAACGTGAGTTTTACACCGACTTTCATACTGGCAATTGACGTGTAGGTCGCACTGAAGCACACACAAGCCACAGACCACCTTATTGCTAGTATTCCACAATAACCACTGTGACGAAATAAGCAGAGCGGCGAATTGCGCTGGACACACCAGTTCTCATCTGATCACTGAAGTTAAGCAGCGCAACCCCAGCTAGTACTGACATGGGTGGTCGCGTGGGAAAACTGGGTACTGCTAATATCCAAAAATCGTCGCATTAGTGTGGTGTCTGTGCAGTTTCTGCATAAGAACTATGCTGTGGACAGGGCTCTAATGACCTTTGTAGTTGAAGGGCCCTAAAACACCAACAAACAACAACAACAACGAAATAAGCATAGTTATTTGACTACATCCACTTGCTTTAAAGAAATGTAATTGCTAATTTCACCAGTGTACATGGTATCAAAATATAATGAAGTTTAATAAATACTTATCAATGCAATCTGTCATAGTGCATTTGTGAGCCTTACCCACTCTATTTCTTATAAATCGGTGTTGTTATTGCAAATTTTTCATAAGGATGATTATGAAACCAGTAAGGATGCAGTTCTTTGGGGCTGTTGTCATTCTGACCACTTTCTGACAGCATATAATGTAATTATCGAAATCCAACTGAATAATTATTTCATCAGCTTATACCTAGTGCTTGACAACTCCCCTTGACGAATTAAGCAAGTTCGCAAGAAGCAAATCCACTACCTTCATACAGTATTTGTGCATAAAATGCAACAGTTGCTTATACCAGTTTACATGGTATCAAAACAACAAAGCTTAATAAATACTTATCTATCGAATCAGACATTGTCATTCTGTGTAAATTAACCATCATGGTTCTAATAAGCTTGTGTTCTTATTCTAACAAAAATAGTAAAGATCTAAAATTGCAAGGGTGGACTAGGATTCGTTAGTCGTCCATTACATCGGCGGGACAAAGAGTAACATGTGTATTTACTCAAAAAGCAAAATCCACCTTCAGTGTACGTAATGTATTATGGAACAAAACATGAATACCACACGAAATCTTGCAACTAATTACATAAGAGCAACTCACCCATTTTATCCTGAAGTAACACATGAAGCGACACATAATTGCAGTGTTGTAAACATGTCAGAAAACACCAGCTAATTCCTATTCCCGCGTCTTTAGGGACGCCTGCTGTGCCCTCTAGTGAGCGTTAGGCAAGGCTATTCACAAAACAATTGCTTTTACACCTGAAAACACATTGGATACATCATCATCAATATACCTTGTCCCGCCAGAGGCAGGGTCGGGTCTGCGGATACTACTCCTCCACTCCTCCTATCTCTCACCACGTGCCCATTCAGAGCGGCTTATTGCTTGCGATGAGACCAGTTTTCGTCTGATCACTGAAGTTAAGCAATGCAACCCCAATTAGAACTAACATGCTAATACCCAAAAATCGTCAAATGAGTGTAGAGTCTGTGCAGTCTCTCCATAAGAACTATGCTGTGGATGGGGCTCTAATGACCTTGTAGTTAAAGGGCCCTAAAACACTAATAAACAAACAATCACCCCTCTCCCGCCGGCGGCAGGGTCAGATCTGCGGTTTCTTATCCTCCAATCGTGCCTATCCCCCACCACGTCCCCCTCCACCCCTCAGCCCTCCATGTCCCTTTGACCCACCTGCTCCCACGTCCGTTTTGGTCTTCCCCTACTCCTGGTGCCCCCAATCACATGCAGTCCCTTAATGGACCTAATAATTTCCTCTTCCCCGCTCCTCATCGTATGCCCATACCACCTCACCGGTCAACTGCTCGTTTGAGCATTCTACCGACGCGACGTCAGGTGGCAAGCTCCTACACCTGGACATTTTGCCTCATCTACCCTTTGCATACAGTGGCGGCTCTAGCATACGCGAGGCCCTTTCCAAGAATTTGCAACTTGCAAAAGCGAGGCCCCGTGCATTTGCACAGTCTGCACGCGCCTAAAACCGCCACTGTTTGCATAGTAGAGAGGGTTCTTTTACGTTGCAATGCCATCGTTCACCACACGGGACCTCGGTTTCACTTTTCATCAGAAGGCGGGCGCACTCGGGGATCTCTCTCGCTCAAAAGAATCCAAACCACCTCGGTTCAGTATAGAAACAATAACCACTGAAGTATTACTGAGCACGCTATCCATTGCCTCCACCTAGGCGGGATTCTTTCCTGAAGTATCAAAGCATTAAAAGTTTCATGTTACTTTTAGGTTGGTGAATGAGGCGGCCGCCAGCGTTCTTTACACACTTTGAACCTATGGACGGACTAGCCCTGGCGATAGGTAAAATTTCGGGTGGAAAATCGAACTTAGAAAAAGACATAGCTTATTCATCGTTACTGTATTGGAAGTTTTCAATGTCGGGGACGAATTTTCCTGGGACCTAATTGTTTGGGTACGAATTCTGTCAGGGACGAACTTTCTTAGGTACGAATTGTAGGGGACGAACTGTCGGGGACGAATTTTCCTAACACCACATTCCAGAAATGTCTGGCTATTATTGCATGATGAATATAAGTCAATACACGGCCTTCCCTGGATTGGCGTTTAGGTAAGAAGTCTATTTATTTCGTGCTAGCCCATTTTTCTATTTCTCATTTGGAATTTTAAGAAACGCGACACTTGCTAGTCATGAGTTTTCTACTGAACAACTAACACGATCGTTTACTGAAATAAAAGTATGATTAATGTCTACGCTACCCGTCATGAATTGTATCTCATACTACGCAATTACCAGAAAATGAAAGTAAAATGAAAATACATTTCTTGGTTCAATATAATTTCCTGAAAAGCGGATAAGGGTTTGGTAGCATGTTTCCTACCTGGCACAGGATGATGTCGGACATTAGGGCCCTCAAGCGTAGGTAAACAGTGAGTATGGGATATGGCATACGGTCTCATATTGAGATGATAGAGGGCGGAATTCAATTGCCAGCATTGGACTGCTGGCGATAGAACTCCGGCTTGGAGTACCGCAAATATAGTGCAGGTGTTATACCTCAATGTGTCCGGGTCATTTGCAGTGTACAAGTAGCCTATGCTAATCTCGACTCAACACGAGAGTTTAAGTGCTGTAAAACTGCAATAAAAATTTCTTTCCAATGTGTCTTCGTTTAGAATTAAAACTAGATATTAGCAGATTTCAACATTTTCGTTGAATAATTTGAAGGCAGGACAACATTTTCAGATATTTGAAGCGTAAATTGCGATAACTGGGGATGAAGAAATTAAAAAATGAATGCAGCAATAACACTGTAGAACAGCCAAAAAAATAAAAATACGGAAACAGCAATACAGCTATTTTATGTATTTTTGTATGCTGTTCACGAAAATGACTTTCATTTTACTGTGCGTCCCTCAAATTTTTTGTAATTCCCCTTTTTAAAATTTTAGTGACAGTTGTCAATAAAGCAGTAAATGACATGCAGTATGAAAGAAATCTGGCTGTACTTTAGTCTATCTATTGTCACTGGCCAGCTATTAGTCCTAGGTAGGCCTACTAGGATACAGCTAATGACCAAATGATAGTAGAGGTTGATAGTTGATAGTATAGTTCCCTGACAGATTAGTGAGCCACTGGGAACATGATTGCATTCTAATTTAATTGAATACACTGCAAGCAGCCCTTATAGGTCAAATTGGCAGTGGAAAGAATGACTCTCATTCCTAATTTGTAACCCACCTGAAACATAGCATCTATTGTCATTCATTGCCTACCTGCTGTAATGGCACTTTCTTGCATAAAGTTCGCCTCATTTTCATCACTGAGAGCATTCCAATAGCCAAATGACCCTTGGAAAAAGACCAGTAATAAAAGTCTGTTTGTGCAGTGATCCCCTTCAATTTGAATGGATGATCATTTCTCCCTCTATACTCTGCAAGGGATAAGCTGCCAAAGACTTTCTGTGATCATGTGTGAGACACTCAATTTTCAAGAGAAGGGATGTAACACAATTCTTGCTGCCCTCCTTTGAATCAATTCAACTTCCCTAGATACACCCTGCCTAAAAGGGATACCAAATTGGACTTCAATACTCTACAATTGGCCACACCAGTGAAAAACATTCCTGTGTGCTGTCCCCTAAAAATCTACTAACCAACCGGAGGGCATGCCCAGTATTCCCAATCAATTTGTCAGTGTGTTCCCTCCAGGTGACCATGGTATTTAGAATAATTCCAAGGAACTTCTGGATCTTAACCCTCTTAACCCCCACACCACCTATGCAATAAGCAAGATCAAATCGCCTTGAGGACCTGCTTATCACCAGAAAGCTGCATTTGTGCAGGTTTAATGGCAGTGACTCCTACTTTATGCTCCAGGTATACATCTTGTTTAGGTCCTGTTGCAATTCTGTACAGGAATATAACCCTTCATCCACCACCCTTGCAATGCAGGTGCCACCTGCAGATAGCCCTATGTCATTAACATAAAGACCCTATATCACGTCAAGTCCTATATTATTAACATAAATTATATAGAGTATGATATCTGAGGTATGATGTCCATTCGTAATTAATGTTTTAATGGAACTGCAACCCTATGAATTACAAAAGAACCTGACGTCCTAGGGCAGAATGGAGAACAGATAAATAATCAGCATAACTTATCCAATAAATCTAGCACTAAGAGAGAAATGTATTTTTTCCAAAGTAAAAATTTGTTCCTCAGTGTAATCGACCACTCCATGTCTGCCAACCCTATCTCTTTCAACATATCATTGTCACGATTGTAAAACACATTACAAAGAGAGGGGCGAAGGACTGTAGTGAATTCATGGATGAGTAACACATTTGAAGACAACAGTTCTGACAGCATCAACGAGATAAAACTGGTCCTCTTAAGAAAATCCATGAAATATTTTCATATTTCTAGTCATACCTGGCGACGGTAGGAAAACCTGCATCGCCAAAGATTCACAGAAAACACCATTTTCATATCTTAACAATCCAAGTTTCAGAGACAGTGTATGCCACAAGAGAAAGTTCCATGTCATCCTCTAAGTTGAGGAACCATCAGTAGAATGCAGGAATTAAATTAGATGCAGCGCCCTGATGTCATGTGATCAACATAGGAGTTCTCTAATTGTGTGACTTTCTGACATTTCTTTAGATGAAACTTTTGTTAACAACCATGAAACTGGCGTATTCCTACAGAAATTAACGTCATTATTGAATACCTTTTGAAATTAAATAAATACCTCATAAATATATACCTTATAAATACCTTAAATACCTCATAAATATATACCTTATAAATACCTTAAATACCTCATAAATACCCCATAAATATATACCTCATAAATACCTTAAATACCACACAGTTGATGGTGCAACAAAAATGACTATGTGTTTTCTTTATAGGAAATATCACAAGGCACAGGCATCAGATGCGTACTAGCAAGCTCCCCAGTAAACTGATGTTAATCAAAATTCGTTCAATGTTAAACCCAGAATACAGAAACGTCATTATCAACGACAATGACGTGGTCCTGATCCTAGAAGTTGAAGCAGTCACCTTGCTGTGCCACTTTCGGATAGCAGCCTATTGCTTGCTACTGGCTTTACCCTTAATTATGACCCTTCTCAAAGTGCAATGTTGTTACTAAACAGTAGTAACTGAGGCTACCTAATTGTTTATTAATTTAATAATTCAAAATGTGCTTCAAATACACATCTTTTATTACTAAAGTATTAGGAAATAAACATAAAATATAAATCAGTTAAATAATTACATGGTTTCATACTCTACACATACTTCCCAATGATGTTCCCCATAAATAGCCCAAGAACAGCACTTGCAGCAATATGTTGTCATTCCCTTCAAGTTATTTGGACAAAATGCACGTATTTTCCGTTTTTCAGGTTTTGATGTTGAGGGACATTCTTCAGGAGTAGGTTCTTCAAGGATTTCTCTTAACATCATATGTCTTCTGATATGTAAATTTCAAACACAAAGAATGAGGAATAGGGTAGTTTTGAAATGTCAATAAGTATTTTGTAACTGAAAGAAAAGTTAGAGAAAGAGCCTTACCAAGGTTTCAAAGGTTATAATTGAGGGGGACTTCTTTTCAATATGGACTTGTTCTAGCCCTCCACTCCTGGCTGTATCCTAACAGATCACCATCCTCCACCTACACTACCATATCCTAATGTCCAACCTGCTCCTATGTCTAATCCTCCTCCTCTCTAGGAT
>JAAFCE010005095.1:0-28283 GCA_013389805.1 Trigoniulus corallinus
GCCTCTTTCACAAAATTTGAATTATGTGCCATTTCTTTTAGGCCCTTTTTGTAATTATTTTTGAATTATATGGCTTTTGCCTTTTTGTTTCTGTATTCGTTTTGGCTTTTGCCACAATTATTATTCTGTCTTTTTTGGCTTTTGCCTTTTTATTTCTGTGTTTGTCTTGGCTTTTGCCACATTTATTTTTCTCTCTGTTTTGGCTTTTGCCACTTTTATTGTTGTGTATGTTTTGGCTTTTGCCTTTTTTATATGTCTGTTTTGGCTTTTGCCTGTATTTCTTTTTTGAATAATTATTAGGCTATTGCGTTTTTATTGTTATTACTTTTATTGGCCTTTTGCCCTTTTTATTGCCATCATGGTGGGATGGCCATTTACACCCCCACCATGGTGATGTGTCTTTCTGGGCCCTAATGACCTTTGTAGTTGATGGGCCCTAAAGCAACAACAACAACAACAACAACAACAACCCTCTTCCTCCATAGTTTTTTGTCCAACCGGACCTTCAGAGTGCGTGTGGGTAACACCTACTCCTCCGCCTTTTTGCAGGAGAATGGTGTCCCACAGGGGAGCATCCTCAGTGTGACGCTTTTTGCGTTTGCGGTGAATGGTTTTCCCTCCTCCATTCACCCCCGGTACAACCGTCACTATTTGTGGACGAGTTTTCCATCTGGTACCAGGGTGCCACAATGCATGGCATTGAGCGTCAGCTTCAACTGGCGCTCAATAGTGCCAATGAGTTTGCCACATCACGTGGCTATAAATTCTCCCCTGAGAAAATAACAGTGATGCACTTCTGTCGTAAGCGAGGGCTTCAGCCTGAGCCTCAGCTTACCCTGAATGGGCACCTCCTCCCAGTTGTAGAGGCAGCCCGGTTTCTTAGTCGCCGTTTTGACAGCCGTCTGACATGGGTCCCACACTTGAAGGAGGTCAGGGCTAAGTGCCTTCACTCCCTTAATATTCTGCGGTGCCTGCAGGGAACTGGTTTTGGTGCAGATCGAACGGTGTTGTTTCGATTATACCGATCACTCGTTCGATCACTATAGCTGTAGTGTTTATGGCCTGGCCACTCCATCTACTCTCTGGATGCTGGACAGTGTTCATCATGCTGGCATCCGGTTGTCCATTGGGGATTTCTGCACAAGCCCTGTGCTCAGCCTTTATGCTGAATCTGGTGAGCCGCCACTGACTGTAAGGCAGCAGTGCTTAGCAGCTGCATATATTTTGCGGCTGAAAGGTCAGCCACAGCACCCTACACACCCAGTCGTTTTTAGTCACACTCTGCAACGACCATTCAATCACCAGCCAGGGGTTCCCCCTCCATTTGGCATGCGGTGGATGGATGGTCTCACTGGACTGGGTGTGACCCTGCCTAGGGTGCAGCCTGTACTACCAGCCTCTGTGCCGCCCTGGACAGTACCTGAGCCGATTTTTAATTTAACACTCACTGCCATCCCCAAAGCCAGTACCGATAGGTCAGTGTAAGAGCAAGAGTTTGGACGCCTCTCTCTGACCTATCGGAGCCATGTTTTTGTTTACACAGATGGGTCGAAGGATGGCACCTCTGTGGGTTGGTGATTCTTTGCAACTGGTCATCGCATAGGGGGCCGCCTTCCAGGCGTCACCAGTGTCTTAACTGCAGAGCTTACTGCTCTGCACAGGGCACTAGAACTCATCCAATTTTTGAACCACTGACACTTTGTGGTTGCAACTGACTCCCTATCCTCCCTACAGCTATTGCACACCCTGTATAGCAGGAATACCATCGTCCAGGATGTGCACAGTTTGCTGCTCATGATTCGTCAGCAGGGCAAGACAGTTTTGTTTATGTGGGTCCCGGGGCATGTTGGCATCATGGGGAATGAGAGGGCTGATGCCCACGCCCATCATGTGGCCCACCTACCAGATGTTCCTGACACTACACTCCCCTCCTCTGATGCTCTCCCGATGGTGCGGTGGGCTGTCCACGGGCAATGGCGGTCCCAGTGGTTTGCAGAGACCACCAACAAACTCGCACCCTGAAGGACACCCCAGTGCACTGGGCGTCCTCATGCCGCCTGTCATGGAGGGAGGAGGTTGTGCTTGCTCGTCTTCTAATCGGTCACACGTTCCTCACCCACTCCTACATATTATGGGGTGAGGATGAACCATGGTGTGACTGCTGTTTGGAGCCTATCACAGTGGCACACATCTTCAGTTACAGTGAGAGATACTGTGAACTTAAACACCGAATGGGGATCAGTCCAGAGCTCTCTAACTCCCTTGGGGATACCCCCCCCCCGTGGAGTTGAGAACTCTCTCGTATTTGGGAAAGAGGCTGGCCTCTTTCACAAAATCTAATACAAATGCTTTTGCGTTTTTTTTTGTGTGTTTTGGCTTTTGCCTCTTTATGTTTGTATCCGTTTTGGCTTTTGCTTTTTATCTCTGTTTGTTTGGTTTTTGCCTGTTTTATCTTTGTCCTTTTTTGGCTTTTGCCTTCCTTGTATTTTTGTATTATTAGGCTTTTGCCTACTTTTTTGTGTTTGTTGTTGGCCTTTGCCCTTACCTTTCGTCCGTTGTTTGTTTGGCTGTTGCCGTTTGTTTTGTTATTTTTATTGGGCTTTTGCCCTTATTTATTTTCACCATGGTGGGATGGCCACTTACACACCACACCATGGTTATTGTCTTTCTGGGCCCTAATGACCATTGAAGTTGATGGGCCCTAAAAAAGAACGAATGAACGAAAAAAGCGAAAATATCACTTTTTTTCCAGAATGAGTAAGCATGTCACCTAGATGCTTCTTTTTCTCAAAAACTATAAAAGCAAAAGACATGCCGTTTGGCAACGTTGTAGATTACCACATTCTCTAAATTCTGCCTAAGATTTATCGTTCTGTGATGTATAGAAGAGAAAATATCACAAAAATCATGATTTTCACATGCTTTTCTATGGGAGAACATTCGTTTTCTTAATATCTCCAAAACTACTAAAGATAGAGCTTTAAAACTTAGTAAAATGTTAAAAAACCGCCTATTTTACCTACTGGCAAAGTTTTACATGAGTGGTTTCCATAGAAGTGGAAAAATTCCACAAAACATGTGTAATGACAAAAATTGCTGGAAATCGCAAAAAATCACCTTTTTTCCTCAATAAGTAAGCATGTCACCTAGATGCTTCTTTTTCTCAAAAATTATAAAAGCTACAGACATGCCGTTTGGGAACGTTGTAGAGTACCACATTCTCTACATTCTGGCCAAGATTTATCATTCTGTGATGTATAGAAGAGAAAATATCGCACAATTCCTGATTTTCACATGCTTTTCTATGGGAGAACATTTGTGTTTTAATATCTTAAAAACTATTTAAGATATAGCTTCAAAACTTAGCAAAAGTGTAAAAACTGCCTATTTTATCTACTGGCAAAGTTTTACGCGTGTGGTTTCCATAGAAGTGGAGAAATTCCAGAAAACATGTGTAATGACAGAAAGTGCTGCAAATCGTGAAGAATCACTTTTTTTATCCATGATAGGGCATGTCACCTAGGTGCTTCTTTTTCTCAAAAACTATAAAAGCTACAGATATGCCGTTTGGCAACGTGGGTAGAGTACCACATTCTCTACATTCTGGCCAAGATTTACGTTCTGTTATGTATAAAAGAGAAAGTATCGCTCAAATCTTCCTTTTCACAAGCTTTTCTATGGGAGAACATTCGTTTTTTCAATATCTCAAAATCTATAAAAGATAGAGTTGTAAAACTTAGCAAAAGGGTAAAACACCGCCTATTTTGCCTATTAGCAAAAGGGTAAAACACCGCCTATTTCGCCTATTAGCAAAGTTTTACACCTGTAGTTTCCATTGAAGTGGAGAAATTCCACAAAAAATGTGTAATGACAACAAGTGCTGGAAATCATGAAAAATCACTTTTTCCCTTAATGAGTAAGCATGTCACCTAGATGCTTCTTTTTCTCCAAAACTATAAAAGCTACAGACGTGCCGTTTGGCAATGTTGTAGAGTTCCAAATTCTCTACATTCTGGCCAAGGTTTATCGTTCTGCTATGTATAGAAGAGAAACTATCGCAAAAATCATGATTTTCACATGCTTTTCTATGGGAGAACATTCGTTTTTGCAATATCTCAAAAACTATTAAATATAGAGCTTTAAAACTTAGCAAAAGTGTAAAAAAACCGCCTATTTTACCTACTGGCAAAGTTTTACACGTGTGGTTTCCATAGAAGTGGAGAAATCCCAAAAAACATGTGTAATGACAAAAAGTGCTGGAAATCACAAAAAATCACTTTTTCACTGAATGAGTAAGTTTGTCACCTAGATGCTTCTTTTTTTTTTAAAAAAAAAACTATAGAAGCTACAGACATGCCATTTGGCAATGTTGTAGAGTACCACAATCTCTACATTCTGGCCAGAATTAATCGTTCTGGAAAGTTTTACACGTGTGGTTTCCATAGAAGTGCAGAAATTCCACAAAACATATGTAATGACAAAAAGTGCTGGAAATCGCAAAAAATCACTTTTTCCCTCAATGAGTAAGCATGTCACCTAGATGCTTCCATTTCTCAAAAACTATAAAAGCTACAGACATGCCGTTTGGCAACTTTGTAGAGTACCACATTCTCTACATTCTGGCCACGATGTATCATTCTGTGATGTATAGAAGAGAAAATATCGCACAAATCATGATTTTCACACGCTTTTCTATAAGAGAATATTCGTTTTGGCAATATCTTAAAAGCTATTAAAGAGAGAGCTTTAAAACTTAGCAAAAGTGTAAAAAACCGCCTATTTTACCTACTGGCAAAGTTTTACACGTGTGGTTTTCATAGAAGTGGAGAAATTTTACAAAACATGTGTAATGACAAAAAGTGCTGGAAATCACGAAAGATCACTTTTTCCCTCAATAAGTAAGCACGTCACCTAGATGTTTCTTTTTCTCAAAAACTATATAAGCCAAAGACATGCAGTTAGGCAACGTTGTAGAGTGCCACATTCTTTACATTCTGGCCGAGATTTATCGTTCTGTGATGTATAGAAGAGAAAATATCACACAAATCATGATTTTCACATGCTTTTCTATGGGACGACATTCGTTTTTGCAATATCTAAAAAACTATTACAGATAGAGCTTTAAATCTTAGCAAAAGTGTAAAAAACCGCCGTTTTTACCTACTGGAAAAGTTTTACACGTGTGGTTTCCATAGAAGTGGAGAAATTCCACAAAACATGTGTAATGACAAAAAGTGCTGGAAATTGCGAAAAATCACTTTTTCCTTCAATGATTAAGCATGTCACCTAGATGCTTCTTTTTCTCAAAAACTATAAAAGCTACAGACATGCCGTTTGGGAACGTTGCAGAGTACCACATTCTCTACATTCTGGCAAGGATTTATCATTCTGTGATGTATAGAAGAGAAAATATCGCACAATTCCTGATTTTCACATGCTTTTCTATGGGAGAACATTTGTGTTGTAATATCTTGAAAACTATTTAAGATAGAGCTTCAAAACTTAGCAAAAGTGTAAAAAACCGCATATTTTATCTACTGGCAAAGTTTTACGCGTGTGGTTTCCATAGAAGTGGAGAAATTCCACAAAACATGTGTAATGACAGAAAGTGCTGCAAATCGTGAAGAATCACTTTTTTTATCCATGATAGGGCGTGTCACCTAGGTGCTTCCTTTTCTCAAAAACTATAAAAGCTACAGACATGCCGTTTGGCTACGTGGGTAGAGTACCACATTCTCTACATTCCGGCCAAGATTTGTCGTTCTGTGATTTATAGAAGAGAAAATATCACACAAATCATGATTTTCACATGCTTTTCTATGATAGAACATTCGTTATTGGAATATCTCAAAAACTATTAAAGATAGAGCTTTAAAACTTAGGAAAAGTGTGAAAAACCGCCTATTTTACCTACCGGCAAAGTTTTACACGTGTGGTTTCCATAGAAGTGGAGAGTTTAAACAACAAATGTGTAATGACAAGAAGTCCTGGAAATTGCAAAAAATCACTTTTTCCCTCATTAAGTAAGCACGTCACATAGATGCTTCTTTTTCTCGAAAACTTTAAAAGCCACAGACATGCCGCTTAAAACGTTGTAGAGTACCACACTCTCTACATTCTGGCCAAGATTTATCGTTCTGTGATGTATAGAAGAGAAAATATCGCACAAATCATGATTTTCACATACTTTGCTATGGGGTAATATTCGTTATTGCAATATCTCAAATCTATTAAAGATAGAGCTTGAAAACTTAGCAAAAGTGTAAAAAAAACCCCTATTTTACCTACTGGCAAAGTTTTAAACGTGGGGGTTCCATAGAAGGGGAGAAATTCCACAACACATGTGTAATGACAAAAAGTGCTGGAAATCGTAAAAAATCACTTTTTTCCTCAATGAGTAAGCATGTCACCTAGATGCCACTTTCTCTCAAAAACTATAAAAGCTACAGACATGCCGTTTAGCAACGTTGTAGAGGCCCACATTCTCTACATTCTGGCCAAATCATGATTTTCACATGCTTTTCTATGGAAGAACATTCGTTTTTGCAATATCTCAAAAAATATTAATGTTAGAGCTGTATAACTCAGCAAAAGTTTCAAAAACCACCTATTTTACCTATGGGCAATGTTTTAAACGTGTGGTTTCCATAGAAGTGGAGAAATTCTACAAAACACGTGTAATGACAAAAAGTGCTGAAAATCGCAAAAAATAACTTTTTTCCTCAATGAGTAAGCATGTCACCTATAATCTTTTTTTTCTCAAATACTATAAAAGCTACAGACATGCCGTTTGGCAACTTTGTAAAGTACCACATTCTCTACATTCTGGTCAAGATTTATCGTTTTGTGATTTATAGAAGAGAAAGTATCGCACAAATCATAATATTTACATGCTTTTCTATGGGAGAACATTCGTTTTTGCAATATCTCAAAAACTATTCAAGATAGAGCTTTAAAACGTAGCAAATGTGTAAAAAAAACGCATATTTTACCTACATCCATAGTTTTACATGTGTGGGTTCCATAGAAGTGGAGAAATTCCATAAAACATGTGTAATGAAAAGAAGTGCTGGAAGTCACGAAAAATCACTTTTTTCCTCAATGAGTAAGGATGTAAGCTAGATGCTTCTTTTTCTCAAAAGCTATAAAAGCTACAGACATGCCATTTGGCAACGTTGTAGAGTACCACATTCTCTACATTCTGGCCAAGATTTATCGTTCTGTGATGTATAGAATAGAAAATATCCCGCAAATCATGATTTTCACATGCTTTTCTATGGGAGAAGATTCGTTTTTGCAATATCTCAAAAACCGCCTATTTTACCTACTGGCAAAGTTTTACAAGTGTGGTTTCCATAGAAGTGGAGAAATTCCACAAAACATGTGTAATGACAAAATGTGCTGGAAATAACGAAAAATCACTTTTTTCCTCAATGTCTAAGCATGTCACCTACATGCAAGCTACAGACATGCCGTTTGGTAAAGTTGTAGAGCACCATATTCTCTACATTCTGGCGAAAATTTATCATACTGTGTTGTATAGAAGAGAAAATATCGCACATATGATTTTCACATGCTTTTCTATTTGAGAACATTCGTTTTTGCAATATCTGAAAAAATATTAAAGATAGAGCTTTAAAATGTAGCAAAAGTTTAAAAAACCGCCTATTCTACCGAATGGCGATTTTTGACACGTGTGGTTTTCATAGAAGTGGGGAAATTCCACAAAACATGTGTAATGACAAAAAGTGCTGCAAATCGCAAAAAATCACTTTTTTCCTCAATGAGTAAGCATGTCACCTAAATGCTTCTCTTGCTCAAAAACTATATAAGCTACAGCCATGCCGTTTAAAAGCCTTGTAGAGTGCCACATATTCTATATTCTGGCCAAGATTTATCGTTCTGTGATGTATAGAAGAGAAAATATTGCACAAATCATGATTTTCACATGCTTTTCTATAGGAGAACATTCGTTTTTGCTATATCTCAAAAACTATTGAAGATAGAGCTTTAAAACTTAGCAAAAGTGTAAAAAACTGCCTATTATACCTACTGGCAAAGTTTTACACGTGTGGTTTCCATAGAAGTGGAGAAATTGCAGAAAACATGTGTAATGACAAAGAGTGCTTGAAATTGCGAAAAAATCCTTTTTTCCTCAATGAGTAAGCTTGTCATCTAGATGCTTCTTTTTCTAAAAAACTATAAAAGCTACAGACATGGCGTTTGGATACGTTGTAGAGTACCAAAGTTTCTACATTCTGGCCAAGATTTATCGTTCTGTGATGTATAGAAGAGAAAATATCGCACAAATCATGATTTTCACATCCTTTTCTATGGGAGAACATTCGTTTTTGCAATATCTCAAAAACCTTTAAAGATAGAGCTTTAAAACTTAGCAAAAGGGTGAAAAACCTCATATTTTACCTATCGGCAAAGTTTTACACGTGTGGTTTCCATAGAAGTAGAGAAATTCCCCACAACATGTGTAATGACAAAAACTGCTTGAAATCGCAAAACAAATCACATTTTTCCTCAATGAGTAAGCATGTCACCTAGATGCTTCTTTTTCTCAAAAACTTTTAAAGCAACAGACTTGCCGTTTGGCAACGTTCTACAATACACATTCTCTACATTCTGGCCAAGATTTATCGCTCTGTGATGTATAGAAGAGAAAATATCGAACAAATTATGGTTTTCAAATGCTTTTCTATAGGAGAACATTCGTTTTAGCAATATCTCAAAAACTATTAAAGATAGAGCTTAATAACTTAGCAAAAGTGTAAAAATCCTTCTGTTTTACCTACTGGTAAAGATTTACACGTGTGGTTTCCATAGAAGTTCAGAAATTCCACAAAACATTTGTAATGACAAAAAGTGCTGGAAATCACGAAAAATCACTTTTTTCCTCAATTAGTAAGAATGTCACCAAGATTCTTCTTTTTCTGAAAAACTTTAAAAGCTACAGACATGCCGTTTGGCAATGTTGTAGAGTACCACATTCTCTACATTCTGGCCAAGATTTATCGTTCTGTGATGTATAGAAGAATACATATCGCACAAATCATGATTTTCACATGCTTTTCTGTGGGAGAACATTTGTTTTGGCAATATCTCAAAAACTATTAAAGATAGGTTTTTAAAACTTAGCAAAAGTGTAAAAAACCGCCAATTTTACCTACTGGCAAATTTTAACAAGTGTGGGTTCCATAAAAGTGGAGAAATTTCTGAAATCATGTGTAAGGATGAAAAGTGCTGGAAATCACGAAAAATAACTTTTTTCCTCAATGAATAAGCATGTCACCAAAAAGCTTCTTTTTCTCAAAAACTATAAAAGCTACACACATGCCGTTTGGCAATGTTGTAGAGTATCACATTCTCTACATTTTGGCAAACATTTATCGTTCTGTGATGTATAGAAGACAAAATATCGCACAAGTCATGATTTTCAATTGCTTTTCTATGGGAGAACATTTGTTTTGGCAATATCTCAAAAACTTTTATAGATAAAGCTTTAAAACTTAGCAAAAGTGTAAAAAACCGCCTATTCTACCTACTGGCAAAGTTTTACACCTGTGGTTTCCATAGAAGTGGAGAAATTCCACACAACATCTGTAATGACAAAAAGTGCTGGAAATTGCGAAAAATAATTTTTTTCCTCAATGAGTAAGCATGTCACCTAGATGCTTCTTTTTCTCAAAAACTATAAAAGCTACAGACATGCCGTTTGGCAACGTCGTAGAGTACCACATTCTTTACATTCTGGCCGAGATTTATTGTTCTGTTATGTATAGAAGAGAAAATATCGCAGAAATCATGATTTTCACATGCTTTTCTATGGGAGAACATTCGTTTTTGCAATATTTTAAAAACTTTTAAAGATAAAGCTTTAAAACTTAGCAAAAGTTTAAAAAACCGCCTATTTTACCTACTGGCAAAGTTTTACACGTGTGGTTTCCATAGAAATGGAGAAATACCACAAAACATGTATAATGACAAAAAGTGCTGGACATCACAAGAAATGACTTTTTTTTGTCTCAATGAGTAAGGATGTCACCTAGATGCTTCTTTTTCTCAAAAACAATTTAAGCTACAGAGAAGCCGTTTGGCAACCTTGTAAAGTGCGACACTATCTACATTCTGGCCATTTATCGTTCTCTGAAGTATAGAAGAGAAAATATCGCACAAATCATAATTTTCACATGCGTTTCTAAGGGAGAAAATTCGTTTTGGCAATAACTCAAAATTTTGCCGCCAATTTTGCCTGCTGGCAAAGTTTTACACGTGTGGTTTCCATAGAAGAGAAGAAATTACCCAAAACATGTGTAATGACAAAATTCTGGAAATTATGAAAAATCACTTTTTTTCCTCAATGAACAAGCATTTTACCTAGATGCTTCTTTTTCTCAAAAACTATAAAAGCTACAGACATGCCGTTTTAAAACAATGAACAGTACCACATTCTCTACATTCTGGCAAAGATTTATCGTTCTGTGATGTATAGAAGAGAAAATATCGCACAAATCATGATTTTCACATGTGTTTCTCAGCTAGAACATTCGTTTTTGCAATATCTCAAATACTAATAAAGATAGAGCTTGAAAACTTAGCAAAAGGTTAAAAAACCGCCTTTTTTACCTACTAACAAAGTTTTACATGTGTGGTTTTCATAGAAGTGGAAAAATTCCACTGTGGTGGAAGGCTGCTAATATGTATTGGAAGTTAAAAATAAAGATGATTCTTCTTTACTTCACTTAATTTCAGTATGTTCATTTATCCGATATTTTGTGTATTTTAACAGAGATGAATATATATTTTAAGATGAATGACGAAATATATAGATTTAATATCCGAATGAGTTATTGTATAATTTAATAAAATATGAAGAAATGCGAATAATATTAATACTAACATGAAAAACTAATATGAAATATAAATTGAATATTTTAAGACTGGTTTTTGGTAGACACTAATATTTTGTGTCTGATCAGGAGACGATCTTTTGAAACTCTGTTTTGTTTTCTCTAAAAATTTTTAAATTCAAAATTTTGAATGCATTTCCACATTTGAAAATCTACCATGCTGACGTTGGTGAGGGGTGTCCCCAAAGTTCATAACATTTATCAACATAAGTTTTCTTTGGTAGTGTGATGGAAGTGGAGAGAGGTGTCTCAACAATACCCCCTGCAAGAAATTAGGAATGAGTAGAACAAGGAGTAATTACATTGAAATGTACACGTTTGGCACGAGTGCGTGATCGAGTGAGTATGCCAAAGGTTGGGGGTGCGGCATATGATGTGGGTGAAATAGGATGAGAAGTGTCTATAGTGCTGTTAGTAGTGTCTGTAGGAGAGACCGGTGTGTCTGCTAATAAATGTGGGGGTATACTACGAGTACTAGAAGATGATGTCTCCGTGTTATTGGATTCGTTAAGGCTAAAATCTGCTAAGAATGCTAGCTTAAGCCTGTCTATGGAGACATTATCTGTGCGACCGTTGAGGTCAAGAGTATAATACTTCTCATGTTTTTTAATAATTTTAAATGGACCTTGATATGGTGTGGAAAGTGGGTGTTGAGATGTACCAGCACAAATGAAAACGTGAGTTGCAGTGTCTAAATTGGGGTTTCGAAAAAGTGGTCGTGCTGATGGTATGCGTGGCGGTTGGGGCAACAGCGCCCGCATATTGTACCTCAAATTTTGACGGAAGTCACTCCTGGTCAAGGCATTGTAGTCAGCAGCGAAGATATCCCCAGGCAGCCTGAGAGTTGTTCCATACACAAGTTCGGCGGGTGATGCCTGTAGGTCCTCTTTGACTGCACAGCGTAGCATGAGAGTACAATAGGTAGGTGTATGCTCCATTGCTGTGGGTCTTCTGTGGCCTTCAATGCTGTTTTAAGATGGCGATGAAACCTCTCCACCATGCCGTTGGATGCTGGATGATAAGAGGTATTTCGAATGTGTCTTGTGCCCAAAATTTCGCACAGATGATTGAAGAGGAGCGAGTCAAATTGTCATCCTCTATCTGTAGTAATTGTGGATGGTATTCCATATCTAGAAAACCAGTGTTGAATTAATGTTCTTGTGATGGTCAAAGCTGTGCAATCCGGTATAGGTATTGCTTCTGGCCATCGAGTGAATCAGTCCACGCACGTTAAAATGTATTGGTTTCCTTGGGAAGGAGGTAATTGTCCCACTATGTCTACGTGTATCTTGTCAAACCTTTATGTTGGTGGAGTGCAGCTCACTGGCGATGAATATGTGTGTTGTTGTATTTTGTTTCTTTGACATGATATGCAGGTTCTCGTCCAAAGTTTGACGTCTCTGTTGGCTGACGGCCATATAAAGCGTTCCGTGATGCGTTTTTGTGTTGCCGTGATGCCTGGATGTGAAGCACCATGTAGGGTGTTGAAGATGCGTTGTTGGCAGTTGACTGGAACTAATGGTCGAGGTCTAGGCAACGAGACGTCACAGTACAAACTGATATTGGTTCCTGGTATCGGTATCAGCGAAATTGTGAGAGACAGTGGATTTTGTAGCAGGGCTTGTATTTCATCATCTAGTAACTGCTCTTCGTACAGTGTTTCAGGGTTTATGATGTCTGTGGATGAGCCTAGATGATGCAATGTCGTTCTTGATAGAGTATCAGCGACTATGTTTTCATGTCCTGTGATGTATTGGATATCGGTGGTAAAAGCCGAAATAAAATCCAAATGTCTTGCCTCTCTTGGTGAGTGCTTTTCTATGTTGGTATTCAACGAGAAAGTGAGTGGTTTGTGATCAGTGTAGATGATGAAATGTCGGCCTTCTAGGAAGTAACGAAAGTGTTTAATCACTAGGTATATTGCTAGTAGTTCCCTTCCAAAAACGCTGTATTTAACCTCAGCTGGCTGAAATTTTCTTGAAAAGAATCCTAATGGCTGCTGCCATTTGTTGTTTATTAATTGCTGGAGTACAGCACCTGCAGCAGTGTCTGAAGCATCCGTGAATAATCCAATTTTTACATCAGGTGAAGGATCTGGGTGTTGAAGCAGTATAGCATTGGAGAGTACTTCTTTGGCTTGTTGGAAGGCCGAAATGGTTTGCTCATTCCGGTAAATGTTAGCTGTCTTGTTGGATTTTCCAGCTGTCAGAGCATGTAATGGTGCTAGGAGTTCAGCACAGTGAGGTATGAAATGGTGGTAGAAGTTAATTAACCCGAGAAAATGGCATAATGACCGTTTAGATTCTGGTCTCGGGAAATTCTGTATACTATCCACGTTTTTTGGTAAAGGAGTTATTCCGTTGGGTGTAACTAAGTGTCCCAGGAATTCTAAAGAAGGTACACCAAATATGCACGTTGAGACGTTTATGACGAGGCCGAACTGGCATAAACGCTCAAACACTTTGTGTAAATGTTGTTGATTTTCGTTGTCATCTGTGCTGCCGACAAGTGTATCATCTATATACGTAAACACAAATGGCAAATCTGCTAGAACTAAGTCCATAAAACGTTGAAAAGTTTGGGCAGCGTTCCTGAGTCCAAATGGCATTCTGGAGTACTCGAAGAGTCCGAAAGGCGTCGTCACTGCCGTCTTGGGGATATCTTTGGGAGCCACTGGGATCTGGTGGTAAGCCTTGACCAGATCCATTTTGGAAAATACGCGCATGCCATGCAGTTGTGACATAAAGTCCTTGATGTGAGGTATAGGATACCTGTCAGGAATTGTGCGTGCATTGAGGGCCCAAAAGTCGCCCACTACTCTCCATTTGTCGTTTTTATTAACGAGATGGAGAGGACTCGACCAGGGGCTAGATGAGGGTCGAAGGTAGCCGAGTTCGTGGAGGTGTCTAAACTCCTCCTTGGCTACCTTGAGTCGTGTTGGATCTAAGCGCCTTGGATTTTTTGCGATTTCCAGCACTTTTTTTCATTACACATGTTTTGGGATATTTCTCCACTTCTATGGAACCCACACGTGTAAAACATTGCCAGCAGGTAAAATAGGCGGCTTTTTACACTTTTGCTAAGTTTTAAAGCTATATCTTTAATAGTTTTAGTAATATTGCAATAACGAATATTCTCCCATAGAAAAGCATGTGAAAATCATGACTTGTGCGATGTTTTCTCTTCTATACATCACAGAACGATAGATCTTCGCCAGAATGTAGAGAATGTGTTACTCTAACGTTGCCAAACGGCATGTATGTAGCTTTTATAGATTTTGAGAAAAAGTAGCATCTAGGTGACATGCTTACTCATTGATGAAAAAAGTGATTTTTCGCGATTTCCAGCACTTTTTGTCATTACACATGTTGTGGGGAATTTCTCCACTTCTATCAAAACCACACGTGTAAAACTTGTCTAGTAGGTAAAATTGGCGGTTTTTTCCACTTTTGTTAAGGCTTAAAGCTCTATAATAATAGTTTTTGAGATATTGCAAAAACGAATTTTCTCCCTTAGAAATGCATGTGAAAATCATGATTTGTGTGATATTTTCTCTTCTATACATCACAGAACGATAAATATTGGCCAGAATGTAGAGAATGTGGTACTCTACAACATTGCCAAACGGCATGTCTGTAGCTTTTATACTTTTTGAGAAATTGGAGCATCTAGGTGACATGCTTACTCATCGAGGAAAAAAGTAATTTTTCGTGATTTCCAGCACTTTTTGTCATTACACATGTTTTGTGGAATTTCTCCACTTTTATGGAAACCACACGTCTAAAACTTTGCCAGTAGGTAAAATAGGCGGTTTTTTACTCTTTTGCTAAGTTTTAAAGCTTTATCTTTAAAAGTTTTTGAGATATTGCAAAAACGAATGTTCTCCCATAGAAAAGCATGTGAAAATCATGATTTCTGCGATATTTTCTCTTATATACATCACAGAACGATAAATCTTGGCCAGAATGTAGAGAATGTGGTACTCTACAACATTGCCAAACGGCATGTCTGTAGCTTTTATAGTTTTTGAGAAAAAGAAGCATCTAGGTGACATTCTTACTCATTGAGGAAAAAAGTGATTTTTCGTGATTTCCAGCACTTTTTGTCGTTACACATGTTTTGAGCAATTTCTCCTCTTATATGGAAACCACACCTGTAAAACTTTGCCAGTAGGCAAAATTGGCGGTTTTTTACACTTTTGCTAAGTTTTAAAGCTCTATCTTTAATAGTTTTTGAGTTATTGCAAAAACGAATTTTCTCCCTTAGAAACGCATGTGAAAATTATGATTTGTGCGATATTTTCTCTTCTATACATCACAGAACGATATATCTTGGCCAGAATGTAGAGAATGTGGTACTCTTCATTGATTCTAAGCGGCATGTCTTTAGCTTTTATAGTTTTTGAGAAAAAGAAGCAACTATTTGACATGCTTACTGATTGAGGAAAAAAGTGATTTTTTGCGATTTCCAGCACATTTGTTGTTATTACACATGTTTTGTGGTGTGGAGACACCTCTCTTCACTTCCATCACACTACCAAAGAAAACTTATGTTGATAAATGTTATGAACTTTGGGGACACCCCTCACCAACGTCAGCATGGTAGATTTTCAAATGTGGAAATACATATGCTCTTCAGCAGGTGCATAACACATGCTGAAACAAAGAGTTTCAAAAGATCGTCTCATGATCAGACACACAATATTAGTGTCTACCAAAAACCAGTCTTAAAATATTCAATTTATATTTTATATTAGTTTTTCATGTTAGTATTAGTATTATTCGCATTTCTTCATATTTTATTCAATTATACAATTACTCATTCGGATATTAAATCTACATATTTCGTCGTTAATCTTAAAATATATATTTGTCTCTGTTAAAATACACAAAATATCGGATAAATGAACATACTGAATTTAAGTGAAGTAAAGAAGAATCATCTTTATTTTTAACTTCCAATACATATTAGCAGTCTTCCACCACAAATGGTGACCTGGACGTGATCTGATGGTAACAGATACAACAGACGCTATCCAAAAATGTGATTGGCAGTGTGCAATCCAACTAATGTGATTTATCAGGCGCAATCCAACACTCACGATCCGACATATGTTATCCAACATATGTGATCCGACATACTTGATCCAACGGGATTAATTTAGAAACCTTCAGGATATCCTAAATATTCTTATATTTTATTTGTAATACAAATACAACAACAAATAATACTAAAAAAACTACAACACTCCACTACTATATTCTTATCCAGAAACTACTCTACAATTCACACCTTTATCAACACAACGGTCAAGATAACTACTGGAATAAAAAAAAATATCGTGACATCTATGTATATTAATTCAGTGAAGGTGAAAGTGTATGTAAGAGCAGTGTTAGTGTAAAATAACAGTTGAATACAACGGTTGACGGTAGGACACATTATTTCAATTTCTATCTCCCGGGCTAGTAATAATAATAACCATTGATAGTAATAGTAATAAAATACAATGTGGAAGGTCCCAGCCAATTTAGAGATTTAGAATTCCCGATAAACCCTCAAACAGACAACCACTTGGGCGAAGAGACAAACCTGAATGCCGTCCAACAACATGATGGTTTTAAACTGCCTATGTTCTGGTCGCACGACCTGAAAACGTGGTTCGCGACCATCGAACACAGATTCAGAACATACAAAATAAGAAATGACTCACGAAAATTCGATCTAACAATCGATGCGTTGCCTCCCGAAATCATCATGGAGGTAAGGGAATTGATCCTGAGACCCCCACTCACCGAAGCATATGAGGCTTTAAAAGGTGCTGTAACGGAATGGAGCTCGTCAACTCAACAACAAAAATTACAACAACTACTCCATAATTTACAGTTAGGGGACAGGAAGCCGACACAGCTGTTGCGACATATGCAACAGCTGGCCGGAAGTGCAGTAGCTTTCCCCGAAAATACACCTCTCATCAGGGAACTTTTTGTCTCTCATCTACCTCGACAAATACACGATATTTTGGCTACCGCTGATCAAGCTACTCCCTTAGAAGCCCTGGAAGAAATGGCTGACAAGATTCTGGAGGTCCTAGACCCCGGAGTCCAACAACTCAATGCCATTACCAACAACCAAAAACCAGGAGAAATACAAGCCATCAACCTTCCAACTGAACAAAACCGACAGTATACTTTATTAAACGAAACAATGACAGAGTTGATCAAGCAGGTCGACCAACTGAAGATGAAACTGCAGTCCTTAACCAACGAACGCACTCATGCTCGGACAAGGTCTCGGTCATCTTCAAAACTCAGGACATCCCGGAATGACAACCGCCAAGTGATGGGACTCTGCTGGTACCATCGCACCTTTGGAGATAAGGCCCAAAAATGCGTTCCACCCTGTACCACAAGCCAGGGAAACGTGTAGGCCTATCGTCTCTGAAGGTGGCGGATGATACCGGCAGACGTGACAGCCATCTTTTCTTTATAAGAGATGATAAAAATAAACTAAAATTTTTAATCGACACGGGTGCTGATTTTAGTGTGTTGCCAAAAGGTAAGGTCGACCCTCGCCTGTGTGTCCACAGCAAATTAAAATTATATGCTGCCAACCACACAGTTATCAACACCTATGGCCTATGTCAAATTAATGTGGACCTCGGGTTGAGGCGTTCGTTCCCTTGGGCATTCCTGATAGCAGACTATTCTCATGCCATCATAGGGGCTAATTTTTTAGCGCAATACAGCTTAGTAGTCGATGTAGGATGACACCGGCTGCATGATCGAGTCACCGAACTAGAGGTTTCCGAAACCTGGACACACCCCTCTCGCTCGTACCAAAGACTCCACAGCATCTGCCCTGACGCTCCTGATAGGTATAAGGAAATCTTACAGGAATTTTCAGACATTACAATACCCCCGTTTGTCAACTGCCAAGGTGTCACATTCCGTGGTCCACCAATACTTACTACCAGCGGACCACCAGTATAAAAGCTATAAAAGCTAAAGACGTGCCGTTTAGAAGCGTTGTAGAGTAACACATTCTCTACATTCTGGCCAAAATTTATCGTTCTGTGATGTATAGAAGAGAAAGTATCACACAAACCATGATTTTCACATGCTTTTCTATGGGAGAACATTCATTTTTGCAATATCTAAAAAACTATTAAAGACAAAGCTTTGAAACTTAGCAAAAGTGTGAAAAAACCGCCTATTTTACCTACTGGCTAAGTTTTACACGTGTGTTTTCCATAGAAGTGGAGAAATTCCACAAAACATGTGTATTGACAAAAAGTGCTAGGAATCGTGAATAATCACTTTTTTCTCAATGAGTGAGCGTGTCACCTGGATGCTTCTTTTTCTCAAAAACTATAAATGCTACAGGCATGCCGTTTGGCAACGTGTTAGAGTACCACATTTTCTGCATTCTGGCAAAGATATATCATTCTGTTATGTATAGAAGAGAAAATATCGCACAAATCATGATTTTCACATGCTTTTCTATGAGAGAACATTCGTTTTTGCAATATCTCAAAAACTATTAAAGATAGAGCTTTAAAACTTAGCAAAAGTTTAAAAACCTGCCTATTTTACCTACTGGCAAAGTTTTACACGTGTGGTTTCCATAGAAGAGGAGAAACTCCAGAAAACATGCGTAATGACAAAAAGTGCTGGTAATCGTGAAAAATGACTTTTTTCCTCAAGTCGTAAGCATGTCACCTTGATGCTTCTGTTTCTTAAAAACTATAGAAGCTACAGACATGCTGTTTGGCAACGTTGTAGAGTACCACATTCTCTACATTCTGGCCAAGATTTATCGTTCGGTGATGTATAGAAGAGAAAGTAACGCACAAATCATGATTTTCACATTCTTTTCTATGGGAGAACATTCATTTTTGCAATATCTGAAAAACTTTTAAAGATAGAGCTTTAAAACTTAGCAAAAGTGTACAAAACCGCCTATTTTACTTACTGGCAAAGTTTTACACGTGTGGTTTCCATAGAAGTGGAGAACTTCCGTAAAACATGTGTAATGACCAAAAGTGCTGGAAATAGTGAAAAATCACTTTTTTCCTCAATGAGTAAGCATGTCACCTAGATGCTTCTGTTTCTCAAAAACTATAAAAGCTACAGACATGCCGTTTGGCAACGTTTTAGATTACCACACTCTCTACATTGTAGGCAAGATTTATCGATCTTTGATGTATAGAAAAGAACATATCACACAAATCATGATTTTCACATGCTTTTCTATGGGAGAACATTCGTTTTTGCAATATCTCAAAAAACTATCAAAGATAGAGCTTTAAAATTTAGCAAAAGTGTAAAAACCGCTGATTTTACCTACTGGGAAAGTTTTACACGTGTGGGTTCCGTAGAAGTGGAAAAATTCCACAATACATGTGTAATGACAAAATGTGCTGGAAATCACGAAAAATCACCTTTTTCCTCAATGAGTAAGCATATCACCTAGATGCTTCTTTTTCTCAAAAACTATAAAAGCTACAGACATGCCGTTTGGCAACGTTGTAGAGAACCACATTCTCTACATTCTGGCCAAGATTTATCGTTCTGTGATGTATAAAGGAGAAAATATTGCACAAATAATGATTTTCACATGCTTTTCTATGGGAGAACATTCGTTTTTGCAATATCTCAAAAACTATTGAAGATAGACCTTTAAAACCCTAGCAAAAGTGTAAAAAGCCGCCTATTTTACCTACTGGCAATGTTTTACACGTGTGAGTTCCATAGAAGTGGATAAATTCCATAAAACATGTGTAATGACAAAAAGCGCTGGAAATTGTGAAAAATCACTTTTTTCCTCAATGAGTAAGCAAGTCATCAAGATGCTTCAGTTTCCCAAAAACTAATAAAGCTACAGACATGCCGGTTGGCAACGTTGTAGAGTACCACATTCTCTACATTCTTTTTAAGATTTATGGTTCTGTGATGTATAGAAGAGAAAATATTGCACAAATCATAATTTTCGCATGCTTTTCTATAGGAGAAGATTCGTATTTGCAATATCTCAAAAACTATTAAAAATAGAGCTTTAAAACTTAGCGAAAGTGTAAAAACCGCCTATTTTACCTACTGGCAAAGTTTTATATGTGTGGTTTCCATAGAAGTGGAGAAATTTCAAAAAAAAACATTTGTATAACAAAATGTGCTGGAAATTGTGAAAAATCACTTTTTTTCTCAATGAGTAAGCATGTCACCTAGATGCTTCGTTTTCTCAAAAACTATATAAGCTACAGGCATGCCGTTTGGCAACGTTGTAAAGTACCACATTCTCTACATTCTGGCCAAGATTTATCGTTCTGTGATGTGTAGAAGAGAAAATATCGCACAAATCATGATTTCCACATGCTTTTCTACAGGGGAAAATTCGTTTTTGCAATATCTCTAAAACAATTAAAGATAGAGCTTTAGAACTTAGCAAACGCGACCTATTTTACCTACTGGCAAAGGTTTACACGTGTGGTTTCAATAGAAGTGGAGAAATTCCCCAAAACATGTGTAATGACAAAAAGTGCTGGAAATCATGAAAAATCACTTTTTTCCTCAATGAGTAAGAATGTCACCTAGATGCTTCGTTTTCTCGAAAACTATAAAAGCTATAGACGTGCCGTTTGGCAACGTTGTAGAGAACCACATTCTCTACATTGCGTCCAAGCGTTTCCGTTCTGTGATGTTTAGAAGAGAAAATATTGCACAAATCATGATTTTCACAAGCTTTTCTATGGGAGAACATTCGTTTTTGCAATATCTCAAAATCTATGAAAGATAGAGCTTTAAAACTTAGCAAAAGTGTTAAAATCGCCTATTTTAACTACTGGCAAAATTTTACACGTGTGGGTTCCATAGAAGTGGAGAAATTCCATGAAACATCTATATTGACAAAAAGCACTGGAAATCACGAAAAATCACTTTTTTTCTAAATGAGTAAGCATGTCACCTACATGCTTCTGTTTCTCAAAAACTATAAATGCTACAGACATGCCGTTTGGCAAAGTTGTAAAGTACCACATTCTGTAAATTGTGGCTAAGATTTATTGTTCTGTGATGTATAGAAGAGAAAATATCGCACAAATCAGGATTTTCACATGCTTTTCTATGGGAGAACATTCGTTTTTGCAATATCTCAAAAACTATTAAAGATAGAGCTTTAAAACTTTGCAAAAGTGTAAAAAACCTGCTATTTTACCGCCTATTTTCTCCACTTCTATAAGAACCACACGTGTAAAACTTTGCCAGTAGGTAAAATAGGCGGTTTTTTTACACTTTTGCTAAGTTTTAAAGCTCTGTCTTTAATAGGTTTTGAGATATTGCCAAAACGAATGTTCTCCCATAGAAAAGCATGTGAAAATCATGATTTGTGCATTATTTTCTTTTCTATACATCACAGAACGATAAATCTTGGCCAGAATGTAGAGAATGTGGTTCTTTATGACGTTGCCAAACGGTGGTCTGTAGCTTTTATAGCTTTTGAGAAAAAGAAGCATCTCTGTGACATGCTTACTCATTGAGGGAAAAAGTGATTTTTCGCTATTTCCAGCACTTTTTGTAATTACACATGTTTTGTGGAATTTCTCCCCTTCTATATAACCCACACGTGTAAAAACTTTGCTAGTAGGTAAAATAGGCGGCTTTTTTACAATTTTGCTAAGTTTTAAAGCTCTATCTTTAATACTTTTTGAGATATTGCAAAAACGAATGTTCTCCCATAGAAAGGCATGTTAAAATCATGATTTGTGCGATATTTTCTCTTCTATACATCACAAAACGATAAATCGTCGCCAGAATGTAGAGAATGTGGTACTCTACAACGTTGCCAAACGGCATGTCTATAGCTTTTATAGTTTTTGAGAAAAAGAAGCATCTAGGTGACATGCTTACTCATTGAGGAAAAAAGTGATTTTTCACGATTTCCAGCACTTTTTTTTCTTAACACATGTTTTATGGAATTTCTCCACTTCTATGGAACCCACACGCGTAAAACTTTGCCGGTAGGTAAAATAGGCGGCTTTTACACTTTTGCTAAGTTTTAAAGCTCTATCTTTAATAGTTTTAGAGATATTGCAAAAACGAATGTTCTCCCGCAGAAAAGCATGTGAAAATCATGATTTGTGGTGGGGTCAGGTCTGTGCGTTCTTATCCTCCACTCTTGCCTATCCTCCACCAAGTACCTCTCCATTCTGCACGTCTCCATGCCTCTCTGCATCACCTGCTCCCATGTCCATTAGCATGGAGCAAAGGAGTAGTAGTAGTGTGTGCAGCTGTAAATTGCTCAAACTCCATGAAATCCACTCCAGCACTCCATATCATCATCTCACCCTTCCCCGCCTGAGGCAGGGTCAGATCTGCAGGTTCTAATCCTCCACTACCACCTATCCCCCACCAAGTCCCCCTTCACCCTGCACACTTCCAAGTCCCTTTCCACCACCAGCTCCTAAGTCCGTTTTGGCATTCCTCTATCTCTGGTGCCCCCAATTACCAATGCCCTCAAGTCCCACAGTGGACCTAATATGCCCCTCATCAAATGCCCTCATTAAATGCCGGACTTCATTGGGACCCAGTGGTCACACAGGACCTCACTTGACAGTCTCAACTTCAGCCATCCTGCATTAATCTTATGGGTCACGTCAGAATCTATTTCTGCATTGCTCTGGAAAACTGATCATATATAAAGACACTCTTGCACCACTAGAATTCCCTTTCCCCCACAACGAATCTCACCTCCTTGCCCCTGGGTACTAAAATTCAAAGCTAGGTGCTGAGTCTTCTTCATGTTCACCTTAAGAACCAATCTTTCCATTGCTGTTTTAATGTCTTGTAGTAATTGTATATATAAAGAAATTATTTTTTCAATTAAAAACGTGTGAAACTGAGCAATTTATTTATATGTTCAAATTGGCAGCAAGCAGTTGACATTATTTATTAAGAACAATCAAAGAAAGTGCATAATTGCATGTTTAAGATGCTTGAAATACATGTAGCATCTGTGTTGTAGCAAACCATCCACTTCGGGCGCCGCCGTATAAAACTATGAAACAAAAGTCAATGGGAAAGGAACGGAGCTGGTACTCCTTATAGACTCCTTGGCGCAGCGCTTCCGCACGCTTATGATAGGTTGGTTGTACTGTAGACGACGCCCATTATTCCATGACACCATTGTTCGCTCATTACGCCGCCTAGCGGACATTGTCAAAATCAACCAGCGCAAGTCCTATCTGCCACTTACCACTGAACGAGTCCTCGCGCAGTTCGTCTCGATGACGGTGCTCTACGTCACTATTTTGTGGGTTACGCGTGCGCTCTTTTCGCTGGTAGCACTTGCCAATGAACCAGCCTTAAGGTGAACATGAAGCAGTCGGAGTACCTAGCTTTCAAGAGCTACCTAGCTAGAGTGTATCTAACTCAATTTGCCGCTCAAAATTCTCTGGTACCTGAACTTCATTTTGGTTAAGCCCCCTAATCGGTCCACTCTTCTGATGGGGCCAGTTTTGCATATCCCCAAGTGTGGACCCATTAAAGAAGTTTTACTCTATTTTAGTTGGCAAATTAGGATTAAAACCACTTTTTTTTTATAAATTATAGGAAGTACTAATTTATATGGGCAACCCCCCCTCGGTAACTGAGTCAATAGTTCTAGAGCCCATATTGGACCGAGGTGGGTTGGCGTTTTTCTTGTTAGAAGTGGAACTGATTTTCCGTGTGGTGAATGATGGCATTTGCCCGTCAAAGCACCCCCTCAACTTTGCGATGGGTAGATGTGCCTGGTAGATGCTCCCTAACACCGGTGAAATGCCCAATGAATAGTTGACGGAAGAGAAATAAGCATAGGGGGGTGCAGCTAGTGTAGTGTAGCATCATAACAGCATAGTGTCTGTGTTGACTGCATTCGAACTACTGTACGCAGTGGACAGGGCTCTAATGACCATTGTAGTTGAAGTGCCTTAAAGCACCAACGAAATGGGACACACCAGTTCTCGTCTGATTACTGAAGTTAAGCAACGCAACCCCAGCTAGTACTGACATGGGTGGCTGCTTGGGAAAACTGGGTGCTGCTAATACCCAAAAATCGCGCATTAGTGTAGTGTCTGTGCAGTCTCTGCATTAGAACTACGCTGTGGATGGGGCTCTAATTACCTTGTAGTTGACGGGCCCAAAAACATCAAAAACAACAACAACCAACGAAACGGAAAATAACATCTCAGATGTTCCCTCTAAGGAGCCATGTCTCATGTAAAAATTTGATTTTAAGGCTAGGTTTACACGAGCAAGCAACTTGTGCAATTAGGGGAGACCACGGCAAGTTGACGATACTAAGAGTTTTCAAATGATTTTTTTATTTTTCTTTCGAGACAAAATGTTTTACTGTGCTGAGATACTTAGAATGCACCTTTATTTATAATTTAGTGGTTTAAAGGGAAACATTTTTTGATATCTTCAAGGGAAATTTATAATATTTAATGAACGATGTAAAATTCGTCATCTTGCCCCGGGTCTGGGGCAAGATGACGGCTATTCTATTATTGTACCCTTATTTCTTTTATAGTAAAATAGGATTAGGCATTATTTATTACATTGTTCAAGGCTAATGAAATAATATTTTTAATTTCCTTTTGTGAATAATAAAAACGCATTAACACTAAAAGTTAAAATCGAATTAAATAGTAAATCGAATTTATTGTCAACTTAAAAGTTAATGTTTCTAGTAAAAATTAATCACAGGTAAGCTGGCAACCACAAAGAAGATGCCAGGTAACATTGAGGGTCAAGATGGTGAGTTCGTCAACTTGCCTCAGTCATCTTGCCAGAGCAACAATTTTAAAATTTAAGTATTATTGCAATAAGATTACAAAATTATTTTAATAATGAATGCTGAATATGAATAGCCAGTTGTCTAAGGTAGATCAAAACGCTATTAGATATTTCTATAGCTTACCTTTATATTAATTAAATCTTAATTGCAAAATTTGGTTTCATATAGCACACAGCAGGAAAACAATGAAACTCGTGTAAATAATATAGTAATGGCAACAGTGCCTTGAAAAAAGGATTTTTTGGTGTCTATTCATGATGAGTACTAGTAGTATTCATATGATGCTGCTAACTATCAGGAAAATCGCTAATTAAGGCATTAGTCATCTTGCCCTGCTCGTCATCTTCCCCGGTCTCCCCTACTTCTGATAGTAACTTGTGCAAGCGTTTACATGATTAGCAAAAATGTGTGCAAGTAGTGTCTGAAAACACTATCTGGAGAGCACTTGCCAGCAAGTTATTGCACATATGTTTACACCGTATAGTGGATAGTGTGCTTGCTTGCAATGCTCAGAAACATAGAAAAAAACATCATTATAAGCAATTTAAGCAATTGTAATGTGGTGGTTAAAGCTAATGAATTTTTTGCCCTTTATACATTGCATATGGCTTTTCCTGCACTTCGTATGGCCATTTAAACTCTACACAGTTGCTACACAGGGGTACAGGAGTACCCTATCAATCCTTATTCGAATAATGAAAAGCAGTTAACCACCCATCTGTGACTTACCGGTATTAGGAAGTTCAACCTATCATGTGAAAATACTGTGAATCACATTGCGCTAGGATCACCCACAGAGACAGAGAGGAAGAAAAACCCTGGAGTACACCAGTACCCCTGTTGGGCATGAGCCTGATTTCTTATTGCATTATAGTTATTGTGCAATAGGTAAGACACCATGCAATATTAAAACTGACAAAGCTTTAATTTTCCTGCCAAAATTTGGTTGTAAAATGTGGTTTTGGAACATTGTGGTAGGCCGGCATCCCCCCGCAGACAACTAGCTAATATTCCTGCGGGTTCCAGACGCCTGACTGGGGTGTTCCCAGTCATAGCATTTTCAATGAACCCGCGGACCCGACCCTGCCACAGGCGGGAAAAAGGGTGTGAAGACGATGGTGACACCAGTACCCCTGTGCAGCATTAAAGGGTTAATCATTAAAAAGTTGAAGTTAACTTGCGCGATCACTTCCAGTTTTGAAATAAATACCTACTGGCTAGAGCACTATAGCAACACGTTTACAAAAGCAAGCTTTGACTTGCTGAAAACGCTCTCTGCAAATTATAAAATTTGCTGCAAGGGGACTCTCAGCGAACGTTCAGACAAGCAAATATTGCGGCATAGTGCTTGCATACAGTAAATTGCGACAACTTACTACTTAAGTGAGTGGAGTGTTAACTCCGCCATGCTTGGGGCACCTGGCCCGTGTGCACGGCCGTGCATGCATGCAGCTTAAAGGGAACATCAGGCCTTCAAATGGTGGATTGGTCAGTTTTCACACATCTTACAAAATGAACAAAAGCAATCCAGCAATATAGACGCATCAACAGCACCCAGCATTCCCAAGTAGTCACCCATCTCAGTACTATATGGGCCCGACGTTGCTTAACTTCAGTGAGTAGACAAGAACTGGCGGTTTCAATGCGGTATGACCATTGACAAAAACCCGCCCTTCATCCCGGTATACATACGGTATGTGAATATGAATATCAATATGTAATCCTTTGTGATGGATACCTTGCTGGCGAGATCTTTTTATGCTGGACCCATATGCCCAGATCTCCACCAGCACCCCAGCAACACCTTTGCCTTTTGCCCCAATTCCAGCCGCTCCACCCAGGTATGTAGACTATTTCCTTTCTTTCAATATTTTAATACCTGGGGTCTTACTGGGGGCCCCCTAACCAGGCGTCTGGAACCCCCAAACGATATTGACTGGATTGTCTGTGGGGGATGTCGGCCTACCCCACTTGTTCCAACATTGCATTAAACAACCAAAATAGAAAGTTTTGGCAGGTAAATTAATGCTTTGTTGATTATAATATTGCATGGTGTCTGACCTATTGCACAATAACAATAAGCAATGCAATGCAATTTATTTCAGTTCCTGTATTATTATTTAAAAAATGGTTTTGTTTCACCCAGCCTTTGGAATTTTATGTAGCGAGCAAAATTAGCAAAAACCACATCAACAGAACAAGAAACCAACGGCACCCAGCATTCCCAAGCGGTCACCCATCTCAGTACTACGTGAGCCCGACGTTGCTTAACTTCAGTGATCAGACAAGAACTGGTGCTTTCAACGTGGTATGCCTTTGACGACAGCAACTATTTCATCGCGGTTTACATACGCTGACAGACCATTGTCTGCTTACTTTTTCCCCTTCTTTCATACAGTACAGTGAAACCTCGATTTGCGAGCACAATTCGTTCCAGAAACTTGCTTGTAATCCAAAGCACTCGTATATCAAAGCGAATTTCCCCATAAGAAATAATGGAAAACTTAGGTGATTCGTTCTACAACCCAAACATTTTCTTATAAAATGATTAATACAAAATACAGTATATATTAAAAATACATAAAACAAATTAACTGCACTTTGCCTTCAGAATGAATCGTGTCGATGTGAGGGAGTGCAAACGAAGACAAAAGAGAAAGGGTGCTAACGAACAGTCACTACATTAAGACAAAAAACAAAAAAAAAGATTCTTAGGATCAGTTTTCCAGAGCAATGAGGAAAGAGATTCTGACGTGACCCATAGAATTATTGCAGGATGGCTGAGGTGCAGGAAGGCAAGTCGGGCCCTGTGCAACCGCCAGATCCCAATAAAGTTGAAGGGCAAGGTATACAGAATCATCGTTAGGCCCGCTATGCTGTATGGCTCAGTGTTGGGAAGTTAGGAAGAACCATGAAAAGCAAATGCAAGTGTCTGAGATGCAAATGCTGTGCTACATGTGTGGGGTGTCAAGATCCGACAGAATTAGAGACGATTACGTTAGAGGTAGGTTGGGGGTGGGAAATATTTCTGAAGAGATGAGAGAGAATAGGTTGAGGTGGTATGAGCATGTGATGAGGAGCGGAGAGGTGGAGCTTCTTAGGTACATTGTGGGACTGTAGGTAATTCGGGGCACCAGAGGTAGCGGATGACCAAAACGGATGTGGGAGCAGATGGCACAGAGAGACATGGAGGCGTGCGGGATGGAGGGGGACTTGGTGGGGGATAGGCGGGAGTGGAGGATTAGAACCTGCAGACGCGACCCGGCCTCAGGTGGGAGAAGGATGAGATGATGATGATGAATGTTCACCGTATCCTAGTCGCATACTGCTGGCAAGGTCTAACACAAACTACTCAAGTGAATGAATTCAGCGAATTCTTAACTATTAAAAAAACAAATATGTATAGTAAAATAAATACCATTCAATACATGGCAAAAAAATTCGTTTCAACAGCACTGCTCGTATTGCAAGACATCGCTTGTTAATCAAGTTGAAATTTATTAAAAAATATTGCTCGTCTAGCGAAACACT
>JAAFCE010005182.1:14561-25791 GCA_013389805.1 Trigoniulus corallinus
TATTGCACAAATCATGATTTTCACATGCTTTTCTATGGGAGAACATTCGTTTTTGCAATATCTCAAAAACTATTTACGATAGAGCTTTAAAACTTAGAAAATGTGTAGAAAACCGCCTATTTTACCTACTGGCAGAGTTTTACACGTGTGGTTTCCATAGAAGTGTAGAAATTTCACAAAACATCTGTAATGACAAAAAGTGCTGGAAATCGCATTTTTCCACAATGAGTAAGCATGTCACCTAGATGCTTCCTTTTCTCAAAAACTATAAAAGCTACAGACATGCCGATTGGCAACGTTGTAGAGTACCACATTCTCCACATTCTGGCCAAGATTTATCATTCTGTGATGTATAGAAGAGAAAATATCGCACAAATCATGATTTTCACATGCTTTTCTATGGGAGAACATTCGTTTTTGCAATATCTCAAAAACTATTAAAGATAGAGCTTTAAAACTTAGAAAAAGTGTAAAACACCGCCTAATTTACCTACTGGCAAAGATTTACACGTGTGGTTTCCATAGAAGTGGAGAAATTTAAAAAAAACATGTGTAATTACAAAAAGAGCTGGAAATCATGAAAAATCACTTTTTTCCTCAATGAGTAAGCATGTCACCTAGATGCTCCCTTGTTCTCAAAAACTATAAAAGCTACAGACATGTCGTTCGGCAACGTTGTAGAGTACCACATTCTTTACATTCTGGCCAAGATTTATCGTTCTGTGATGTATAGAAGAGAAAATGTTGCACAAATCATGATTTTAACATGCTTTTCTTTGGGAGAACATTCGATTTTGCAATATCTAAAAAACTCTTTAAGATAGAGCTTTAAAACTTAGCAAATGTGTAGAAAACCGCCTATTTTACCTAATGGCAAAGTTTTACACATGTGGCTTCCATAGAAGTGTAGAATATTCACAAAACACGTGTAATGTCAAAAAGTACTGGAAATCGCTTCTTTGCTCAATGAGTAAGCATGTCACATAGATGCTTCTTTTTCTCAAAAACTATAGAAGCTACAGACATGCCGTTTGGCAATGTTATAGAGAACGACAATCTCTACATTGTGGCCAAGATTTATCGTTCTGTGATGTATAGAAGTGAAAATATTGCACAAATCATGATTTTCACATGCTTTTCTATGGGAGAACATTCGTTTTTGCAACATTTTTTAAAAAACTCTTTAAGATAGAGCTTTAATACTTAGCAAATGTGTAGAAACCCGCCTATTTTACCTTCTTGCAATGTTTTGCACGTGTGGTTTCCATAGAAGTGTGGAAATTTCACAAAACATGTGTAACGACAAAATGTGCTGGAAATCGCTTTATTGCTCAATGAGTAAGCATGTAATTTGTAATTTAATTCAATCAAGGGTTGGGGATAGAGCCAGGTCGCTTTAACAGTTGCCCTAAATAGGCGACCTGCGGGTGGGGGGGGGAATTACAATGGAATATGGGAATTATGGGATAAAATTACTTACAAAGAGAAAAAATCGAAAATATTACAATATGATGTAAATATAAAAAAATAAACAAAAGGTTTTAGATCAGCTAAATAATTAAAAGGGAATAGCAAACCCAAGCATGGCCCGTCCAGCATGGGCAACGGGGATAAAAACGTGAGCATCAAACACCATCAGCGAACCAGTCCAGCAAATCCCACAACATTTGTTTTAACAATATCCATAATCCAGTGGAAGAACATAACAGGACTTCCTAGGTGATATTACAACTGCCAGATACTGCTGGATACTAACCATAAGGTCATGAAGAAAGACAAAAATAGGAATATAAGATAAAGCTAGTGAGGCATATCCCTACACCTATAAATAAGCGCAAGAGATGAAAGATGCTTAAATTTTTGAAAGGCAACAAGAAGAGCATCAACTGAAAGGCCAAGGGAGTTGAAATCTATCAGCACCCTCTGTATTGCCGTTCGAGGGTACGTAGGGGTATAGAACAGCTCCAAAGAACGAGTATGACATGGAGGAACCTGGTAGTACAATTCACTGACTAGATGAATCATCATCAGACGAGCAAATCGAATGTAAAGTTTCAAGGGAAGGGTACCCTGAAAATCTCAGCTGGGGTCAGGGGAACCCGCCAATAGCTGAGAACTGGAAAAAGAAGAATTGGAGGTAGCAATGAAGAGGTCCTTCCCAGCAACCACTTTGTCAGTAATTCGGAACCCTGTGTATCTATCATGCATTTTACAGATCCTAACATATAAATAAGTGGCTGCTACCCCCCAAATATTCACACCATATAGTATTTTAGGCCGAATCACCGAAAAAAGAGATGCCCTACAATTGCAGGGTATAGGTAAATAAACACAAACCCCTTAATTGCAGCAAGCGTTCTCTTAGAGTGAAAATATAAATGGAGCAAATGAGAATGAAAGGTAAGTTTACAGTCGAGAAGAATCCCCATGTCCTTTATTACTGACGTTGAAGTGATAACTGTGTGGTCTAATAAAATATACTGATATTTAACAGGATTGTTTAACCAGGAAAACGTTATATGGTAAGATTTGGAGGAATTAATAGTTAACATATTATGAGATAACCATAGTTCAATAGCCATTAGACCCTCTTGAAGAACACCCGCATCACAAGGATGATAGATAGCTTTTGACAGCTTTATATCATCGGCAAATGCGAGCAGATCAAGAGATTCGGAAAATAGATCAAACAGATCATTAATAAAAATAGAGAAAAACAAGGGACTTAAGACGCAACCTTTTGGGACCCCCTGAGATTGAATATAGAAATGGGGGATAGTATACTGCCCTAACTTAATAAAATTTTTACGATCAGTTAGATAATTATAAAGAAAGGAAAAAAGTTTGGAGGAAATACCATACAAAGACAATTTATGAAGTAACTAGGAGATAGGAAAACTATCAAAGGCTTTAGCCAGATAAAGATAAATCGAGTCATATTGAACATGGTTATTAAAGACCTTATAAATGGAATTAACATGAAATAGCAGATTCGTTTCTGTGAAACGTCCAGCCGTAAAACCGTGCTGCCGCTGATGAATAATATTTGCAGCCCAATAAATGAGCTTCTTGTAAAGAATTCTTTCGAAAATTTTGGCAGTACCAGATTTATAAATGGGAAATACATGTGCCGTTTTCCATATAGTGGGAACCTCAGCATTAGCAAGGCACCAAGAGAATAATTTAGCTACTACAGGAGCAAGTAAGTGACGATAGGCTTTAATTACAACAGAGGGCATAAGATCTGGACCTGAAGAAAAGGTGGGCTTCAGTTCATTTATGGCCCCGAAAACATCAAGAGTATCCACACATGAGAGATGAAAAGCTTCAGAAACATTGACAACAGGTAAGGATAGTTTACACTGTGACTAGGATCCACAGCAAGAATATTAGGTGGCTGTAAGTGCGATGCAAAATGCAAACAGATATCGTCAGGATCTAGCAAATAAGAATCACCTACCTTTAGTAATACAGGAGTTTGTGATTTTGCAGAGTAACGGTTATATTGCTTTCAGAACTCAGTTGGCGAATTTATTTTATTGGATATATACGTTAAAAAACGCTGCCTGTCGCTGCTTAGCAGGTCCTTAACTATCCTTCTATAACAGCCATAGTTTGAATGCCACAGAGGTGTGGGCTTCGTCTTCTTTAAGGAGTAGGCCCGACGTTTCTTCTTTAGACAGTTAATTAGCTCCACGCTAAACCAGAAAGGGTATCGTGCCCTCGAGGGGACAGATTTCTGGGTAGGTATTAATTGGGATAAAGCCTCACCGATTACAGTGTAATAAAGCTCCACAGCTAAAGTGGCAGAGCTACAAGCAAAGATGGGAGACCAGTCTAATCTATTTAACCATTTATAGAGCCCGACCAACTCACCACCTAAACAATTCAGTCCTGAAGAAGGAAAGGGGGGACAAAAGTTGGAAAGTCATACTTAATAAGAAAAGAAGGATGATGTAGATCAATTACTGATAAAGGAGGGGCCTGCACAATAAAACAGGCCAAATCGGAAAAACACAAATCTAAAAGTTGTTGATTTGCATTTCTAACCATATTCAATTGTCCTAACTTACCAGAGGACATCAATGAGATTAATGCTGCTGCTTTGCTAGGGTGTAGAACCCCCTCATACACTGGCAAAGAAGGATTCCAATCAATATTGGGGATGTTAAAGTCACCCAGAATCAAAATATTGGAGAATTTAGATATAAGGGCCTGAAGAGAAGCAATATGTGCGAGAAAATCCCCAGCTGGTAACGCAGGGGAGAAATAGCAAAGGACCAGAATCAAGGATGGAGATTCCTTCATAAGGAAAATTTTTGCAGCCAGAATATGATCAGAATGAGGGATTTCATTGGTTAGAAGATGGCAATGAAAAATAAATGAATTATTATTTAAAGCAAGCAAAAGGCCCCCACCCCTATAGGAGCCTGTTTTATCATGACGCAAGACAGTAAAATAAGGTGGAAAATAAATGGCAGATGAAATGCCTGGGGAAAGCCACGTTTCCTTTAGCACAATGATATGATAATCGGTGGTTAGAGTGGGTAAGGAAGTCAAGGCTTTTAGAACGAAGCCCATTGACATTCTGATAGTAAATACTAAAATTACAAAACGCCATAATCAGAGGATTGAGGCTGTAGCTGCGCCTCTCCAGCATAGTTTAAATCAGTAAATCTATTCATATTAAGGTCAGATTGGGAATTGGGCGACACAGAGGATACAGGCCAAGTTTCAACGATTTGGTCTTTTAGGAATCTTCCACAGTAGGGTTTGTATTTTGCCCCCTCAGGCCATAGATCAGGATTTAATAACAGTTCTTCAGAACCTTCGTTCACAAATAATACAAAGGAAGAGTAATGATCCTACTTAGATCTAATCTTATGGATAGCAACAACCCCAGGGATGTTACTGTTTAACAAATGTTGGTAAATACTTTGACACGACACAAACGGCCCTAGCCGAGTCAAGAAGAACAGTAATTCTTCACCTCCGGTATGGCCAGAAAAGGAGAAATTTTGGCACGACCCTCCAACAAAACACTGGGCTTCAATCTAGAAGTCCAAGGTCTGGAATGGGCTTCGGAAGGCTGAAAAACACATTGTGCAGAAAAGGGCTCAGGAGCAACCACATGATCAGAAGGTTTTAAGACTCTGGAGGTATTTCTAGCCGAAGTTTTGGAAGATTGAAAAGGAGGATGCTGTGTAGAGTAAGATTTAGACACAACAGCTGCAAACGTAGGTCTTGCCTCAAACTTCAAAGGCTGTTCATTGGGAATAGGTTCAGCCATTACAAAATTTTTTAATGTGGACACTTCCTCCTTCAACTCCGCAATATCGCTCACGAGATTGGGGACAATGTCCTTTAAGTCAGATAAATCCTTTAGCATCTTAGGGGCCCCGGCCTTAAGTTCGGCTAGATCTGAAGCCATTTTGGGAATAGAAGAAACCACCTCCCGAATAGCGTGTGTCAATTCCAGGAGAGGTTGAAGATTCTCTGCTAACTTGTTGATGACCATCGATAGCTGGTCTACGGGTTGGGCTACAGAAGGTGAAATGCCAGCATTATCAACCGGGCTTTAAAGGGCTCACTAAAGGACACTGAGGAGTACGTACAGGGGAGTTTTCATCATGCCTATAGAGACAGAGACCACATTTATATGAACGAACCATCAAAGAAAGTTCATTCGTTAAGACATTTAGGCAGTCACCATGAGTCCGACGAGAGCAAATTATACATTTAAGAGAAGAGCCCCTAGAAAGAACATCCTTTCTACAGATGTTACAAGAACCTAATAATGGCATAATAAAAGAGATACTCAAAATTACAAAGACGGAAAAGTAAGAACTTACCAGATTAATATCATATTATTAAGTAGAAAGGACACTACCAACCGGAAGTTGCATACCTCCAATGGAAGGAAGGACAGCTGCGGTGGATTCAAATAATCACCGAAACTAAACTACAAAAAGAAAAAGTATTATATAAACATCAATAATAATAAATACTCACCACAAAATGAAAAATAAAACAAGTTAGACATTAAAATGCAATTAAATACAATACAAATACACTCGTCCACAGACTGATGAAAGGAGTAACGGAGCAAAAAACGAACCCAACTGAACCGTTGGAAAACAAGAGGCGGAATGGAAAACAAAAGGCGGAATGAAAACAAGAGGCGGAATGAAAACAAGAGGTTGAAAGAAAACAAGAGGCAGTATGTCACATAGATGCTTCTTTTTCTCAAAAACTATAAAAGCTACAGACATGCCGATCGGCAACGTTGTAGATTACCACATACTCTACATTCTGGATAGATTTAGCGTTCTGTTATGTATAGAAGAGAAAATATCGCACAAAACATGATTTTCATATGCTTTTCTATGGGAGAACATTCGTTTTTGCAATTTCTCAAAAGCTATTAAATATAGAGCTTTAAAACTTAGCAAAAGTGTAAAAAACCGCCTATTTAAAATACTGCAAAGTTTTACACGTGTGGTTTCCATAGAAGTAGTGAAATTCCACAAAACATGTGAAATGACAAAAAGTGCTGGAAATCACGAAAAATCACTTCTTTCCTCAATGAGTAAGCATGTCACCTAGATGCTTCTTGTTCTCAAAAACAATAAAAGCTACAGACATGGCGATGAGGACAGACGTTTGGCGACGAGTACCACATTCTCTACATTCTGGCCAAGATTTATCGTTCTGTGATGTATGGAAGAGAAAATATCGCACAAATTATGATTTTCACATGCTTTTCTATGGGAGAACATTCGTTTTTGCAATATCTCAAAAAAACTTTAAGATAGAGCTTTAAAACTTATCAAATGTGTAGAAAACCGCCTATTTTACCTACTAGCAAAGTTCTACAGATGTGGTTTCCATAGATATGTAGAAATTTCACAAAACATGTGTAATGACAAAAAGTGCTGGAAATTGGCTTTTTGCTCAATGAGTAAGCATGTCACCTAGATGCTTCTTTTTCTCAAAAACTATAAAAGCTACAGACATGCCGTTTGGCAAAGTTGTAGAGTACCACATTCTCTTCGTTCTGGTCAAGATTTAACGTTCTGTGATGTATTGAAGAGAAAATATCACACAAAACATGAGTTTCACATGCTTTTCTATGAGAGAACATTCGTTTTTTGCAATATCTCAAAAACTGTTTAAGATAGAGCTTTTAAACTTAGCAAAAGTGTAAAAACCGCCTATTTTACCTACTGGCAAAGTTTTACACGTGTGGTTTCTAAAAGACAATGACAAAAATGACAAAAAGTGCTGGAAATTGCGAAAAATCACTTTTTTCCTGAAAGAGTAAGCATGTCACCTGACCACTAGGTGGCGTTATCTACTTCACTGTTGTGTTTTTGGAGCGGCAATTTTGAAAGGAATTTGGTGGTTTTTTGAGGGAGAAGCGAAAGGACACTAATCGCCTTTGCAAATCAACCAACCAGGCTTCCAGGATCACGGTACTGCTGCAATTTTTGGGTCCCCTTAAATGGTGTGAGGAGCTTAGCGTGGGTTCGGCAATTTAAGCCTACCCCACGTTGCTTCTGCTGTCCTATCGTGCTTCACTGCAGCACGTGTCGTCTGCACTGGCAGATGCTTTGCTGGGTTGGTACTGGGCACCCATTCTCTTGCAGCCAGTTTATTTATTATCCTTTTGTCTATTTAGTTATCTTTTATGCCATTATTTTATTATGTGTTTAGTAATCATTTAAATATTAATATAAACATTCATATTATGTTTATTTTATTGTACTTATTTATTCATTTACTAGTACTTTAAAATTAAGTTTTAAAAGGGCCACCACCAGGTGGGTATGAGACCTCTGCCCACTTGGTGATGCTTCAAACGTTAATTAGTGTCTCCTGTGGGGTAGGACGGCACCCCCTTACAGGTAGCCCCGTCACTAATGCTGTGGGTTCCAGACGTCTGACTGGGGTGCCTCCAGTCAGAGCTGGCAAGCAAACTGCAAAAGGGTTTAAACTGAGGTTGGGGACCTGGAATGTGGGGACCCTCTCAGGGAGAACAGGGGAGCTAGTGGAAACCCTTAAGCACAGATATATTAGCATAGCTTTTGTGCAGGAGAATAGATGGAAGGGAAATCGATCCAGGGCGTTGGGAGAAGGGTATAAACTCCTTTATACTGGCTGTGAAGAGGGACGAAATGGAGGGGATTATACTGAACAATGAGTTACAGCAGGGGGTTACAGCAGTGAAGTGCATCAACAGCAGGTTGATGCTAGTAACAGTAGTCTAGCAGGGCATTGGTCTCCACCTTATCAGCACATAAGCCCCCCAAGCAGGCCTAAGTGACACAATAAGAGATGAGTTTTGGCAGGTTTTGGATAGAGAGGTTCAGATATTGAAGGGCAGGATCCGCTAGAGCATGGGAACTGAACGCCTAATCATTGGGGGGACTTCAATGGCCACGTGGTTAAGGATGGGTTAGGATATGAAGAGGTCCATGGGGGATGTGGTCATGGCTTGGTCAGCCATGCAGGCCAGAAAGTCCTGGAGTCAGCCCAAGCACACAGTCTTGTGTTAGCCAATACACGGTTCACAAAGAAGGAAAAGCACCTCATCACCTTTCATTCCACACAGGGCAGGTGCCAAATAGACTTTTTCATGGTAGAGCAGCAACATAGGGCAGAGATCTGTGACTGCTGGGCACTTCCCAGTGAGGATTTCCAGAAAGCCAGTGGGCATAAGTTGCTCATGCTGGAGATTCAAATTAAGGGGGCAGTCAGGAGGCATGCATGGAAGGGAGAACCAGTTATTAGGTGGGGGCGGTTGCCAGCGAACTCAGAGGAATTCAGGCAGGAGATTTCTCACCAGGTAGACTGGGATTGGGAAGGGTCTGCTGATGCCATGTGGGACAGGGTTGCCAGAACCATCACGAGATGTGGAAAAATGATGTTTGGCATGGCAAGAGTAGGAGGCAACCCTCACAGTAGGCAGTAGTGGTGGTGGAATGAGGAGGTGGAAGCAGCCATCAAACTTGAAAGGTGGCATTCCATAGGTGGCAGGACATGGGAGACCAGGTTTCAAAGACTGCCTATATTCAAGCAAGGAAAAATGCTAGGAGGACAATTGCCCTGGCCAAACACCACAAGTATGATGAACTATATAATGAGTTAGGGGCAAAAGAAGGTGCGAAAAACATGTTTAGACTGGCCAGTACCAGGGATCAAACAAGTAAGGACATTACCAGGGCCATAACAGTCAAGGATAGCAGTGGAAGAGTCCATTTTTCAACCAGCAGAATTAACCAGGAGGTGGGAGGAGTACTATCATGGCCTCTTAAATGCTGCCAACCATGAAAAGACCATTGAGAGCCACCCAGGCACCTCAGAGGCAGTCGACAGGGTGACAGAGGAAGAAATAGTTAGGGCCCTGCAAAAGATGAAAGGACACAAAGCAGTAGGCCCAGATAAAGTTCCCATGGAGGTTTGGCATACCCTGGGGGCCACTGGAGTAACGTGGCTAACAAAGCTCTTCAATAAGGTAGCAAGTGGAGACAGAATGCCATCAGCTTAGAGGGAGAGCTGGATAGTTCTATTGTTCAAGGGCAAAGGTGACGCCCAGGATTGTGGAAACTATAGAGGCATCAAGCTAATCAGCCACTCCATGAAGCATTGGGAAAGAGTCATTGAGGGCCGCCTCAGAAAATGCACTATGGTCTGGGGAAATCAATTTGGGTTTATGCCTGGTAGGTCTACAATGGAGCCAATATTTATTCTAAGGCAGATGATAGAAAAGCATAGGGCAGCAAAGAAAGACCTCCATGCAATATTCATTGACCTAGAGAAGCCATATGATAGCATTCCTAGACAGGTAGTATGGAATGTGCTAAGAAGAAAAGGGGTAGATGAAGGTCACATCAGAATAGTGCAGGATATGTATGAGGGCTATATTGCTAGGGTGAGGACGGCTTGGAGAAACACAAAGAGCTTCAACGTGCAGGTTGGTGTACTCCAAGGGTCAGCACTTAGACCATACTTATTTACGCTAGTCATGGATGAGCTGCTGATGAGAGTGGGGGAATGGTCCCCACAGTGCTTTATATTTGCTGACGATGTGGGAAAGCTTGCAGAGTCCAACGAGGAGGCCCAAAAGGGCTTACAAGACATCCAGATAGCAATAGGAAAGGGGGTCCTGAAGGTGAAAATGAAAAAGACAGAATACCTAGCTTTTAACTGGAGTGGTCAGGGGCCAGAAGACGAGGTACGCTCAGGAGATGAGGTGATACCAGCAGTGCAGGAGTTTAGATACGTAGGATCAGTGTTCCAGGGAAATAGAGAAATACACTCGGACGTGTCTAATAGGATTAAGGCAGGTTGGCTGAAGTGGAGACAGGCAAGTGGGGTCCTGTGTGACCGCCGGGTGCCTATAAAGCTAAAAGGCAAAGTCTACAGAACTGTAGTTAGGCCAGCTATGCTCTATGGCTCAGAGTGTTGGGCAGTGAGGAAGGACCATGAAAGGAGAATGCAGGTGGCAGAAATGCGAATAATGCACTTCATGAGCGGGGTATCACGAGCCGACCAGATTCGAAACAATCATGTTAGAGGTAGCCTGGGGGTGGGAGACATCGCGGAGATGATGAGGGAAAACAGATTGAGGTATGGGCATGTTATGCGAAGGGTGGAGGAGGAGCTAGTTAGGTCCATCATGGGACTGCAGGTGAACGGGAGCGTCAGGGGGAGGGGAAGACCAAAGAGGACGTGGGAGCAGGTGGTACAAAAGGACATGGGTGTGTGTGGGGTAGATGAGGGCCTGGTCGGGGATTGATGGGGGTGGAGGATTGGAACTCGCAGACCCGACCCAGTTTTGTGCTGGAGAAGGGTATGATGATGATGATGATGATTAAGCATGTCACCTGGATGCTTCTTTTTCTCAAAAACTATTATAGCTACAGACATGCCGTTGTGCAAAGTTTTTGGGCACCACATTCTCTACATTCTGGCCAAGATTTGGCGTTTTGTGATGTATTGAAGAGAAAATATCGCACAAATCATGATTTTCACATGCTTTTCTATGGGAAAACATTCCTTTTTGCAATATCTCAAAATCTCTTTAAGATAGAGCTTTAAAACTTAGCAAATGTGTAGAAAACCGCCTATCTTACCTACTTGCAAAGTTTTACACGTGTGGTTTCCATAGAAGTGTAGAAATTTCACAAAACATGTGTAATGACAAAAACTGCTGGAAATCTCTTTT
>JAAFCE010005194.1:0-11778 GCA_013389805.1 Trigoniulus corallinus
TTTTTTGAAGAGGCCCCCAGCCTCTGGGTTATAGTTGCCATAATTTTTGTGAATTATGATTTCGCTGCCCGCAGTTCTCACCCACCACCGAGCCCAACGAGGGGACGCCCATTCGGGTCGTCGAGAGTGCTCGGACAGGATACCGTTAGGGTGGCATAATCCCCGAGTACCGGACCATTGGCATCGGGGTTGACTGCCGGTCCACTTACAGTCACCCTAGGAGGCATAACAACTTATGCGCCCCCGGCCGATTGACCAAGACCGGGCTACTGCCTTGGCCTCCCGTTTGCCCCGGAAGCTGTGGCCAAAGTGATGTGTTGGATGTGTAGGGCCGCAGCCCTAGACCCTCCTCAATCACCAGGATCCGCTTTTCCCAGGGTACGGGTCTCCACGCACGGCAAACACGCGGGTAGGCGTTTTTTACGGTCACCTCAGTGAGGAACCTACGTCGACCGCAAACAAGTCAGACACTCATCCAATAAAGGAGAAAAGAAATATACAACCAACCACAATGATGGTATCGTCTTGTCCAGACCACGTCATAGACAAAGACGATAGTGGTGTTGTCCAGTCAGGGGCAAGAAAAAGTCACCTCGTTTTGTCGCCTCTTACGACATGCAGGTATGCCGTGTGCCTATTCTACCCCGGGCACACACGGGTAAATCCATCTCATGCCTAGTTCCATTTCACCGCACTTCATCGCGAATCACATCGCCACTGATGACATTTTGATGACGTTTTGTGCTAGTGCGTTGTGAAGGACCGCCAGCGCAATTCCTTAACTGCAGCGCTTTATTTGGAGTCTCTGCATGCCATCGTCATGTCTTACATTATCCTCCACCATTTTTCAAGCAGACAGCTTAACCGCCAGCCAATCAGAACGCATCATGACATGCGGGTCGCTATGTGAGTTGACCACTGGTCAACTCAACTACCGTGATGCATAGCTGCTCTGTGACACCCCAAGTAGCATTGTGACGTCACCATTTTTTGTGCTGTGTCGTCGGATTCAATGGTAATAGCGTTAGCGCATGAGTATACGGAACCAGGCATTTGTCAGGTTATTTATGCAAACGGTTCCCAAAACTTATTCCGTTTCCACGTTAGGTTGTTTTCTGGTTTAGGGTAGTATTTGAAATGGGAAATTATTTCGTTCCAAAATTTATTTTCCGTTTGACCATGATTCCGGTTTATACAAGGTGAAGTTTATGCAGGTTTTGTACAAGGTCAGTATCCCAAATTTATTCGTACCACCACTAGCTGTCATCAGCAATGTAGCTGTTTCTCACAATGTTGTAAGTTGCTTTTTTGGATTAATTCCCTGCTAGCATATTTTAATATTCGAGGTTAACAAATTCAGCTACTGTATGAATATTATATCTGTTGAAATAATGATAGACAATAATCTATGTACTGTATGTATACCGTGATGAACGGTGGACTTTCGTCAACAGTCATACCACGTTGAAAGCACCAGTTCTTGTCTTATCACTGAAGTTAAGCAATGCCGGGCCCAGGTAGTAATGAAATGGGTGACCGCTTGGGAATGCAAGGTGCTGTTGGTTACGTATTCTTTTTTCTACATTATTTTTGCAAGCTCCATAGCATCTTCAAATGCAGCACAGTGGGGCAGGAGAACCTCAAAATTGGCATCAATTCCAGTATTATTCAACGAATGATCTAGGTTGCACATTTCCTTTCAGGCAGTTTTTTCCAAACGTTTTTTGATATTGCCCCACCTAAACCTTCCTAAAATTCTTAAGGCCCCCCCTCCTAACATATGCATAATTTTTAATATTCAACAATTGAAGTGTTTACTAAAGAAATATTAATGATGGAAATCACTAGAAAATTATTTAGCAAACCCCAGATCGCGAGTTTCAGGCGCCCTAGGCAACTAGGTACACCACCGCCCCCGTTAAATGTAATGCAGTCTGAGCGTTCCTCATGCCCTTGGCATTTGTCGCGTTGCCAATGCATTGGTAGGCTATAACTCTGCAACAAAGCGCCTCAAGAAAGACAACATTTAGAAAAGGCCTGAACAATCAGAGAAGTCTGGGAACTCAAGGACTATGACAATTATAAATGGCCAATAGACTGCATGGCAACGAAATACTCCTGAAATTAACAACTTCTTTGAAAATTCCCCCTAGGCTTGCCTGCCCCATGAGCCGCCTGTGCTTCAGCCTGTAGTCTCCCTATCCTCAATTCTGGGGGAAAGCATTTTCAAATTGCCTCCTTAACAATCGAATTGTCCTCTTTTGGGGTGTGGGCCCCACTTTGGGAATCATTGCTTTAAAGGCATTTGGTAGACATAAGCCTGGTTCAGTGGCACGTGGTACAGACGTACGTGAGCAGACGAAGCAAAACAACGGGTGATGTTGGCACACCATTTTGTTGGGGGGAGGCGCACAATTTGTAGGAAAGTGCAGTTGAGAGTTCAATGTGGAGCCCTGAAGTGCACATATGACTTTGGCTGATTTTACTGCAGACGACACCTATTGAAAATTTCAAAATGCCTGTACACCACCTAGCAAACATCAACCGGCACGTGTCCTGACTGCCACCTATGACTGAACCAGTACAGTTGCTGTTTGTCTTCGGGACAGTGCTTTACGTCACCATTTTCCTGGTATCGCACGTGCTGCTTTTGTTGGTAGCACTAGCCACTAAACTAGGCTTGAAGAAAACTACTCCTAAGCCTATTCCCACCTATCAAAAGGGCCTAAGTACCGAACTTGTCCTTCTGAATAGACAAAAGGGTGATATATTGGACAGTGATTTTGCAGCCGGCTGCACGAACAAAACTGCAACTGCACTGCTTATTTATTGTCAGTGTACTGTTGTTTGGGGGCACTCAGCCGATTCCAGCGTGCGAGTTCCAACACCCGGAAATTTGCCCTTATCTACCTCTGTTGCATAGTGCTGTTCTTTTATGTTCCAATGCAATCGTACACCACATGGGACCTTGGGTTTACCTCTCATCTTAAGGAAGGCACACTCGGGGTTTGTCGTGTGGGTGGGTTGCATTGAGCACACCATTCCTTGTCTGATAACTGCAATCAGTGACGTCGCTAGGGTTGTGTCACCTCCTCTCCCAAAAAAAGCCTCTTCTTCTGCTTTGGTGTCGCCCCATTTCTCATGCTGCAAGTGGTGTCACCCGATGCGGCCCGCTCTCACCCCACTTCCCCTAGGAATGCCACTGATTGCAATTAAGCAACGCAATTCCAGTTAGTACTAACATGGGTGGTCACTTGGGAAAACTGGATACTGCTAATACCCAAAAATCGTTGCATTACTGTAGTGTCTGTGCAGTTTCTGCATAAGAACTACGCTGTGGACAGGGAACTAACGACCTTTGTAGTTGAAGGGCCCTAAAACACCAACAAACAACAACAACTGCTGGTGTGCAAGTATCATCCCGAGTTTATTTGTAACGTCACTAGATGTAAGCACCAATGTAGCTGTTTCTCATAATTTTTTAAGATGTTTATTTGTTAATTATTTCCCTGCTAGCGTATTTTGATTTTTGATGTGACCAAATATAGCTACTGAATGAATATTATATTTAAATAATGAAAGGCAACAGTCTACATACCGTATGTATATGGTGATGAACGGCACGTTTATGTCAACGGTCATACCACGTTGAAAGCACCAGTTCTCCTCTGATCACTGAAGTTAAGCAACGTCGGGCCCAGGTAGTACTGGGATGGGTGACCGCTGGGGAATGCTGGGTGCTGTTGGCTCTGTTTTTTTGGTTCACCGTTTTAGCTAGCTGCCTAAAATTTCCAAATGCCGCCTAGTGGGGCAGGGAGACCATCAAAACTGGCATCAATTCCTGTATTATTCAACGAATGTTCAAGGTTGCGCATTTCTTTTAAGGGCATTTAGTATACTTAAGAAACCTACTCCTAACCCTATTCCCGCCTATGGCATGGACCTGAGTACCCATCTTGTCCTTCTGAATGGACACAAAGGTGATATATTGGACAGGTGATTTTGCAGCTGGCTGCACGAGCAAAACTGCAACTGCACTGCTTATTTATTTTCAGTTTACTGTTCGTTGGGGCACTGCTCTGATTCCAGGGGGTGGACTTCTACACCGGGAAATTTGACATTATCTACCTGTTGCATAGTAGTGTTCTTTTACGTGCCTTTGCCATCGTACACCATGCGGGACGTTGGGTTTACCTCTCATCTGAAGGAAGTCATACTCGGGGTGTTTCATGTGGGTGTATTGCATTGAACATACCATTCCTTGTCTGAGAACTGCAATTAAGCAACGTAACCCCAGTTAGTACTAACATGGGTGACCGCTTGGGAACACTTGTTACTGATAATACTGTCCTTAAATCGTCCTAACAGTTTAGTGTCTGTGTAGACTGCATTAAAACTAAACACTCAACAGGGCTCTAATGACCATTGTTGTTAAAGGGCCTTAAATCATGGGAAAGAAGCCCCAACCCACCTCGATCCAGTATCGAACTTAGATTCACTGGCACAGTAAATCCTGTATACTACCCAATTTAATTGCGATTTTTGTAAATAAACCTACACAATGGAATTAAAAATCCCTCCAGCAAACGGCTGTAGACAAAAAAGCAGTAAGCTAATGATGTCGATAAGAGGAAATCCAGAAAATGCAAGGCCTGGTGACGCATGATAAGGGTTAAGTTGTTCCTAGATAACCTTCTGCATTTTTAAATGGGGCAAATATGGGCAGAAGAAATCACCTGAATTGTAATTTGGAATGAGTATTTCAATGTAAAAAGCGAGAAACCAGGCGGGATTCATTATTAACTAGATGTATTTCCAATTTCAGGTGTGAAAATCCAACATTTCACCTCACCCTTTTTTGAAGCTTATTTATATAAATTCCTTGCACTGAAATATTAATTTTCGAAGAATTAAATATAGCTACATACATGAAGATGAAGACCCCATAGAAAGAAAATTCCCATTTTTGAATCTAGATATGTAAATAACGACACTTTCAGGACTGAAAATAACTGCAATCAGACCAGGTCATCTTAACTGCAAAATAGAGGTTCAAATGTGGCTTGTTATGTTGCACAAAACTGTGCAGACACCTCTAAATCAGCTAGGGCATGGTGTAGGAGGGTATCCAGGGTCCAGTACAACCCAAAATTTTATCTCTTGGACACTTTCATTTTTTGAATTTCTGCCAGGTTTTGTGCTCTCTTGCCCTACTGTGCACCGTTCGGTTTACCATTTTAAAGCGAGAGTAGGAGTGGGGAGTATACGTGGTTGCCAACCAATCATATTGCAGTACTGTTACACCAGAGGCGGCATTATTTGACGACAAAACACTGGATGTAGGTTTGACCCCCGTGAGATGTGTGGACCTAAATGTAGTACTGTATCAAAAATCAAAAACCAGGTTGTGGCAGTAAGCAACGAAACGACCCGAATTGTGCTGACGTAGGTGACCGATTGGCAATGCTGGGCGAGCAGCTTATTGCGTTGGACATGCCAGTTCTCGTCTGATCACTGAAGTTCAGCAATGCAATCCCAGTTAGTACTGACGTGGGAGGCCGCTTGGGAAAACTGCGTACCGCTAATACCCAAAAATCGTCGCATTAGTGTAGTGTCTGTGCAGTATTTGCAACAGAACTGTGAAAATACTGCATCAGGACTTGCCTGTCTCCACTTCCGCAATCCTGCATTAAACCTATGGATCACGCCGGAATCTATCTCCCTATTGCTCTGGAAAACTGATCCTAAATAACGAACCTTTTGGACCACTGGTATCCCCGCCCTCCCACAACGAATGAAACCCCGTTGCCCCAGGCCACTACAATTGAAAACTGGGTAACCTCTCTGCTTCATGTTCACCTTAAGGCCCCCTCTTTCCATTGCTGTTTTAATATCTTGTAGGCCCTTTTGTGCATTCCGGTAACTAACAAATAATTCGAAGTACTGTATGTAAGAAGGGAAAAAGTAAGCAGACAATAGTCTGTCAGCGTATGTGATACCGTGATGAAATAGTTGCTGTTGTCAACGGTCATACTACGTTGAAAGCACCAGTTCTCGTCTGATCACTGAAGTTAAGCATCGTCAGGCTGAAGTAGTACTGGGATGGGTGATCGCTTGGGAATGCTGGGTGCCGTTGGTTTCTTGTTTTGTTGATGTCGATTTTGCTAATTTTGCTCGCTACATAAAATTCCAAACACTGGGTGAAACGAAACCATTTTTTGAATAATAATACAGGAACTGAAATAAATTGCATTGCATTGCTTATTGTTATTGTGCAATAGGTCAGACACCATGCAATATTATAATCAACAAAGCATTAATTTACCTGCCAAAACTTTCTATTTCGGTTGTGTAATGCGATGTTGGAACAAGTGGTGTAGGCCGACCTCCCCCACAGACAGTCCATTCAATATCCATTCGGGGGTTCCAGACGCCTGGTTGAGGGGCCCCCAATCAGACCCCAGCTATTAAAATATTTAACAAAAAAGGAAATAGCCTACATACCGTATGTATACCATGATGAAGAGTGGGTTTTTGTCAACCGTTATACTGCATTGAAACCACCAGTTCTCGTCTACTCACGGCAGTTAAGCAACGTTGGGCCCACATAGTTCTGAGATGGGTGACTACTTGGAAATGCTGGGTGCTGTTGATGCGTCTTTATTGCTGGACTGCTTTTGTTCATTTTTTACGATCTCTGAAAACTGACCGATCCACCATTTCGAGTCCTGATGTTCCCTTTAAGCTGCTCGCATGCGCGGCCGTGCACACGGGCAAGGTGCCTGGAAAACCTGGTACATTGCTCTGGAAAACTGATCCTAAATAACGAACCTCTTGCATCACTGGTATCCCCTCACCCCCACAACGAATGAAACCCCGTTGCCCCAGGCCACTACAATTGAAAACTAGGTAACCTCTCTGCTTCATGTTCACCTTAAGGCCTTCTCTTTCCATTGCTGTTTTAATATCTTGTACGCCCTTTTGTGCATCCTCTTTGGACTCCTCATGCGTCTAGAAGAAATATTCTGGTAACTTACAATTAAATAGAAGTACTGTATGAAAGAAGGGGAAGAAGTAAGCAGACAATGGTCTTTCAGCATATGTAAACTGTGATGAAATAGCTGCTGTTGTTAATGGTCATACCACGTTAAAAGCACCAGTTCTCATCTGATCACTGAAGTTAAGCAACGTCGGGCTCACGTAGTACTGAGATGGGTGACCGCTTGGGAATGCTGTGTGCCGTTGGTTTCTTGTTTTGTTGATGTCGTTGTTGCTAATTTTGCTCGCTACATAAAATTCCAAAGTCTTGGTGAAAAGAAACCATTTTTTAAATAATAATACAGGAACGGAAATAATTTGCATTGCATTGCTTATTGTTATTCTGCAATTGGTCAGACACCATGCAATTTTATAATCAACAAAGCATTAATTTACCTGCCAAAACTTTCTATTTTGGTTGTGTAATGCAATTTTAGAACAAGTGGGGTAGGCCAACATCCCCCACAGACAATCCAGTAAATATCCATTCGGGGGTTCCAAACGCCTGGTTGGGAGGCCCCCAATCAGACCCCAGCTATTAAAATATTGAACAAAAAAGGAAATAGTCTACATACCGTATGTATACCATGATGAAGAGCAGGTTTTTGTCAACCGTCATACCGCATTGAAACCACAAGTTCTTGTCTACTCATGGAAGTTAAGCAACGTCGGGTCCCCATAGTACTGAGATGGGTGACTACTTGGAAGTGCTGGGTTCGGTCGATGCGTCTTTATTGCTGGACTGCTTTTGTTCATTTTGTAAGATGTCTTAAAACTGACCGATCTACCATTTCAAGGCCTGATGTTCCCTTTAAGCTGCTTGCATGCGCAGCCATGCACACAGGCAAGGTGCCTGGAAAACCTGTAACATTGCTCTGGAAAACTGACCCTAAGTAACAAACATCTTGCATCACTGGTATCCTCTCACCCCCACAACGAATGAAACCCCATTGCCTCAGGCCACTACAATTGAAAACTATGTAACCCCTCAGCTTCATGTTTACCTTATGGCCCCCTCCTTCCATTGCTGTTTTAATATCTTGTAGGCCCTTTTGTGCATCCTCTTTGGACTCCTCATGTGTCTAGAAGAAATATTCCGGTAACTAACAAATAAATAGAAGTACAGTGAAACTTAAATTTGTTCGAAACTTGACAAAGAGTGTCTCGCTATACAAGCAATATTTTTTATAAATTTCCACTTGATTGATGAGCGATGTCTTGCAATACGAGCAGTGCTGTTGAAACGAATTTTTTTTGCCATGTATTGAATTGTATTTATTTTACTATACATATTTATTTTTTTAATAGTTAAGAATTTGCCGAATTCATTCACTTGAGTAGTTTGTGTTAGACCTTGCCAGCAGTAAGCGACTAGGATATGGTGAACATTCATCATCATCATCTCATTCTTCTCCCACCTGAGGCAGGTTCGCGTCTGTGGGTTCTAATCCTCAACTCCCGCCTATTCCCCACCAAGTCCCCCTCCACCCCGCACGCCTCCATGTCCCTCTGTGCCACCTGCTTCCACGTCCGTTTTGGTCATCCGCTACCTCTGGTGCCCCGAATTACCTGCAGTCCCACAATGTACCTAATAAGCTCCACCTCTCTGCTCTTCATCACATGCTCATACCACCTTAACCTATTCTCTCTCATCTTTTCAGAAATATTTCCAACCCCCAACCTACCTCTAACGTAATCGTTTCTAATTCTGTCGGATCTTGACACCCCACAAATGTAGTGCAGCATTTGCATCTCAGACACTTGCATTTGCTTTTCATGGGTCTTCCTAACTGCCCAAAACTGAGCCATACAGCATAGCGGGCCTAACGACGGTTCTGTATACCTTGCTCTTCAACTTTATTGCGATCTGCCGGTTTCACAGGGCCCCACTTGTTTTCCTGCACCTTAGCCATCCTGCATTAATTCTATGGTTCACGTCAGAATCTCTTTCCTCGTTGCTCTGGAAAACTGATCCTAAGAATCCATTTTTTTGTTTTTTGTCAAAATGTAGTGACTGTTCGTTAGCACCTTTTCTCTTTTGTCTTCGTTTGCACTCCCTCACATCGACACGATTCATTCTGAAGGCAAAGTGCAGTTAATTTGTTTTATGTATTTTTAATTTATACTGTATTTTGTATTAATCATTTTAAACGAAAATTTTTGGGTTGTAGAACGAATAACCTAAATTTCCATTATTTCTTATGGGGAATTCGCTTTGATATACGAGTGCTTTGGAATACAAGCAAGTTTCTGGAACGAATTGTGCTCGCAAATTGAGGTTTCACTGTACTGTAAGAAAGAAGGGGAAAATATAAGCAGACAGTGGTCTGTCAGCATATGTAAACCATGATGAAATAGTTGCTGTTGTCAAAGGTCATAGCACGTTGAAAGCACTGGTTTTCGTCTGATCACTGAAGTTAAGCAACGTCGGACTCACGTGGTACTGTGATGGGTGACCGCTTGGGAATGCTGGGTGCCGTTGGTGTCTTGTTTTGTTGATGTCGTTTTTGATAATTTAGCTCGTGACATAAAATTCCAAAGGCTGGGTGAAACGAAACCGTTTTTTAAATAATAATACACGAACTGAAATAAATTGCATTGCATTGCTTATTGATATTGTGCAATAGGTCAGACACCATGCAATGTTATAATCAACAAAGCATTAATTTACCTGCCAAAACTTTCTATTTCGGTTGTGTAATGCATCCGACATCCGTCACAGACAATCCAGTCAATATCCTTTGGGTGTGGGGGGCCGCCAGTCAGACCCCAGCTATTGAAATATTGAAAAAAAAGGAAATAGTCTACATACCATATGTATACCGTGATGAAAGGCTGGATTTTGTCAATGGTCATACTGTGTTGAAACCACCAGTTCTTGTCTCCTCACTGAAGTTAAGCAACGTCGGGCCCACAAAGTACTGAGATGGGTGACTACTTGGGAATGCTGGGTGCTGTTGATGCGTCTTTATTGCTGGACTGCTTTTGTTTATTTTGTAAGATCTCTGAAAGCTGACCGATCCACCATTTTGAAGGCCTGATGTTCCCTTTAAGCTGCACGCATGCACGGCTGCGCCCACGGGCCAAGTGCCCCACACAAGGCGGAGTTAACACTCTGCTCACTTAAGCAACTGTATTGTCGCAATTTACTGTATGCAAGCACTGTTCAGCAATATTTGCTTGTCTGAACGTTCGCTGAGATTCCCCTTGAAGCAAATTTTATAATTTGCTAAGAGCGCTTTCAGCAAGTCAGAGCTTGCTTGGGTAAACGTGTTGCTATAGTGCTAAAGCCAGGAAGTATCGCACCTGTTAACTTCAACTTTTTAATGATTAACCCTTTAATGCTACACAGGGGTACTGGTGTCACCATCGTCTTCACACCCTTTGTGCCGCCTGTAGCAGGGTCGGGTCCGTGGGTTCACTGAACATGCTATGACTGGGAACACCCCAGTCAGGCGTCTGGAACCTGCAGGAATGTTGGCTAGTTGACTGTGGGGGATGCCGGCCTACCCTACTGTCCAACACAACATTTTACAACCAAAATATAAATTTTGGCAGGTAAATTAACGCTTTGTCAGTTTTAATATTGCATGTTGTCTGACCTATTGCACAATAACTATAATTCAATAAGAAATCAGGCTCATGCCCAATAGGGGTATTGGTGTACCCCAGGGTTTTTCTTCCTCTCTGTCTCTGTGGGTGATCCTAGCGCAATATGATTTACAGTATTTTCACATGATAGGTTGAACTTCCTAATACCGATAAGTCACAGATGAGTGGTTAATTGCTTTTCATTATTTGAATAAGGATTGATGGGGTACTCCTGTATCCTGTTTAGCAGCTGTGTAATGGCCATACAAATTGCTGGAAAAGGCATATGCAATGCACAAAGGGCAAAAAATTCGTTTGCTTTCACCACCACATTACAATTGTTCAAATTGCTTATAATGATATTTTTTTCTATGTTTCTGAGCATTGCAAGCAAGCACACTATCCACTATACGGTGTAAGCATCTGTGCAATAACTTGCTGGCAAGTGCTTTCCAGATAGTGTTTTCAGACACTACTTGCACACATTTTTGCTAACCATGTAAACGCTTGCACAAGTTGCTTGCTCGTGTAAACCTAGAGCTTGGCTCCTTAGAGGGAACATCTGAGATGTTATTTTCCGTTTCGTTGGTTATTGTTGTTTGTTGATGTTTTTGGGCCCGTCAACTACAAGGTCATTAGTGCCCCGTCCACAGCATAGTTCTAATGCAGAGACTGCACAGACACTACAATAATGCAACGATTTTTGAGTATTAGCAGCTCGCAGTTTTCCCAAGCAGCCACCCATGTCACTACTAGCTGGGGTTGCGTTGCTTAACTTCAGTAATCAGACGAGAACTGGTGTGTCCCGTTTCGTTGGTGCTTTAAGGCACTTCAACTACAATGGTCATTAGAGCCCTGTCCACTGCGTACAGTAGTTCTAACGCAGAGTCAACACAGACACTATGCTGTTGCGATGCTACACAACACTAGCTGCACCCCCCTATGCTTATTTATCTTCCGTCTACTATTTTTCCGGCATTTCACTGGTGTTAGGGAGAATCTACCAGGCTCATCTACCCGTTGCAAAGTTGAGAGGGTTCTTTTGATGGGCAAATGCCATCGTCCACCACACGGAACCTCAGTTTTACTTCTATCCCGAAATATGCCAACCCACCTCGGCCCAATATGGGCTCTAGAATTATTGACTCA
>JAAFCE010005219.1:0-19141 GCA_013389805.1 Trigoniulus corallinus
AAGCAGACGAACGATTAGGCATATAGAGTAGGGTTGCCATAAGTGTCGGACCAAAAACGTTCCTTAAAAGTGTTTTTTCAACAAAATAAGAGTTTTATTACAACTTTATGATAAAAAAAATAGCATAATAGATAAATGGTGGTCGAACAGTCAGTTTCACGGGCAAAATGCGATGTTTTCGTGGACGCGTCAGTACCAAATCTTGGCATGTATATGCGCAGTACTGAATGCAATGATATCAGAAAATAATTGTCCTGCATGCACAAATTTTAAATCGACCTGGACAAATGACTGTCTGACATGGACACAGACCTACGGGATAGCGGGACATATACGGTAACCCATATATATATTTATTAGCGTTGTATATATATATATAATGTCAGTGTGAATGAATTAAACAGTGTTCTGGGTGGACAAATGAAGATCTGGGGGCATAACGAGAAAATTATCACCTGTCATCGTCAAATTATCGTCTGCAATCTTCATAAATTTTGCTCTTCTATCGTCCCTGAATGCATGACACCGGAGTTACTCCAGTGTTACTCCTGTGACGTCAGCAGTGAACTAAGTAACTCCAGAGTTACTCTAACTGGAGTAATTTAGAAACTCAGCCACAGAAACGGATGACGTCGGCACGTAATTATGTAGGGAGGGAGTTGAGGAATGGGAGGCGCAGAGCGCAGCCAAGGAGTCTAATACAAGGAGTGACAGCTCCGCCCTTTTCGTTTCCTCATACCGAAAGAGTGCTACCTAGTAGATGGTTTGCTGAAACTACTTCTTTACATGTATTAGCTTGACTATTTACAACTATATAAATAATAATTAGAATGATTTAATGAAATAATAATTAGAATGATTTTGGTGGGGTCAGGTCTGTGCGTTCTTATCCTCCACTCTCGCCTATCCCCCACCAAGTCCCTCCCCATCCTGCACGTCTCCATGCCCCTCTGCATCACCTGCTCCCACGTCCGTTTTGGTCTTTCCCTACCCCAGGTGCCCACAATCACATGGAGACACATGATGGACCTAATGCTTTCCTCCTCCTCTCTCTTCATCTACCATCCTACCATCTCACCTACCATCTATCCATCCATCCTACCATCTCAACCGCTTCTCCCTAATCTTTTCTGCGATGTCTCCCACCCCCAAGCTACCTCTAACGGAAACATATTGGAAATAAATATCACCGGGATGGAGCAAAGGAGTAGTAGTAGTGTGTGCAGCTCTAAATTGCTCAAACTCCATGAAATCCACTCCCGCACTCCATATCATCATCTCACCCTTCTCCTGCCTGAGGCAGGGTCAGATCTGCAGGTTCTAATCCTCCACTACCACTTATTCCCCACCAAGTCTTCCTCCACCCTGCACACTACCATGTCCCTTTCCACCACCAGCTCCTACGTCCGTTTTGGCCTTCCTCTATCTCTGGTGCCCCCAATTACCAATGCCTGCAAATCCTACAGTGGACCTAATATGCCCCTCATCAAATGCCCTCATTAAATGCCTGACTTTATTGGGACCCGGTGGTCGCACAGGACCCCACTTGCCTGTCTCCACTTCAGCTATCCTGCATTAATGCTATGGGTCACGTCAGAATCTATTTCTGCATTGCACTGGAAAACTGATCATATATAAAGACACTCTTGCACCACTAGAATTCCCATTTCCCCACAACGAATCTCACCTCCTTGCCCCTGGGTACTAAAATTCAAAGCTAGGTGCTCAGTCTTCTTCATGTTCACCTTAAGACCCAATCTTTCCATTGCTGTTTTAATGTCTTGTAGTAAGTGTATATATAAAGAAATTATTTTTTCCATTAAAAACATTTGAAACTTGAGCAATTTATTTATATGTTCAAATTAGCAGCAAGAAGTTGACATTATTTATTAAGAACAATCAAAGAAAGTGCATAATTGCATGTTTAAGATGCTTGAAATACATGTAAGATCTGTGTTGTAGCAAACCATCCACTTCGGGCACCACCGTATAAAACTATGACACAAAAGTCAATGGGAAAGGAACGGAGCTGGTACTCCTTATAGACTCCTTGGTGCAGCGCTCCCGCACGCTTATGATAGGTTGGTTGTACTGTAGACGACGCCCATTATGCCATGACACCATTGTTCGCTCATTATGCCGCCTAGCGGACATTGTCAAAATCAACCAGCACGAGTCCTATCTGCAGCTTACCACTGAACGAGTCCTCGTGCAGTTCGTCTTGATGACGGTGCTCTATGTCACTATTTTGTTGGTTATGCGCGTGCTCTTTTCGCTGTTAGCGCTTGCCAATAAACCAGCCTTAAGGTGAACATGAAGAAGTCGGAGTACCTAGCTTTCAATTGTAGTGACAAGGGGCAAGGGGATGAGATTCGTTGTGGGGGTTCGGGTGGGTCAAAGGTTTGCCACCACTGCATTAATACCATTATTAACTACATTAGCTTCTGAATTGTTAACGGGGTCCCAGCAGAAGACAAATCATTTAGGGCATGGGCTACCCAGTTGTGCAGCTTGCGTTTTGTTGACGATGTTTTCATTCAAAATCCTGGATTAGTCCAGTCAGCTTTTGGAAAATTTATGTAGCGAGCAACAACAGTGCAGAAGAAAATAAAAACATTGAAAAAACAGCACCCAGTATTCCCATGCAGTCACCCATCTCAGTACTACCTGGGCCCGACGTTGCTTAACTTCAGTAGATCGGACGAGAACTGGTGCTTCCAACGTGGTATGACCATTGACGGAAATGCGTCATTTATTATGGTATAGATACACTACCTAGACCATCGACTTTTTTTTTTTTTTATTATTTCATTGGATTAACATTCATTCAGTAGCTAAATTTGTCCTCCTCAAATATTAAAATTCAAATATACTTAGCTGGGAAATTATCCTCTTTGAGATTGCCTCAAGCCTGCAGAAACAGTTGTGGCGAGTATGTTTCGCACAGTGTAAACCCAGCTTAATACGTGCAGAGATGTTTCACACATAGGACGGTTGAATGACATCTGACAGGCTGTTATGTTTAAACAGGTTTTTACAGGTGTTGAACTGATAAGAGCGATATTTTTTTTCGGATCGGTTCCGGTTTTCGTTCCGAGCAAAAATAACGGTTTTACTGGGTTTAGGTTTTTGGTTTCCTTCCAGTTCGACGCCCTGCCCTCAACTACAAGGTCATTTAAAGCCCCGTCCACAGTGTAGTTCTTATGCAGAAACTGCACAGACGACGGTTTTTGGGTATTAGCAGGCCCCAGTTTTCCCAAGCGGCCACCCATGTCAGTACTAGCTGGGGTTTCATAGCTTAACTTCAGCGATCGGGCGAGAACTATACAGTGTATCTAACGAAATTTGCCGCTCAAAATTCTCTGGTACCTGAACTTCATTTTGGTTAAGCCCCCTAATCGGTCCACTCTTCGCATATCCCCAAGGGTGGATCCATTAAAGAAGTTTTACTGTATTTTAGTTGGCAAATTAGGATTAAAACCACTTTTTTTTTTTATAAATTATAGGAAGTACTAATTTATATCGGCAACCCCCCCCCCTCCGTAACTGATGCAATAGTTCTAGAGCCCATATTGGACCGAGGTGGGTTGGCGTGTTTCGGGTTAGAATTAAAACTGAGGTTCCGTGTGGTGGACGATGACATTTGCCCGCCAAAGAACCCCCTCAACTTTGCAATGGGTAGATGAGCCTGGTAGATGCTCCCTAACAACGGTGAAATGCCCAATGAATATTAGACGGAAGATAAATAAGCATAGGGGGGGTGCAGTTAGTGTAGTATCGTAACAGCGTAGTGTCTGTGTTGACTCTGCATTAGAACTACTGTACGCAGTGGACAGGGCTCTAATGACCATTGCAGTTGAAGTGCCTTAAAGCACCAACGAAACGGGACACACCAGTTCTCGTCTGATTACTGAAGTTAAGCAACGCAACCCCAGCTAGTACTGACATGGGTGGCTGCTTGGGAAAACTGGGTGCTGCTAATACCCAAAAATCGTCGCATTAGTGTAGTGTCTGTGCAGACTCTGCATTAGAACTACGCTGTGGACGGGGGTCTAATGACCTTGTAGTTGACGCCCAAAAAACAACAACAACGAACGAAACGGAAAACAACATCTCAGATGTTCCCTCTACGGAGGCAAGTTTCATGTGCAAATTTGATTTTAAGGCTAGGTTTACATGAGCAAGCAAGTTGACGATACTAAGAGTTTTCAAATGAATTTTTTATTTTTCTTTCGAGATAAAATGTTTTACTGTGCTGAGATACTTAGAATGCACCTTTATTTATAATTTAGTGGTTTAATGGGAAACATTTGTTGATATCTTCAAGGGAATTTTATAATATTTAATGAACGATGTAAAATTCGTCATCTTGCCCCGCGTCTGGGGCAAGATGACGGCTATTGAAAAGGAAAAGAAATTAGTAAATTCTCCGAATTCTATTATTATACCCTTTTTTCTTTTTTAATAAAATAGGATTAGGCATTATTTATTACATTGTTAAAGGCAAAAACGCATTAACACTAAAAGTTAAAATCAAATTAAATAGTAAATCGAATTTATTGTCAACTTAAAAGTAAATGTTTCTAGTTAGAATTAATCACAGGTAAGCTGGCATCCACAAAGAAGATGCCAGGTAACATTGAGGGTCAAGATGGTGAGTTCGTCAACTTGCCCCAGCAACAATTTTAAAATTTAAGTATTATTGCAATTAGATTAAAAAATTATTTAAATAATGAATACTAAATATGAATAGCCAGTTGTCTACGGTAGATCAAAACGCTATTAGATATTTCTATAGCTTACCTCTAAATTAATTAAATCTTAATTGCAAAATTTGGTTTCATATAGCACACAGCAGGAAAACAATGAAACTCGTGTAAATAATATAGTAATGGCAACAGTGCCTTGAAAAAAGGATTTTTTAGTGTCTATTCATGAGGAGTACTAGTAGTATTCATATGATGCTGCTAACTATCAGGAAAATCGCTAATTAAGGCATTAGTCATCTTGCCCCGGTCTTAGCAAAAATGTGTGCAAGTAGTGTCTGAAAACACTATCTGGAGAGCACTTGCCAGCAAGTTATTGCACAGATGCTTACACCGTATAGTGGATAGTGTGCTTGCTATCAATGCTCAGAAACATAGAAAAAAATATCATTATAAGCAATTTGAACAATTGTAGTGTGGTGGTGATTGGTTCATTTTTTGCCCTTTATGCATTGCATATGGCTTTTCCTGCACTTCGTATGGCCATTACACAGCTGCCACACAGGGGTACAGGAGTACCCCATCAATCCTTATTCGAATAATGAAAAGCAATTAACCACTAATCTGTGACTTATCGGTATTAAAAAGTTCAACCTATCATGTGAAAATACTGTGAATCACATTGCGCTAGGATCACCCACAGAGACAGAGAGGAAGAAAAACCCTGGGGTACACCAATACCCCTGTTGGGCATGAGCCTGATTTCTTATTGCATTATAGTTATTGTGCAATAGGTCAGACACCATGCAATATTAAAACTGACAAAGCATTAATTTACCTGCCAAAATTTATATTTTGGTTGTAAAACGTGGTGTTGGAACAGTGGGGTAGGCCGGCATCCCCCACAGACAACTAGCCAACATTCCTTCAGGTTCCAGACGCCTGACTGGGGTGTTCCCAGTCATAGCATGTTCAGTGAACCCAGGGACCCGACCCTGCCACAGGCGGGACAAAGGGTGTGAAGACGATGGTGACACCAGTACCCCTGTGTAGCATTAAAGGGTTAATCATTAAAAAGTTGAAGTTAACTTGCGCGATCACTTCCAGTTTTGAAATAAATACCTACTGGCTAGAGCACTACAGCAACACGTTTACACAAGCAAGCTCTGACTTTCTGAAAACGCTCTCTGCAAATTATAAAATTTGCTGCAAGGGGACTCTCAGCAAACATTGCTGAATAGTGCTTGCATACAGTAAATTGCCACAATTTACTTGCTTAAGTTAGCAGAGTGTAAACTTCGCCGTGCACGGGGCAACTGGCCCGTGTGCACGGCCACGCATGAGTGCAGCTTAAAGGGAACATCAGGCCTTGAAAATGCTGGATCGGTCAGCTTTCAGAGATCTTACAAAACGAACAAAAGCAGTCCAGCAATAAAGACGCATCAACAGCACCCAGCATTCCCAAGTAGTCACCCATCTCAGTACTATGTGTGCCTGACGTTGCTTAACTTCAGTGAGTAGACAAGAACTGGTGGTTTCAATGCAGTATGACCAGTGACAAAAATCCACCTTTCATCATGGTATACATATGGTATGTAGAATATTTCCTTTTTTTCAATATTTCAATAGCTGGGGTCTGACTGGGGGCCCCCCAACCAGGCGTCTGGAACACCCAAAGGATATTGACTGGATTGTCTGTGGGGGATGTCGGCCTACCCCACTTGTTCCAACATCGCATTACACAACCGAAATAGAAAGTTTTGGCAGGTAAATTAATGCTTTGTTGGTTATAATACTGCATGGCGTCTGACCTATTGCACAATAACAATAAGCAATGCAATGCAATTTATTTCAGTTCGTGCATTATTATTTAAAAAATGGTTTCGTTTCACCCAGCCTTTGGAATTTTATGTCACGAGCTAAATTAGCAAAAACGACATCAACAAAACGAGAAACCAACGACACCCAGCATTCCCAAGCGGTCACCCATCTCAATACTACGTGAGCCCACCGTTGCTTAACTTAAGTGATCAGACGAGAACTGGTGCTTTCAACGTGGTATGACCGTTGACGACAGCAACTATTTCATCACGGTTTACATACGCTGACAGACCATTGTCTGCTTACTTTTTCCTCTTCTTTCTTACAGTACAGTGAAACCTCGATTTGCGAGCACAATTTGTTCCAGAAACTTGCTTGTAATCCAAAGCACTCGTATATCAAAGCGAATTTCCGTATAAGAAATAATGGAAACTTAGGTGATTCGTTCTACAACCCAAAAATTTTCATATAAAATGATTAATACAAAATACAGCATAAATTAAAAATACATAAAACAAATTAACTGCACTTTGCCTTCAGAATGAATCGTGTCAATGTGAGGGAGTGCAAACGAAGAGAAAAGAGAAAGGCTGCTAACGAACAGTCACTACATTAAGACAAAAAACAAAAAAAAAAGGATTATTAGGATCAGTTTTCCAGAGCAACGAGGAAAGAGATTCTGACGTGAACCATAGAATTAATGCAGGATGGCTAAGGTGCAGGAAGGCAAGTGGGGCCCTGTGCAACCGCCAGATCCAAATAAAGTTGAAGGGCAAGGTATACAGAACCGTCGTTAGGCATGCTATGCTGTATGTCTAAGTGTTGGGCAGTTAGGAAGACCCATGAAAAGCAAATGCAAGTGTCTGAGATGCAAATGCTGCACTACATGTGTGGGGTGTCAAGATCCGACAGAATTAGAAACGATTACGTTAGAGGTAGGTTGGGGTTGGGAAATATTTCTGAAAAGATGAGAGAGAATAGGTTGAGGTGGTATGAGCATGTGATGAAGAGCGGAGAGGAGGAGCTTATTAGGTACATGGTGGGACTGCAGGTAATTCGGGGCACCAGAGGTAGCGGATGACCAAAACGGACGGGGGAGCAGGTGGCACTGAGTGACATGGAGGCGTGCGGGGTGGAGGGGGACTTGGTGGGTGATAGGCGGGAGTGGAGGATTAGAACCCACAGACGCGACCCTGCCTCAGGTGGGAGAAGGATGAGATGATGATGATGAATGTTCACCGTATCCTAGTCGCATACTGCTGGCAAGGTCTAACACAAACTACTCAAGTGAATAAATTCGGCGAATTCTTAACTATTAAAAAATAAATATGTATAGTAAAATAAATACAATTCAATACATGGCTAAAAAATTCGTTTCAACAGCACTGCTCGTATTGCAAGACATCGCACAGTTAATCAAGTTGAAATTTATAAAAAAATATTGCTCGTCTAGCGAAACACATGTTGATCAAGTTACTTGACAATCGAGGTTTCACTGTACTTCTATTTATTTGTTAGTTACCAGAATATTTCTTCTAGACACATGAGGAGTCCAAAGAGGATGCACAAAAGGGCTTACAAGATATTAAAACAGCAATGGAAAGAGGGGTCCTTAAGGTGAACATGAAGCAGAGAGGTTACCTAGTTTTCAATTGTAGTGGCCTGGGGCAATGGGGTTTCATTCGTTGTGGGAGTGATGGGATACGAGAGGTGCAAGAGGTTCGTTATTTAGGATCAGTTTTCCAGAGCAATGGGGAGATAGATTCCGTCGTGACCCATAGGTTTAATGCAGGATGGCGGAAGTGGAGACAGGCAAGTCCCGATGCAGTATTTGCACAGTTCTGGTGCAAATACTGCACAGACACTACACTAATGCGACGATTTTTCCCAAGCGGTCACCCACGTCAGTACTAACTGGGATTGCATTGCTGAACTTCAGTGATCAGACGACAACTGGCGTGTCCAACACAATAAGCTGCTCGCCCAGCGTTCCCAAGCGGTCACCTACGTTAGAACAATTAGGGGGTTCGTTGCTTACTGCCACAACCTGGTAGTTGATACAGTACTACATTTAGGTCCACACATCTCCCGAGGGTCAAACCTATATCCAGTGTTTTTTTGGTCACATCCTGCCGCCTCTAGTGTAACAGTACTGCAATATGATTGGTTGGCAACCACGTATACTCCCCCTCCTACTCTCGCTTTAAAATGGTAAACCGAACGGCGCACATTGGGGCAAGAGAGCACAAAACCTGGCAGAAATTCAAAAAATGAAAGTGTCCAAGAGATAAAATTTCGGGTTGTACTGGACCCTGGATACTTTTCTACACCATGCCCTAGCTGTATTAGAGGTGTCTGCACAGTTTTGTGCAACATAACAAGCCACATTTGAACCTCTATTTTACAGTTAAGATGACCTTGTCTGATTGCAGTTATTTTCAGTCCTAAAAGTGTCGTTATTTACATATCTAGATTCAAAAATGGGAAATTTTTTCTATGGGGTCTTTATCTTCATCTATGTAGCTATATTTAATTCTTGGAAAATTAATATTTCAGTGCAAGGAATTTATATAAATAAGCTTCAAAGAAGGGTGAGGTGAAATGTTGGATTTTTAAACCTGAAATTGGAAATACATCTAGTTAATAATGAATCCCGCAATATCCCGCCTGGTTGCTGGCTTTTCACATTGAAATACTCATTCCAAATTACAATTCAGGTGATTTCTTCTGCCCACTTTTGCCCTATTTCAAAATGCAGAAGGTTATCTAGGAACAACTTAACCCTTATCGTGCGTCACCAGGCCTTGCATTTTCTGGATTTCCTCTTATGGACCTCATTAGCTTCCTGCTTTTTAGCATACAGCCGTTTGCAGGAGATTGTTTATTCCATTGTGTAGGTTTATTTACAAAATCCGCAATTAAATTGGATAGTTTGCTTGATTTACTGCGCCAGTGATTCCAGGTTCGATACTGGATCGAGGTGGGTTTGACCTTCTTTCACATGATTTAAGGCTCTTTAACAACAATGGTCATTAGAGCCCTGTTGAGTGTTTAGTTTTAATGCAGTCTACACAGACACTACACTGTTAGGACGCTATAGGGATAGTATTATCAGTATCAAGTGTTCCCAAGCAGTCACCCATGTTAGTACTAACTGGGGTTGCGTTTCTTAATTGCAGTTATCAGACAAGGAATGGTATGTTCAATCCAATACACCCACACGAAACACCCCGAGTATGACTTCCTTCAGATGAGAGGTAAACCCAACGTCCCGCATGGTGTACGATGGCATATGCACGTAAAACAACACTACTATGCAACAGGTAGATAAGGACAAATTTCCCGGTGTAGAAGTCCGACCCGGCAGATTGGCAGAGTGAAACAACGAACAGTAAACTTCCAATAAATAAGCAGTGCAGTTGCAGTTCTCGTGCAGCCAGCTGCAAAATCACCTGTCCAATATACCACCTTTGTGTCCATTCAGAAGGACAAGATGGGTACTCAGGTCCCTGCTATAGGCGGGAATAGGGTTAGGAGTAGGTTTCGTAAGTATACAAATGCCCTTAAAAGAAATGTTCAACCTTGAACATTCGTTGAATAATACTGGAATTGATGCCAGTATTGATGTTTTCCCTGCCCCACTGTACGGCGTTTGGAAATTTTAGGCAGCTAGCAAGAACGGTAAAGAAAAAAAAGCACAGCCAACAGTACCCAGCATTCCCAAGCGGTCACCCATCTCAGTACTACCTCCGCCCGACGTTGCTTAACTTCATTAATCAGACGACAACTAGTGCTTTCAACGTGGTATGACCATTGACATATACACCTCGTTCATCACCGTTTACATATGGTACGTAGACTGTTGCCTTTCATTATTTAAATATAATATTCATTCAGAAGCTATATTTGGGAAATAATTAAAAAAAACATCTTAAAAAATTATGAGAAACAGCTACATTGCTGCTGACATCTAGTGACGTTACGAATAAACTCGGGATGATACTTGCACACCAGCAGTTGTTATTGTTTGTTGGTGTTTTAGGGACCGTCAACTACAAAGGTCATTAGTGCCCCATCCACAGCATAGTTCTTATGCAGAAACTGCACAGACACTACAGTAATGTGACGATTTTTGGGTATTAGCAGTATCCAGTTTTCCCAAGTGGCCACCCATATTAGTACTAACTGGAATTGAGTGGCTTAATTGCAATCAGTGGCGTCCCTAAGGGGGGTGGGGTGAGTTCGGGCCGCATCGGGTGACACACCTCACAGCATGAGAAGTGGGGCGCCACCAAAGCAGAAGAAGCGGCTTTTTTCGGGAGAGGAGGTGACACAACCCTAGCGACGTCACTGATTGCAGTTATCAGACAAGGAATGGTGTGTTCAATTCAACCCACCCACACGACAAACCCAGAGTGTGCCTTCCTTCAGATGAGAGGTATACCCAAGGTCCCGCGTGGTGTACGATGGCATTGGCACGTAAAAGAACAGCACTATGCAACAGGGAGATAAGGGCAAATTTCCGGGTGTAGGAGCTCGCTCGATGGAACGGGCGGAGTGCCCCAACGAACAGTACACTAACGATAAATAAGCAGCGCAATTGCAGTTTTGTTCGTGCAGCCGGCTGCAAAATCACTGTCCAATATTTCATCCTTGTGTCTATTGAGAAGGACAAGTTCGGTACTTAGGCCCTTTTCATAGGCGGGAATAGGCTTAGGAGTAGTTTTCTTCAAGCCTAGTTGAGTGGCTAGTGCTACAAGCAAAAACAGCACGTGCACAACCAGGAAAATGGTGACGTAAAGCACGGTCCCCAAGACAAACAGCACCTGTACTTGTTCCGTGGTAGGTGGCAGTCAGGACACGTGCCGGTTTATGTTCGCTAGGTGGTGTACAGAGCGATAAAATAACTGGCATTTTGAAATTTGCAATAGGTGTCGTCTGCAGTAAAATCAGCCAAAGTCATATGTGCGCTTCAGGGCTGCACGCTGAACTCTCAACTGCACTTTTCCACAAATTGCTTGCCCCCCACCCCCAACAAGCCTGTGCTGAAGCACAGGCGGCTCATTTGGCAGGCAGGCCTAAGGGGAATTTTCAAAGGGGTGGCTAATTTCAGAAGTATTTCGTTGCCATGCAGTCTATTGGCAATTTAAAATTGGCATAGTCCTTGTGTTCCCAGACTTCTCTGATTGTTCAGGGCTTTTCTAAATGTTGGCTTTCTTGAGGCGCTTTGTTGCAGAGTTATAGCCTACCAATGCATTGGCCAGGCGACAAATGCCAAGGGCGTGAGGAACGCTCAGACTGCATTAAATTTAATGGGGGCGTTAGTGTACCTACTTGCCTAGGGCGCCTGAAACTCAGGAGCTGGGGTTTGCTCAATAATTTTCCAGTTATTTCTATCATTAATGTTTCTTTAGTAAACACTTCAATTTTTGAATATTAAAAATTATGCATATGTTAGGAGGGGGCCTTAAGAATTTTAGAAAGGATTAGGTGGCGCATATCAAAACAGTTTGGAAAAAACTGCCTGAAAGGAAATGTGCAACCTAGAACATTCATTGAATAATACTGGAATTGAAGCCAATTTTGAGGTTCTCCTGCCCCACTGTGCTGCGTTTGGAGATGCTATGGAGCTTGCATAAATAATTTAGAAAAAATAAGATGTAATCAACAGCACCCAGCATTCCCAAACGGTCACCAATCACAGTACTACCTGGGCCCGACGTTGCTTAACTTCAGAGATCAGACGAGAACTGGTGCTTTCAAAGCAGTATGAACGTTAACAAGAGCTTACCGTTCATCACGGTATACATACAGTACATAGGCTATTGTCTGTCATTCTTTCAACAGATATAATATTCATACAGTAGCTGAATTTGTTCACTTCGAATATTAAAATACGCTAGCAGGGAAATAATCTGAAAACGCAACTTACAAAATTGTGAGAAACAGCTACATTGCTGCTGACACTGCTCATACTGACCGGGATACTGCTCATACCCAAAAATCCTTGTTGGGGGTCTAATGACCTTGTACAAAACCTGCCTAAGATGGAATCCTGGTCAAACGGAAAATAAATTTCGGAACGGAATAATTTCCCATTTCAAATACTACCCTAAACCAGAAAACAACCTAATGTGGAAACGGAATAAGTTTTGGGAACCGTTTGCATAAATAACCTAACTAAGATGGATTATTTTATGCATAAAGGCTGGTTCAGTGGCATGCGCAAGAGTGGCAGATACCGCATGAGGAGACGAAACAACACAGAAACGGATGACGTCGGCACATAATTATGTAGGGAGGGTAGTTGAGGATTTGGAGGAAAAGTGCAGCACTCCTGCGCACTTATGATTGGTAGGTTGTACTGTAGACGACGCCCATTATGCCATGACACCATTGTTCGCTCATTACGCCGCCTAGAGGACATTGTCAAAATCAACCGGCACAAGTCCTATCTGCCGCTTGCCACTGAACGAGTACTCGTGCAGTTCGTCTTGGTGACGGTGCTCTACGTCACTATTTTGTTGGTTGCATGCACACTGTTTTTGCTGGTAGCGCTTGCCACTGAACCAGCCTTTACACTACAATGCAGGCATTAATTTTGAGTGTGACTGTACATGCACCAACGTTCTATGGACCATTACGGCTATATACACAGAGAGTTACCCAATATTCCAATAGTGAAGAAACGACAATGTACTTTAAACGACATGTGGGGGCAGGGGCGGATCCTTGGGGGGAGAGCAATGAAACCATTGCTCCTCACTGGGGCGCATCCGTCTACTGACGCATGATTCAACTTTTGACTGATGAGACATTTTTTTGCATTTTTTATTGCCGTTTCTATTCTGCCAGACAAATTTGCAGTTGGCTAGACCACTGAACATAGGACCTTGTCTAAAGGTGCCCACTGACGATCACGAAATTCCAATTCCTCTCCGCCAAAATGAATGTTGCACTCCAATTACTTATCGTGAATGCATAATATCATGTGGATTGGATGGAGTGATGAGAAACGGACGGATTTCCATCTGTCCAAAAATCCTTCACTCTGCTCCAACCGTCCATCACTCCAATCGACCATGAGTGTGAAAAAGTGATTTGATGGACCGATGTAGTGGCCCTATGGAGCGTTAACGAGTTCCAAATCACTGTTGATTTTTGACCATTGCAATCTCGACACGTGTGGTAGATGAATGGGACCTGTTTTTCTCTCTGCATACTGATAATGGCTGATGACGAAGCTGTTGATATACGCAGCAATTCTTCAACCATGAGGACACTTGTAATAATTACTTAATCAATAACACAAAAAATAATAACAAAAAAAATATTACTAAACAATTTGAGGGTTGAATTAAAGTAATTAATAATAATTCAGGTTTTGTTTCATGGTGTTCTAGGGCCCCTCAACTACAAGGTCATTAGAGCCCCGCCCACGATGTAGTTTTATGGCAGAAACTGCACAGACACTACATAATGTGACGATTCTCAGGTATTAACAGTATCACGTTTTCCCAATCAGCCACCTATGCCAGTGCTATCTCAGTATGCATTGCTTAACTTCAGTGATCAGACGATCACTAGCCGCCCCTCTATTAATTCAGGAGTAATGTATTGATCCATCAATGACCCTACAACATTTCTCTTCACTCAAGCTGCTCCAGACACTCCACTGTCTCACCACTCCATTTGGCATGATCGTTAGTGGGCACCTTAAGGGGCAGTGGAGGACCTATTGTAAGTGCTAGCTAGATTTATACTAAGGGATTCTGAATATTTAAAAATATTTGGGGTGCAATTGTTTGAAGTGCTCCCCCCTCCCCCGGTCCGCCTTTGGATCAGTATCTGTGTGGGGGCGGAGTAACTTTTAGTTTATGGACTTTTATTTTGAATATCATCATCCTAATAAAAGGTGATCATATTTTTTATACTTTGATTTATTAAAACACAACGCTTTGTAAAACGGAAACCTGTCAAAATGTAAAAAAATATGGGAACGATCAGGTTCCGTTTTAGAGACGTTTTACTGTAGTTGAAGGGCCCTAAATCACCAACAAACAACTGGAGAGTTGTGATGTGAGATGTGGAATCAACTACCATGTTGTGGCAGTGACACTTTGCTAAATGCACTGTGGCCGATTTTCGGCAGATATGTTAGATGATTATGAGAGAAAACCCAAAACAAAGTCTTATGTCCTCATGTCTTCATTATCTTACCCTTATCCCGCCTGTGGCTGGGTCGGTTCTGGGGGTTCTAGCCCTCCACACCTGCCTATCTCCCATCAGGTCCTTGTCCACCCCACACACCAAACACCCATATCCTTACTTACAACCTGCTCCCACGTCTCCTTTGGTCTTCTTCCACTGCCCTGGATGCATCCAACCAGCTGCAACGAGACCTGCAAAAGAGACCTAAGGGGTCCTCCTCCACTCTTTTACCTGCATGTCCAGGTACTGTATATGCAAATGAAAGGAAGTTTATTAATGTTCTACTTACAAGATGGGCTGCCACAATGTGTGGTGATGGTGGAGCCAGATATGAACGCGACAAGTTACAGGACTAGCAACATACAGAATCAATGTTATTCAGTGCTGAACTGGGCCATATGGCTCCAACATCGCTTTCCAATGTCGTCCGCTGTCAGGGGATGAACTGGCTGTAATTAAGAAAAACACGATACAAAATTCAGGAAAGAGTATTTTAAAGGGAGTGTAGAGGTGGGGGAATTCCCAGGAAAATGTGAAGGAGAGTAGATTGAGGTGGTATGGACATGTAGTAAGACCGTCCAGCATATCACCTTTGTGTCCATCAACAGCGACACGATGGGCGTTGCGCTACCATAGGCGGGAAAAGGGTTAAAAGTTGTTTTGCTGTGTTCTTACCAGTGGCGTCACTAGTGTTAGTGTCACCCGATGCGGTGACACCCCCGTCCCGAAAAAAAGGCACTTCTTCTGCTCACGTTCCTCACACGAAATGCTGTAGTGTCACTTCCACAACCTGCAGTGGCGTCACTAGGGGGTGCGGCCCGCACCAGGTGACACCACTCGCATAATGAGAAATGGGGTAACACCAAAACAGAAGAAGCGGCTTTTTTGGGAGAAGGGGGGAAACCAACCCTAGCAACGCCACTACCAACCTGGTAGATGATACCACATATAGGACCACAACTCTTGAGGTGGTAGCAGCGCAATCCAGCCCTTTGATGCCATAGCCAGAGAGTTAACCATATCCATCTGTAATGCCTGTTCCGTATACCCACGTGCTAACGCTTTTACCGTTGTACAAAATGACACAGCACAAAAAAAATGGTGACGTCACACAGCTACTTGGAGTACCGCAGAGCAGCTATGCATGTCACGCTGTGTTTTGATTGGCTGGCGGTTGAGCTGTCGGCTAAAAAAATGGCGGAGGATATACTGAGCCATGACGGCGCCGTGTGGTGACTGCAAATAAAGCGCTGCACTTAAGGAATTGTGCTGGCGGTCCTTCATAATGCACTAGCACAAAACGTCATCAACTTGTCATCAGTAGCGACGTGACTAGCATTAAAGTGTGGCGATGCGGAACTAGGCATAAGATAAATGGTTGAGGTAGGATGGCCAGCAACCGTTTTTTTGGGCTAAAAGTACTGAATTGATAAGCCTTTGTAGTTATTGCACTGCTAGCAAACAAAAAAACATGGAAAAATAGAAACCAAAAGCACCCAGCATTCCCAAGCGGTCACCCATCTCTGTACTACTTGGGCCCGACATTGCTTAGCTTCAGTGATCAGACAAGAACGGTTGCTTTGAACGCGGTATGACCGTTGACGGCAAAACAACTGTCTTCAAGGTATACATTCGTTATGAAGACCATTATCTTTTTTTTTTTTTTGTTCTTTTTTTATCATTTCATTCAATGGACATCATATTTGTTTGCCGAAAATACTTCTTCTGTATTAAGATATTTTTGGGCCGAAATGATCGATAATGGCATTTTAAACAATTAAGAGAAACTACTTCACTGCTGCTGACATCTAGTGATGGTAAAAATAACCTCGGAATGATTGTTAACCGCTTGGTTTACGAAGTTTAGCTAAGTACAGTACTGTGCTTATCCGCACGTCCCCAATGCTGTACTGGGAGCAAGTTGAGCGTAGGGATACGGAGGTGTGTGGGGTGGTTATCAGACAATATTTTGCTGACCAATAGTTTGCCTAGGACAATTGTTCGTGGGACAATAGTTCGCCTAGGACTTATTCAGACCTTTTCCTGAGTCATAATTATCATCACACCCTTGTACTGAAAAAACTACTGCCAAAATTTCTGAACTGTTTTGGAAAGTGAATGTCCCCGTCCTTCAACTATAACTTTTTCCTAACCATTTTATCCCATATATCATAGAATTTTTAAAAACGAGATTTGGTTACATTAAACAGTCATGTATATCTGTCGGGTAGAAGCGGACAGAAGATGCAGGCTGCATATGCCTCTTTGGTGGGAAGCATGTTTTACCAAGGAAAAGGCACTAATGTCTCCCGCATCCAGGAGGCACATGTCTTGTCTCTTGCATCTTTGTTGTGAAAGCCGCCTAAAATTTAACTTTCAATTTACTAAAAAAAAATTGTAAAAGTCGAGGACTTACTGTATTATACAGCTAACAAAAACATTAAAAAAAGGAGAAATCTGAATCAACAGCACACAGAATTCTAGAGCAGTCACCCATCTCAGTACTACCTGGGCCCGACGATGATTAACTTATATGATCGGACGAGAACTGGTGCTTCCAACGTGGTATGACCTTTGACAACAGTGCTAGTTGCATCACAGTATACATGTGCTACTCACACCTATTATCATTATCTTTTTGATTACTTCAATAGAATGATAACGTTAACAGTGCCGGAACGGGGTTATGAAGCGCCTGTGGCAAGTGTCTAACTTTCTCTTGCCGGAAACCCAATAATGAAAAAAATCTTAGGCCCGGTGCAACGTTGTAGAGTACCACATTCTCTACATTCTGGCCAAGATTTATTGTTCTGTGATATATAGAAGAGAAAATATTGCTTAAAACATGTTTTCATATGCTTTTCAATGGAAGAACATTTGTTTTTGCAATATCTCAAAAACTATTAAAGATAGAGCCTTCAAAAAAAGTAGAAGTGTAAAAAACCGCCTACTTTACCTACTGGCGAAGTTTTACACGTGTGGTTTCCATAGAAGTGGAGAAATTCCACAAAACATGTGTAAAGACAAAAAGTGCTGGAAATCACGAAAAATCACTTTTTTCCTCAATGAGTAAGCATGTCACCTAGATGCTTCTTTTTCTCAAAAACAATGAAAGAAACAGACATGCCGTTTGGCAACGTTGTAGAGTACCACATTCTCTACATTCTGGCCAAGATTTATCATTCTGTGATGTATAGAAGAGAAAATATTGCACAAATCATGTTTGTAACATGCTTTTCTATGGAGAACGTTTGTTTTTGCAATATCTCAAAAACTATTAAAGATGGAGCTTTAAAACTTAGCAAAAGTGTAAAAAACCGCTTATTTTACCTACTGGCAACGTTTTACACGTGTGGTTTCCATAGAAGTGGAGATATTCCACAAAACATGTGTAAAGACAAACAGTGCTGGAAATCGTGAAAAATCACTTTTTTCCTCAATGAGTAAGCATGTCACTAAGATGCTTTTATTTCTCAAAAACTATAAAAGCTACAGATATGCCGTTTATCAACATTGTATAGTACCACATTCTCTACTTTTTGGCCAAGATTTATCGTTCTGTGATGTATAGAAGAGAAAATATCACAGAAATCATGATTTTCACATGCTTTTCTATAGGAGAACATTCGTTTTAGCAATATCTCAAAAACTATTAAAGATAGAGCTTTAAAACTTAGCAAAAGTGTAAAAAAGCCGCCTATTTTACCTACTGGCAAAGTTTTACACCTATGGGTTCCATAGAAGTGGAGAAATTCCACAAAACATGTGTAATGAAAAAAGTGCTTTAAATCGCGAAAAATCAATTTTTTCCTCAATGAGTAAGCATGTCCCCTAGATGCTTCTGTTTCTATAAAACTATAAAAGCTAAAGACATGCCGTTTGGCAACGTTGTAGAGTACCACATTATCTACTTTCCGGCCAAGATTTATCGTTCTGTGATTTATAGAAGAGAAAATATCGCACAAATCATGATTTTCACATGCTTTTCTATGGGAGAACATTCGTTTTTGCAATATCTCAAAAGCTATTAAAGATAGAGCTTTAAATATTAGCAAAAGTCTAAACAACCACCTATTTTACCTTCTAGCAAAGTTTTACACGTGTGGGTTCCATAGAAGTGGAGAAATTCCATAAATCAAGTCTAATGAATAAAGTGCTGGAAATGGTGAAACATAACTTTTTTCGTCAGTGAGTAAGCATGTCACCTAGATGCTTCTGATTCTCAAAAACTATAAAAGATAGAGACATGCCGTTTGGCCACGTTGAAGAGTACAACATTCTCTACTTTCTGGCAAAGATATATCGTTCTGTGATGTTTAGAAGAGAAAATATTACGAAAATAATGATTTTCACATGCTTTTCTATGGGAGAACATTCGTTTTTGCAATATCTAAAAAACTATT
>JAAFCE010005356.1:0-14015 GCA_013389805.1 Trigoniulus corallinus
ATGGCCAAGATTTATCGTTCTGTGATGTATAGAAGAGAAAATATTTCACAAATCATGTTTTTCACTTGCTTTTCTATGGGAGAACATTTGTTTTTGCAATATCTCAAAAACTATTAAAGATAGAGCTTTAAAACTTAGCAAAAGTGTTAAAAACCGCCCATTTTACCTACTGGCAAAGTTTAACACTTGTGGTTTCCATAGAAGTGGAGAAATTCCACAAAACATGTGTAATGACAAAAAGTGTTTAAAATTGCTAAAAATCACTTTTTTTCCTTACTGAGTAAGCATGAATGATAATATGAGAAAAAAAGCATCTAGGTGTCACCTAGATGCTTTCTGTGGGAGAACATTTGTTTCTGCAATATCTAAAAAACTATTAAAGGTAGAGCCTTAAAACTTAGGAAAAGTATAAAAAAACCTCCTATTTTACCTACTGGCAAAGTTTTACACGTGTGGTTTTCATAGAAGTGGAGAAATTCAACAAAACATGTGTAAAGACAAAAAGTGCTGGAAATCGCGAAAAATCACGATTTTCCGCAATGAGTAAGCATGTCACCTAGATGCTCCTTTTTCTCAAAACCAAAAAAGCTACAGACATGCCGTTTAGCAACGTTGTAGAGTACTACATTTTCTACACTCTGGCCAAGATATATCGTTCTGTGATGTATAGAAGAGAAAATATTGCACAAATCATGATTTTCACATGCCTTTCTATGGGAGAACATTTGTTTTTGCAATATCTCAATAACTATTAAAGATAGAGCCTTAAAACTTAGCAGAAGTGTAAAAAACCGCCAATTTAACCTACTGACAAAGTTTTACACGTGTGGATTCCTTAGAAGTGGAGAAATTCCATGAAACATGTGTAAAGACAAAAAGTGCTGGAAATCGCGAAAAATCACTTTTTTCCTCAATGAGTAAGCATGTCACCTAGATGCTTCCTTTTCTCAAAAACTATAAAAGCTACAGACAGTCCGTTTGGCAACGTTGTAGAGTACAACATTCTCTACATTCTGGCCAAGTTTTATCATTCTGTGATGTATAGAAGAGAAAATATTGCACAAATCATTTTTTTCTCATGCTTTTCTATGGGAGAACATTTGTTTTTGCAATATCTCAAAAACTATTAAAGATAGAGCCTTAAAACGTATAGTCCAATATTAAAGAAACGACAATGTACTTTAAAAGACATGTGGGGGCTGGGGCGGATCCAAGGGGGGAGAGCAATGAAACCATTGCTCCTCACTGGGGCGCTTTCATTGATTCCATTGATTCAACTTTTGACTGATGAGACTTTTTTTTGCATTTGTTATTTCCATTTCTATTCTGCCTTTCCAATTTGCAGTTGGCTAGACCACTGAACATAGGACCTTGTCTATAGGTGCCCATTGACGATCACGAAATTCCAATTCCTCTCCACCAAAATGAATGTTGCACTCCAATTACTTATCGTGAATGCATAATATCATGTGGATTGGATGGAGTGATGAGAAATGGACGGATTTCCATCTTTTCAAAAATCCTTCACTCTGCTCCAACCGTCCATCACTCCAATCGACAATGAGTGTGAAAAAGTGATTGGATGGACCGATGTAGTGGCCCTATGGGGCGTTCATGAGTGCCAAATCACTGTTGATTTTTGACCATTGCAATCTCGACACATGTGGTAGATGGATGAGACCTTTTTTTCTTTCAGCATCCTGATAATGGCTGATGATTAAGCTGTCGATATAAAGAGCAATTCTTCAACCATGAGGACACTTGTAATAATTCCTTAATCAATAACAAATAAAAAATAATAACAAATAAAATATTACTAAACAATTTGATGGTTGAATTAAAGTAATTAATAATAATTCAGGTTTGGTTTTATGGTGTTCTATTGCCCCTCAACTACAAGGTCATTAGAGCCCCGCCCACGACGTAGTTTTACAGCAGAGACTGCACAGACACTACACAATGTGACGATTTTTGGGTATTAACAGTATCCCGTTCAGGAGTGATGTATTTATCCGTCAATTACCCTACAACATGTCTCGACTTTCCAGCCGCTCCAGACACTCCACTGTCTCACCACTCCATTTGGCATGATCGTCAGTGGGCACCTTAAGGGGCAGTGGAGGACCTATTGTAAGTGCCAGCTAGATTTATACTAAGGGATTCAGTATATTTAAAAATATTTGGGGTGTAATTGTTTGAAGTTCTCCCTCCCCGGTCCACCTTTGGATCAGTCCCTGTGTGGGGGTGGAGCTTTAGTTTATGGACTTTCATTTTGAATGTGATCATCCTAATAAAAGGTGATCATATTTTTTATTCTTTGGTTTCTTAAAACACAACCCTTTGTAAAACGGAAACCTATGAAAACGTAAAATAATATAGGAACGATCAGGTTCCGTTTTAGAGAGGTTTTACTGTAGTTGAAGGGCCCTAAATCACCAACAAACAACTGGAGTGTTGTTATGTGAGATGTGGTATCAACTACCAGGTTGTGGCAGTGACACTTTACTAAATGCACTGTGGCCGATTTTTGGCGGATACGTTAGATGATTATGAGAGAAAACCCAAAACAAAGTCTTATGTCCTCATGTCTTCATTATCTTACCCTTATCCCGCCTGTGGCTGGGTGGGTTCTGCGGGTTCTAGCCCTCCACACCTGCCTATCTACCATCAGGTCCTTGTCCACCCCACACACCAAACACCCATATCCTTACTTACAACCTGCTCCCACATCTCCTTTGGTCTTCTTCCACTGCCCTGGATGCATCCAACCGCCTGCAACGAGACCTGAAAAAGAGACCTAAGGGGTCCTCCTCCACTCTTCTACCGGCATGTCCAGGTACTGTAAATGCAAATGAAAGGACGTTTATTAATGTTCTACTTACAAGATGGGCTGCCATAATGTGTGGTGATTGTGGAGCCAGATATGAACACGACAAGTTACAGGACTGGCGACATACAGAATCAATGTTGTTCAGTGCTGAACTGGGCCATATGGCCCCACCATCGCTTTTCAATGTCGACCGCTCTCAGGGGATGAACTGGCTGTAATTAAGCAAAACAAGATACAAAATTAAGGAATGAGTATTTTAAAAGTTGTTTAGAGGTGGGGGAATTCCCAGCAAAAAATGAAGGATTGTAGATTGAGGTGGTATGGACATGTAGTAAGACCGTCTAGCATATCACCTTTGTGTCCATCAACAGCGACACGATGGGTGTCGAGCTACCATAGGCGGGAAAAGGGTTAAAATTTGTTTTGCTGTGTTGTTACCAGTGGCATTACTAGGGTTGGTGTCACCCGATGCGGTGACACCCCCTGTCCCGAAAAAAAGGCGATTCTTCTGCTTTGGTGTCACCCCCTTTTCTCATGGTGCGAGTGTGGTCACCCGGTGCGGCCTGCACTCCCTGCACCCCCGTAGTGACGCCACTGGTTATTACTACGTTTGTATGTATTATAAGGACGTTCCTTACACGAAATGCTGTAGTGTCAGTGAAACAACCTGCAGTGGCGTCACTAGGGGGTGCGGACCCCACCGGGTGACACCACTCACATCATGAGAAATGGGGTAACACCAAAACAGAAGAAGCGGCTTTTTGGGGAGAGGGGGGAACCAACCCTTGGAACGCCACTACCAACCTGGTAGATGATATCACATCTAGGACCACAACTCTCGAGGTGGTTGCAGCGCCATCCAGCCCTTTGATGCCATAGCCAGAGAGTTAACCATATCTGGTGTACCAGAACTGTAATGCCTGATCCGTATACCCATGTGCTAACGCTTTTACCGTTGTAGCAGACGACACAGCACAAAAAAATGGTGACGTCATACTGCTACTTGGGCGCCACTGTGTTTTGATTGGCTGGCGGTTGAGCTGTCTGCTTGAAAAATGGCGGAGGATATTCTGAGCCATGATGGCGGCGTGCGGTGACTGCAAATAAAGCGCTGCACTTAAGGAATTGCACTGGCAGTCCTTCATAACGCACTAGCACAAAACGTCGTCAAGTTGTCATCAGTGGCGACGTGATTAGCATTCAAGTGTGGGGATACGGAACTAGGCATAAGATAATTGGTTGAGGTAGGATGGCCAGCAACCCTTTCTGGGCTTAAAATACTGAATCTATCAGCCTTTGTAGTTATTACACTGCTAGCAAACAAAAAAACATGGAAAAATAGAAAACAACATCACCCAGCATTCCCAAGCAGTCACCCATCTCAGTTCTACCTGGGCCCGACGTTGCTTAACTTAAGTGATTGGACGGGAACTGGTGCTTTCGACGTGGTATGACCGTTTACAGCAAAGCAACTGTCATCAAGGTATACATTCGTTATCAAGACCATTATCTTTTTTTTTTGTTTTTTTTTTATCATTTCATTCAATGGACATCATATTTCTTTGCCGAAAATACTTCTTCTGTATTAAGATATTTTCGGGCCGAAATGATCGATAAAGGCATTTTGCACAATTAAGAGAAACTACTTCACTGCTGCTGATAATCTAGTGATGGTACAAATAACCTCGGAATGATTGTTAACCGCTTGGTTTATGAAGTTTAGCTAAGTACAGTACTGTGCTTATCCGCACATCCCCAATTCTCTACTGGGAGCAAGTTGAGCGTAGGGATATGAAGGTGTGTGGGGTGTTTATAGGACAATTGTTCACCACACAATATTTTGCTGGACAATAGTTCACCTAGGACAATTGTTCGTGGGACAATAGTTTGCCTAGGACTTATTTGGACCATTTTATCCCATATATCATAGTTTTGACATTTGGTGGGCAAATAGGGCACGCCTTCTGGACAGTTGCCAAATGTGCACTGGCGACATTTCCCCGCATGTGTGCATTGAATTGCTGCAGAGTCGCTTTGGTGTCCCTGCGGCACCCACGTGAGCAAACATCGCATGTGTGCACCGGGCCCCTTAATCATTTTGCACCCCAAACCCAGTTGCGCCCATGGCGGTTGCCTTCTTGGCCATGGCCTCCTTACGGCCCTCAACGTTAATAATATTTCTTTGTCTCACATGTCGAAATTAAGATATTTTAGGACAGAAATGATCCAAAAAAGGCACCCTAAATTAGAATTGAGAGAAACTCCCTCCTTACTGCGGACATCTAGTGACGACATGAATAAACTCGGGCCGATTTATTTATATGAGCGTACGAAAGTCTTTTAAAATTACTGCAATTTGTAGGACATTCGTGCCTATAGCAGCAGGGTGCGCTCTATGGGGTGAAACCTGGACATTAGTCCGGGGCGCCATTTTGGCAATAAGTGTGAGGAAAACTGCTGGTTGAACTTGCATTATATTCTTAAGGGGTGGCAAATTGTCTTTTTTTCCGGGGCGACGTAAGCGCTACAGCGGACCCTGTACTCAAGGCCTCTTCCAAACTCGTTCTCCAGTGCAGATGCGCAAGTAACCTACTAATGCAGTGGTGGCGAACCTCTATGGCCCTCGTCAATACCAACAAGTGTGGTTGGTAAAGAACGTTGGGTATTGCAAATTAACCCCCTTCTTTGTCCTTTCACCTTCCTTCTTATCTTCCGTGGGCAGCCTCCTAAGGGTTCATCCTGTTATGGCTGCCTGGCTTATTCCCCAACCCACAAACTAATCCAGTAGAGAATAAAGTAGTTTATTAAAGTAGCAAACAGTGAAAATCATCATAATGCCCTTGTCCCACCTTTGGCAGGATCGGATCTATGGGTTCTAATCTCCAGGTCCCCGTTCAACCCGTACACTATGATACAATAAACTAGATATGATTCACGTTCGGGTGGGTCACTTAAAATTGCACGGTGGGTCACAGGATCGCCACCACTGTATTAATACCATTATTAACTACATTAGTTTCTGAATTGTTAACGGGATCCCAGCAGAAATCAAATCCTTTAGGGCGTGGTCTACCCGGTTTTAGGAAAATTCGTCCCCGACAATCTGCCCCCGACAGTTCGTCCCCGACAATTCGTCCCTGGGAAAATTCGCCCCTAATACAATTCGTCCCCACACAATTCGTCCCGAGGAAAATTCGTCCCTGACACTGACATCTACAATGCTGTTTAATGCCGTTCCATTGTTAATGAGATATTGTTCACAGACTTTCGGGGCTATCGCAGAATTGTCGGGGACAGGGTACACTTTCCCTTTAACCAGGTTACCAATTTTACCTAGCGATTGAGGTGAAAGATGCAGGCGATGAATTATACGTACCTTTACAATGATCTCTGCTTTCGGTGTTTCGGTCCCCAAACCTTCTCACCTTCGGTTCGAAGGCCTCCTCCTTGGAAACAGGATACATATCGATTCTGTGAATGATCTCGTGCAGCAACGAATCTGGCCTTTCTAGGCACAGATCAATTCTGCTGTCCTTCTGCCCGGCCCCAACGTCACCACACTCAAGTTGTAATCCTGTCATTACAAAAATAATAATGTTTATTCATAAAAATACTTGTTTTCATCAATAATTTTGCCCTAAAGCACCAACGAACCGAATAAAATCCTAACCCAGTAAAAGGGAAAGCATAGCCAGGGAACAAACCGCCAGGGACGAATTGTCGGTGACGAATCTTCCGCATCCCTGGCTACCCAGTTATGCGGCTTGCGTTTCGTTGACGATGTTTTCATTCGAAATCCTGGATGAGTCCAGCCAACTTTTGGAAAATGTATGTAGAGAGCAAAGACAGTGCAGAAGAAAATAAAATTAAAGACAATCAGCAACAAGCATTCTCAAGCGGTCATCCATCTCAGTACTACCTGGGCCCGACGTTGCTTAACTTCAGTGATTGGACGAGAACGGGTGATTTCAACATGGTATGACCGTTGACAACAGCACCTCTTTCATCAGGTTATAGATAGGCTACATGGACAATCGTCTATTTATTATTTAATTGGAATAACATTAGTTCAGCAACTAAATTTGTTCGCCTCAAATCTTAAAATTAAAATACACCACTAGCAGGAATATTATACAAAAAAGGATCCTTACAGAATTAAGAGAAACTGCTTTATTGCTGCTGACATCTAGTGATGCTACGAATGAACTCAGGATGATTTTCAACTACAGTGAATCAACTCTATCGGTTCACCTTCCAGGAACACAGGCGGCTCGTGGGGCAGACAAACCTAGGCTGATGCCTAGGGCGGAACATTCCGAAAAGGCGGCTAATTTCAGAGGTGCTTCCTTGCCATGCAGTCTATCGGTCACTTAAAGTGTTCATAGTCCTGGTTTATTGAGCCTTTACTTCATGTTGACTTTCACGCAGCGCCCCGTAGCAGTCATAGCAATGCATTGGCAATGGAACAAATACCAAGGGCGAGAGGGACACTTGGACAATTCAGAACTGCATTAAATTTAATGGGGGGTGTCGATGGACCCACTAGCCTAGGGCGCCTTAAACTCTCTTGCCGGGTCTGCCCACGAAAATCAACTTTTGTAAAGAACGGAAAATTCTCTGGTTTGTTTCTGTTTTAGGACTCTTCAACTACAAGATCATTAATTAAAGCCCTGGCCACCCATGTCAGTACTAGCTAAGGTTGAATAGCTTTGGACATGAGTCCAAAGTGGACACACAAAAAAGCCTACAACCCATTAAAACAGCAATGGAAAGAGGGGACCTTAAAGCCTGGTTCAGTGGTGGGTGCAAGAGCGGCAGATACAGCGTGAGCAGACGAAGCAACACAGGCTGAGTTTCTAAATTACCCGAGTCAAACTCGAGTTACTCCGGAGTGACTCCTAAGCGTTTCTAAATGGCTTATTTCCATAGCCCCGTGTTCCTAAATGCGTTTTTTCACGTTTTAGATTCACACTAGAGTCACTCCGGAGTGACTCTTTTTGACTGCACTCAAAAAGGAGAAGTTAACGGAGTGAAAGCAGTCGACAGATAATGAACGCAATCATAGCAGACGAACGATTAGGCATATAGAGTAGGGTTGCCATAATTGTCGGACAAAAAACGTTCCTTAAAAGTGTTTTTTCAACAAAATAAGAGTTTTATTAAAACTTAATGATAAAAAAAATAGCATAATAGATAAATGGTGGTCGAACAGTCAGTTTCACTGGCAAAATGCGATGATTTCGTAAATGCGTCATGACCAAATCTTGGCATGTATATGCGCAGTACTGAATGCAATGATAACAGAAAATAATATCCTGCATGCACAAATTTTAAATCGACCTGGACAAATGACTGTCTGACATGGACACAGACCTACGGGATAGCAGGACATATACAGTAACCCATATATATATTAGGGTTGTATATATATATAATGTCAGTGTGAATGAATTAAACAGTGTTCTGGGTGGACAAATGAAGATCTGGGGGCATAACGAGAAAATTATTGCCTGTCATCGTCAAATTATCGTCTGCAATCTATAAATTTTGCTCTTGTATCGTCCCTTAATTCATAACACCGGAGTTACTCTAGTGTTACTCCTGTGACGTCAGCAGTGAACTAAGTAACTCCAGAGTTACTCTAACTGAAGTAATTTAGAAACTCAGCCACAGAAACGGATGACGTCGGCGCATAATTATGTAGGAAGGGAGTTGAGGAATGGGAGGCACAGAGTGCAGCCAAGGAGTCTAATACAAGGAATGACAGCTTCGCCCTTTTCGTGTCCTCATACCGTATGAGCGCCACCTAGTAGATGGTTTGCTGAAACTACTTCTTTACATGTATTAGCTTGCATATTTACAACTATATAAATAATAAATAGAATGATTTAAAAGTAGTTATAAAGTGCCAGGTGTACATATATATATATCACCTTCATCATCATCTCACGCCTGTGGTGAGGTCAGGTCTGTGCGTTCTTATCCTCCACTCTCGCCTATCCCCCACCAAGTCCCTCTCCATCCTGCACGCCTCCATGCCCCACTGCATCACCTGCTCCCACGTCCGTTTTGGTCTTTCCCTACCCCAGGTGCCCACAACCACATGGAGACACATAATGGACCTAATGCGTTCCTCCTCCTCTCTCCTCAACTACCATCCTACCATCTCACCTACCATCTATCCATCCATCCTACCATCTCAACTGCTTCTCCCTAATCTTTTCCGCGATGTCTCCCACCCCCAAGCTACCTCTAACAGAAACATATTGGAAATATATATCACCTTAGGATATATCACCGGGATGGAGCAAAGGAGTAGTAGTAGTGTATTAAGCTGTAAATTGCTCAAACTCCATGAAATCTACTCCAGCACTCCATATCATCATCTCACCCTTCTCCCGCCTGAGGCAGGGTCAGATCTGCAGGTTCTAATCCTCCAATACCACCTATCCCCCACCAAGTCCCCCACCACCCTGCACACTTCCATGTCCCTTTCCACCACCAGCTCCTGTGTCCGTTTTTGCCTTCCTCTATCTCTGGTGCCCCCAATTACCAATGCCCCCAAGTCCCACAATGGACCTAATATGCCCCTCATCAAATGCCCTCATTAAATGCCTGACTTTATTGTGACCAAGCGGTCGCACAGGACCCCACTTGCCTGTCTCCACTTCAGCTATCCTGCATTAATCCTATGGGTCACGTCAGAATCTATTTCTGCATTGCTCTGGAAAACTGATCATATATAAAGACACTCTTGCACCACTCGAATTCCCTTTCCCCCACAACGAATCTCACCTCCTTGCCCCTGGGTACTAAAATTGAAAGCTAGGTGCTCAGTCTTCTTCATGTTCCCCTTAAGACCAAATCTTTCCATTGCTGTTTAAATGTCTTGTAGTAAGTGTATATATAAAGAAATTATTTTTTCCATTAAAAACATGTGAAACTGAGCAATTTATTTATATGTTCAAATTAGCAGCAAGCAGTTGAAATTATTTAAAGAACAATCAAAGAAATTGCATAATTGCATGTTTAAGATGCTTGAAATACATGTAGCATCTGTGTTGTAGCAAACCATCCACTTCGGGAGCCACCGTATAAAACTATGGGAATGGAATGGGAAAGGAACTGAGCTGGTACTCCTTATAGACTCCTTGGTGCAGCGCTCCCACACGCTTATGATAGGTTGGTTGTACTGTAGACGACACCCATTATGCCATGACACCATTGTTCACTCATTATGCCGCCTAGTGGACATTGTCAAAATCAACCGGCACAAGTCCTATCTGCCGCTTACCACTGAACGAGTCCTCGTGCAGTTCGTCTTGATGACAGTGCTCTACGTCACTATTTTGTTGGTTACGTGAGCGCTTGCCAATGAACCAGCATTAAGGTGAACATGAAGAAGTCAGAGTACCTAGCTTTCAATTGTAGTGATGAAGGGCAAGGGGATGAAATTTTTTGTGGGGGTTTGGGTGGGTCACAGGTTTGCCACCGCTGCATTAATACTATTATTAACTACATTAGTTTCTGAATTGTTAACGGGGTCCCAGCAGAAGACAAACCATTTAGGGCGTGGTCTACCCAGTTATGCGGCTTGCGTTTCGTTGACGATGTTTTCATTCAAAATCCTGGATCAGTCCAGTCAGCTTTTGGAAAATTTATGTAGTGAGTAACAACTGTGCAGAAGAAAATAAAAACTTTGAACCAATAGCACCCAGCATTCCCAAGCAGTCACCCATCTCATTACTACCTGGGCCCGAACGTTGCTTAACTTCAGCGATGAGACGAGAACTGGTGCTTCCAACGTGGTATGACCATTGACAAAACCGTTTCTTTTATTATGGTATAGATACGCTACCTAGACGATCGTCTTTTTTTATTATTATTATTATTTCATTGGATTAACATTCATTCAGTAGCTAAATTTGTCCTCCTCAAATATTAAAATTAAAATATACTTAGCTGGGAATATATCCAAAAAAGGCACCTTATAGAATTAAGTCAAACTGTTTCATTGCTGCTGACATCTAGTGATGTTACGAATAAACTCAGGATGATTGTTAACTACAGTGAAACCTCTCTTTGAAATTGCCTCAAGCCTGCGGAAACAGTTGCAGCGAGTAGGTTTCGTGCAGTGTAAACCCTGCATAATACGTGTAGAGATGTTTCACACATAGGACGGTTGAATGAAATCTGACAGGATGTTATGTTTAAACAGGTTTTTACAGGTGTTGAACCGATAAGAGCGATATTTCTTTTTTGGTTCGGTTCCGGTTTTCGTTCCGAGCAAAAATAACGGTTTTACCGGGTTTAGGTTTTCGGTTTCCTTCCGGTTCAATGCCCTGCCCTCAACTACAAGGTCATTAAAAGCGCCGTCCACAGTGTAGTTCTTATGCAGAAACTGCACAGACACTACACCAATGCGACGGTTTTTGGGTATTAGCAGTCCCCAGTTTTCCCAAGCAGCCACCCATGTGAGTACTAGCTGGGGTTGCATAGCTTAACTTCAGCGATCGGGCGAGAACTATACAGTGTATCTAACGCAATTTGCCGCTAAAAATTCTCTGGTACCTGAACTTCATTTTGGTTAAGCTCCCTTATTGGTCCACTCTTCTGATGCGCCCAGTTTTGCATATCCCCAAGGGTGGACCCATTAAAGAAGTTTTACTGTATTTTAGTTGGCAAATTAGGATTAAAACCACTTTTTTTATAAATTATAGGAAGTACTAATTTATATCACAACCCCCTCTTGGTAACTGAGTCAATAGTTCTAGAGCCCATATTGGACCGAGGTGGGTTGGCGTGTTTTGGGTTTAGAAGGAAAACTGAGGTTCCATGTGGTAGACGATGGCATTTGCCTGTCAAAGAACCCCCTCAACTTTGCAATGGGTAGATGAGCCTGGTAGATGCTCCCTCACACCGGTTAAATGCCCAATGAATAGTAGATGGAAGATAAATAAGCATAGGGGGGTGCAGCTAGTGTAGTGTAGCATCATAACAGTGTAGAGTCTGTGTTTTGTTCACCAGACAATATTTTGCTTGACAATAGTTCATCTAGGAGAATTGTTTGCTGGACAATAGTTCATCTCGGAGAATTGTTCGTTGGACAATAGTTCGCCTAGGACAAGTGTTTGCTGGAGAATAGTTGGCCTAGGACTCATTCGGACCTTTTTCTGAGTCATCATTCTCATCACACCCTTATCCCGTTTGTGGCAGGGTGGGTTCTGCGGGTTCTAGCCCTCCACTCCTGTCTATCTCCAATCACGTCCCCATCCACCCCACACACTGCCATGTCCTTATGGTCATGTCTTAAATTAGTATTTTTGACAAACGTGTCAGCCTCGGTTAAATAAAATTCTTAGATTCTAAGAGTGGAACACGTTTGAAACAGCGACACATGGATCCCTCGATGCACAGTGCCAGAGGAGGCGCTGGGTTACCTGCCCCTCCCCTATACGATTGGCGACGTTGTTTTGTGGTGATGGGCTTTTTGCATTGCACACACCAGTACCCAATTCCCAGGCTTACATGGGTGGCCAATAGGTAAAACTGGGTACCGCTAATACCCAACAATCGTCGCATTAGTGCAGTGTCTGCATTAGAACTGCGCAGTGGACGGGGCTCTAAAACACCAATGAACGAAAAGCTGAGGGGAGGTGAGTCCTGGAATATGTTCTCCTGCTACCTAGAAGATATACAGTACTGCGTGAAAAGACGAGTAAGCTGGACTGAGGAGCATTCCTAGCTACGCTAATAACCAGTGAAACCCTATCGGCACAAAAGGAAGCCTAGACTAAAGTAATGTGTCAAACAGTTTGGGAATAGAGCCCACGAGAGGATGATAACTGTTTTAGTTGGGTGCTATATATATGGTACACCAGAGCATTACACCCCCCCCCCAATGATTCGTCTGTTATACACAGAAGGAAGAAAATCTGTACCTCTGGGGATACATAAGATACCATGTGACAGAACCAATGACTTCTTCCTGCTGATAACTACAATAATGATACCAGTATTAGGTAGGTACACTTAGAAATGTAGATTATGTGCAATAAGAGGTTTACATACCAAGCTTGTTAGGTCCATTACTGGAATGCAGGTTGTTGGAAGCAACCAGGACAGGGGCAAATCAAAGTGTACGAGACAGTAGGTTGTACAGTCCCTGGCCATATTGTGATAACTAGACATTTTCTGCATTAGTGATTCAGCTGTTGCACACTCTTCATTGATCACTGAAGCTAAGCAATGCAAGCCCAGTTAGTACTGACATGGGTGGTCGCTCGGGAAAGCTGGGTACTGCTAATATCCAATAATCATTGCATTGGTGAAGTGTCTGTGCAGTATATGCATTAGAACTATACAGTGGACGGGTCTGTAATGACCATGTAGTTGACGGGACATTAAACTCCAACAAACAAACACACTCTTCATGGTAGACATGCCATCATCCAGGGTGTGCACAAATTGCTTCTCATGATTCATGAGCAGGGCAAGCCAGTGGTCTTTATGTTGGTCCCGGAGCATGGTGGCATTTTTTCCAACGAGATGGCGGATGCTGATGCCCGTCGGGTGGCTCACCTGCCAGAAGACGCCAGCATTGCTGTTCCCTCCTCTGATGCACTTCTGATGGTTTGGCAGGCCGTCCATGGTCAATGGCAGTCCCAACGGTTTGCAGCTGGACAGTGACGTCACTGACGGGGGTGCGGCCCGGGGAAGTTCTACAGAGCAGTAGTTAGGCCAGTTATGCTGTATGGATCAGACTGTTGGGCAGTAAGGAAGAGGCACGTCAATAGAATGCATGTGGCCGAAATTTGAATGCTGAGGTACATGAGTGGCGTTCGAGAGGTGATAGAATTAGGAATGCATATATTAGAGGTAGCCTGAGGGTGGTGGACATCGTAGAAAAAAATGAGGGAGAATAGGCTGAGGTGGTATGTGCACGTCATGAGAAGAGGGGAAGAGGAGCTCATTAGGGTCTTGCCAGGAATGCCTAGTGGTCGGTAGCACCCGGCGCAGGAGGAGACCGAAGCAGATGTGGGAACAGGTTGTCCATAAGGACATGGCAGTGTGTGGGGTGGACGGGAACCTGGTGGGAAACAAACGGCAGAGGAGGGCTTCAACTATCAGACCCGACCCTGCCACAGGCGGGATAAGGGTATGATGATGATGAAAACGAACAACT
>JAAFCE010005366.1:0-15554 GCA_013389805.1 Trigoniulus corallinus
ATGCTGATTGCACAGGTGTATTTATAATTTCTTAACACACCTTAAAGTTAGGAGATGATGTAATCCAAACACAAAGTGTAGTGTCTGTGCAGTCTGCATAAGAACTATGCTGTGGACGGGGCTCTAATGACCGTGTAGTTGAAGGGCCCTAGAACACCATCAAAAACAATGCAGGATGCAAGATATCTCACTGCTAATCGAACATAACAAAACAATCCTTTCAGTTGCTACTTATAACACGTTGTAATAGACAGAAGAGAAACATCTCTGTGCCGTATTATGAATAAAGAATTGTTAATGTTAACTAAAACATTGTCTAAAAATCATAAAACTTTCACTGCTAAAATATAAAACGACACACATTGCTACCTTGATATCCAGTGAGAGGAATATATACCATTACCAGCCAAAAGTCCAGTGGGCACCTATTCCATCTATCCCCAATGTCAAGTATGAGTACAGCAGTAGTACACTATAATACCGGTAAATGTCTTAATTCCTTTTATCAGGTATAAAGCACCTCATAACCGCTTTCCCGATTATGGCAGGATTGGGTACCCATCGTGTCCCTCTGAATTGACACACGGATGGGAGCGGTTTATTGCGTTGGACATACCAGTTCTCGTCTGATCACTGAAGGTAAACAACACAAAACCAGCTTATACTGACTTGGGTGACAGCTTGGGAATACTGGGCACCACTAATACTCAAAAATAGTCATATTAGGCAAGGTGCATCCTTGTGCGACGTTTCCCCTCTGTGTCTCTCTCAATTTCCCTTGTTCCTTCTGTCTTATCCACTTTTTTTGGTTTGTTGGTGTTTAAGGTCCCGTCAACTACAAGGTCTTTAGAGACCCGTCCACTGCATAGTTCTAGTGCATAGTCTGCACAGACACTACACTAATGCGACGATTATTGGGTATTAGCAGTACCCAGCTTTCCCGAGCGACCACCCATGTCAGTACTAACTGGGCTTGCGTTGCTTAACTTCAGTGATCAGACAAGAACTGGTGTGTCCAACGCAACGCCGCTCCCTGTCTTATCCACAGCTTCATCATTCGTCTCTAGTTTTTCATTTCTTCCGTCCATTTCTTTTACACTAGCCTTAATCATGTGGTCTAACCTCCATATCAACCCCTGTATCTCCACTAGTTGCTGGAATAGCATGTCGATGTGTTTTTCCATGACCTAAAAACATGGTGCTAGCAACAATGGCTCCTACATATTTTTGTGGGAGTCGTCACATGTGTCTACCTTCAACCAACAAAATCGTTTATTCACAATGATTGTAATCATTATTAATCTGTTGCTGTTTATAAGGACTTATTAAAGCGAAGTTTCTCGCACTGCCCTAGCACTTGGCTATGTTCATCTACACTAAACTTACCAATGGAAAGCAGAGTCTAGAATTATAAGCAAGCCGACAGCATGGAAGGTGGTAGGATTAGACGTTCAAATATTGTGTTAATTGAAAAGAATTTCGTAGCCAAAGCAGAAATATTGACCTTTTCTTGATAGGCATTCTCGTCAATTCCGAAATCAACAAGTCATTTATCTAAATATAAATATCAAGGCTAATCCCCGTAACATTTAATATCTTATGGTAACATTTTGACAATCTGAGATCTTCGATAACATTGCTTCTTTCGAAATACAGGTATTATTGTGCATTCTAAACGTTGGGTGTAAATTTCTATCCATTTGATAAGACAAACCCATTGAACGAAAGTGAAATGCATAATTGTTATAGATTAATGGTGTTTGTTGGTGTTTTAGGGCTCTTCAACTACAAAGTCATTAGAGCCCCGCCCACAGTGTAGTTGTGATGCAGGGACTGCACAGACACTACAGTAATGCGAAGATTTTTGGACAATAGTGGTACATAGTTTTCCTAAGCGGCCACCCATGTCAGTACTAACTGTGGTGCGTTGCTTAACTTCAGCGATCGGACGAGAACTGGTGTGTCCAACGCAGTTTGCCGCTCCCCGTGGATAAATGTACGGCCACCCACTCCATTAATTAAAATAAAAGTACACGATGATAGAGAAGTTATCTCTTCTGAAGGAATTTCTCGTTTGCCCTTAACTATGATAAAAGAAATATTTACAAAAGGTAATATTTTGTAAATAATAACTACTACGAGAATGTTAAATGATTTTGAACGAACTCCGTTATCATTTTTGGGCTTAAAAGATAATGCGCCGAAAAAGAGGTCGGTGTCAAATTCGACCCAATTTTCGCTCAACACAAGTTTTCGCTGCGCGCAAATTAAATTCCTATGTTAATGGGTTTAAACTTAGTAGAAACTAACAGCAAAACGGATTTAATATTTTTGAACACCAATTCCAAGGTAAGTCATTCAATTAATTAACGCACTAACGGGTAATTTGAGAAAAGAATGCTTAGCTAACTCAAAACTAAAGTGATTTAAAGACATGAAGATTCTGAATGTATGTAAGACAGTATTAAGAAAAACGTAATTTGAAAGTTAATAACGTTAGCATCTTGCAGACTTCAAAATAGATATTCAACTACAGTAGAACTCCAATTTTCCGAACTCCTATCATCCGAATCGCCAATTATCCGAATCGCTTTCAGAATTTCAGAAAAAAAAATTATCAGGAAACGTACTGCGATTTTCAAAACAATGCGCGACTTGGCTGCCCGAAAACGGATCCTGACAGTCAAACAGTTTACTTTGACCGAGATGTTCAGCTAGCAATGACTTCCATTTACAGTATGGTACACGTACACGTCCCATTTTCTCCCATTTAGACCCTTTTTTCGGAAAAAAATCCAATTATCCGAATGGGGTCCGGTCCCAATTGATTCGGATAATTGGAGTTCTACTGTACTAATACATTAAAACAATATGTTATGAAAAACATTTCAGGGTAAACGAATTTGCGATTTATTGAAATCATCATTTTGGCATTGTGCTGCATCACTGAAACCTACGAGTTCAATGATAGTTGCTTATGATATGTTCAGTAAGGGATTTACCAATAGGTTAATTAAGCTGAAGCCTAGGGCCTCAACATTTAGCAGGCGTCAGAACTTAAGAAAAGAGGTTCAAAAGGGGTTGAAAAGGGCCTCAAAATTGAAATACCCTAGGGCCTCTCAATATCTAAATCCGGCACTGGTTATGTTACAATAACGGGTTGGGGGTAAGCCAAGCAGCCATAACAGGCCAAACCCTTAGGAGACTGCTAGCGGGAGATGAGGCAGGCGTAGAGGATGTAGGCACCCAACGTTCTTTACCAACCACCCATGTTGGTACTGACGTGGGCTTGCACTGCTTAACGAGAACTGGTGTGTCCAATGCAATTATTTCAAAATATAGGGGAGACCGAGGCAAGATGACTAATGGCTTAATTAGCGATTTTCCTGATAGTTAGCAGCATCATATGACTACTACTAGTACTCCTCATGAATAGACACTAAAAAATCATTTTGTCAAGGCACTGTTACCATTACTATATTATTTACATGAGTTTCATTGTTTTCCTGCTGTGTGCTATATGAAACCAAATTTTGGAATTAAGATTTAATTAATATATAGGTAAGCTATAGAAATATCTTAATAGCATTTTCATCTACCTTAGACAACTGGCTATTCATATTCAGTATTCATTAGTAAAATAATTTTTTAATCTATTGCTATAATACTTAAATTTTAAAACTGTTGCTGGGGCAAGTTGACGAACTCACCACCTTGACCCTCAGTGTTAACTGGCATCTTCTTTGTGGTGGACAGCTTACCTGTGATTATTTTTAACTAGAAACATTAACTTTTAAGTTGACAATAAGTTCGATTTACTATTTACTTCGATTTTAACTTTTAGTGCTAATGCGTTTTTATAATTCACAAAAAAAATTAAAAATATTTTCATTTACGTTTAACAATGAAATAAATAATGCCTAATCCTATTTTACTATAAAAGAAATAAGAGTATAATACTAGAATACGGAGAATTTACTAATTTCTCTTACTTTTCAATAGCCGTCATCTTGCCCCGGGTGTGGGGCAAGATGACGAATTTTACATCGTTCATTAAAAATTATAAAATCACCTTGAAGATATCAAAATATGTCTCACTTTAAACCACTAAATTATAAATAAAGGTGCATTCTAAGTATTCCAGCACAGTAAAACATTTTATCTCAAAAGAAAAATAAAAAATTAATTCGAAAACTCTTAATATCGTCAACTTGCCCCGGTCTCCCCTAGATATAATTAGGCAATCCAGACCTGCGATGTGAATTTCTATGAGTCCTGAATGAAAATCGTCTCCATTCTCATGCAATGATTAAGGATGATTCATTAATGCAGTGGTTCCCAACCTTTTGGAGCCCTAGAGCACATTGTAAAATTCTGATAAAGTTGTGAGCACAATTTTTTAGAACAAGAGCTTTCACAAAAATATACAAGTGGTGCCCTTGGATGGTTCTGGGAGGTTATTGGAAAATTACAATTGCCCTCTGAAGTATATCACAGACATATTCATTTACCATTTGGGCCCTATTTGGAAGAGCATTGCCATCCATAAAAAAGCTCAAAGCCTACTGCATCCATGAAACGTCGCACAAAAGGCTCTAAGATTGCCAGTGTTGAACACTTTAGTGGTGTGCGCCCGTTCAACGTGGTGCCTGCCAACACCATCATTGGTGGCTTATGGGGCACGCAAACTTAGGCGGCTGCCTAGGGGGACAAATTTGAAGGGGCGGCTAATTTCAGAGGCACGTCCTTGCCATGCAGTCTATTGGTTATTTAAAACGTTCATAGTCCTAGAGTTCCCAAACTTCTCTGATTGGTGGAGCTTTTCTAAACGTTGACTTTCTCAAGGCGCCTTGTTACAGAGTCATAGCAATGTATTGGCATTGGGACAAATGCCATGAGCGTGAGGGACGCTCTGACAATTTAGAAATGCAATAAATTGAATGGAAGGGGTGGCGATGGATCCACTTGCCTAGGGCACCTGAAACTTACAAGCTGGGCCTACACACCATGACATCCTCACTGCTGTAATGGTCCCGTTTCCTGACGTTGCAGGTTCTCTCCAGATCAAGGTTCACCTAGAATCTGTGGCTAGGCTGAATCTTAACGTGCTGACAGCCATCTTTGGGATGACCGCTTGTTTTTTTAATGTTTGCATTGTCACGATTTTTGGCTTCTGGTAACTGAGTAAAATGAAATTTAAATAAATTCTTCACTAGGGTTTCCGAATAGCTCCGTGCACAGGCAAAGCAGCCCATAGCATAGGTTAGGAACCCCTGCATTAGTGCATATGGCACATTGTTGAATGTTTCTGGATTGACTCTTGCACTGATTTGTGTTAAAATGTTCTATGTACATGTTAGACCTATTACCAATGTTTAAAATTTCATTATTTCAATTATAATTTGTGGATGATTAAATTGATACGTGAAACGTCGGTAGGCCTCTTATATACTGTAGATTCAAAAGGTGGAGCCTTTTTTCAGGGCCGTAACGAGGGCGTGGCGAAGAAGGCGGCTGCCACAGGCGCACCTGGGTTTGGGGCGCAAAATGTTCAAGTGTTTATGTCATTATTGGGTTATGGGCAAGAGAAAGTTAGACATTTGCCACAGGCGCTTCATACCCCCGTTACAGCACTGCCTTTTTTAAATGCTTGCCACTCCCTCTGGTGCTAAATCGTGGCTACGCCACTGTTGAGAGATGCAGAGTGGATTTTATTTTACTTGGCCATCCTAATCGACATGAATCAACACTGACTGACACATTGGATTTAGTAAAATTTAACTCGTTACATTAAAATTTTTAATCCTTTTTGTCATTATTGGGTTGTGGGGAGGGGAACGGTCGACACTTGCCACTGGCACTTCATCCCCTCGTTGCTGGACTGCATGTGGTAACATGGATGAACGCCAAATGCAATACAGTACTAATATACATGTAGATAAATGAAAGGTCACCTATTCCCTTAATATAAAAACATCAGGGGGATAGAGAAATTATTTAACAGTGAGTCTTAGAAGACACTGAAACAACGTCCCGTTAGGCCTTAACTACTATCAGATTCACAACAGGCATAATCAAAATTTTATGATTTCTATGTTGCAAATAATAGAACCAATAAACAACAACGAGAATGCTAAATGAAACATCAATGATTTAGACGAATTCAGTCATATATTTTTCATTAACATAATAGGGCCTAGAACGGTTCGTCATCAAATTTGCCTATCGTAACTCTTCAGCCACACGTCGGGTCCATGTGACCTGAGATATTTTTCACTTTATTATTTTAGTATGTATAAGGCTGAAGACAGACGAACGACAATCGTCACCTACAACATTGTTGGTGGAAATGCAACCAATGCATTTCAATGGGGATAATCAGACGAAAGACAGAAATGCAACCATGACCCAACCAGTTGTTAGTCTGTGATGACTTGCCTACAAATTTGTAGTTTGTCATCAGTCGTTCGTCTGTAGGCAGCCCAAATGTCACTAGAGTAGGGTTGCCATACGTCCCAGTACACCGGGACATGTCCCGGTTTTGAGGTCTGTGTCCCGGTCCGACAGTCATTTGTCCCGGTCGATTTAAAATTTTCGCATGTTAAACAATTATTTTATGATAATATCATGTCATTCAGTACTGCACATATACAGTACATGCCTAGAGATTTGGTACAGATTCGTCCATGAAAGCACATCACATTTTGGCAGTGAAACTGACTGTTCGGGAACGATCCACCATTGATCCCTGAGGCGGATCCAGACGAGGGGCAATGCAGCAATTGCTCCCCCCCTCACTGCCTGAAAGGGGCGCAACTGATGAAGCATTTTTCCCTTGCTATACCCATTTCTATACTGCCAGTCCAACAGTTGCAGTCCAATCTGTAGTTGGCTAAACCACTGAAGATAGATCATTGTCAAAGGGCCAGGAGAGGACCGTTTTGTAATTGCTAGCTAGATGTATACTCAGGGATTATGAATATTTAAATATATTTGGGGCGCACATTTTTTTAAGTTCTACCCCCACCCAGACCCGCCACTGATTGATCCTAACTCTTTTTTTTGGTCCTCTAAAATATTTTATATTTCAATGCGTTAGTGAAAGGATTATGGAATTTTTAATAAAGCTATGAATGTTTATAATATGAATTCTTGCCATTTTGTTGAAAAAATATTTTTAAGGGGGGGATTTCCCGGTCGGTGGTCCGACAGTTATGGCAACCCTACACTAGAGATCTGTGATTTCTTGTAAATTACTTATCTGACTTGTAGTTTGCTCTAGCGTTGCTTGGAAGGTCAACGTCAGTGCGGTTATTTTTACATAGGGTTGTTTTCATCTCGCACATGCTACTCTAACTGATTTTTAGTAATATTTGACTCAACGTGATTCGTTTTAGCATTACTGATATTGCATTAAACATCTGCAAGTCTCTTGAAATAGAAAAGTAATCTTTAAATTTAACTATAAATTCATTCAAAAGATTAATATTATTAATATATGTGTAACACTTTATAAATAAATAAAAATTTAACCTAAACTGAACTTGAAATACAATGGGTCAAATTGACCTGACGTGTGTGGTTATGTTACTTTTAGCAACGTACTGTATGTCCTGACGGGTTTTAATTAAAATACGACAGGATAAGCAATTTTGAAATATTTTTGGCTCAACACGGTAGTTTTCACTGGGCGGAAATCGATTTGTTTCTTATAATGAGTTTAAACGTAGGGAGAACTGACAACAATAAGGATTTAATTATTTTGAACAGCAATTCCAAGGTTAATCAATCAATTGCTGTATTAACGGTTAAATTGAGAAATGAATTTTTGACTAAAAGCACGAAGAATTTGAATGAATATAATACAATATTAAATTTAACTTGATTTGATAGTTATTGACATTAGCATCTAATTCTAATTCATTGCACTGCAAGCAACCTTATTTGGCCAATATTGCAGTGGAGAGACCAACTCTCATTCCTACATATGATACCATAAAACTCCTAGCCCTTAACCCGTGACATGGAATTCATGGTACGCAAGTGGTGAGGTACTGTGTGTTTAACTGATGCTGTTATCAGTAGGTAGGAATAATAAAAATTCCCTACAGAGGGGCCTGTAAAGTCATATTCCTCAGATTGTTTTACTAAGATTTCATAACCCTTAACCCGTGACGTGGAATTCATGGTACACAAGTGGTGAGGTGTGGTCCCAGGGACCACGTCAATTATTCACTAATTTGAATTAAATATAGCTTCTTTTTTAATGTCAGTCATGCAATAGGCCAACGGGGTCCTTATAATTCAGGAAACACCTAGAAACGATTCCTTTAATCCTTTTTATACCAAGAAACCAAGGTAATATCAAACATTGTAAAATTTTACAAGATTCTGCATACTGTGGGTTTACTTAAACGTATATTTTTTAAAACAATAAATTGTTTTACACAAAATATCTGCTGCATTGCTAACAGAATAGAAGATATTAAATTATGAGAATGAAAAGATTATCATAAACTGAATAAAAAGTACTTTTTGCAAATCTCATGCTAATCTCAAATAGCATATAACATTGTAAAATAGTTACATAATCAGCGAGGTGAGGTCCCAGGGACCATGATTTTTCTGTCTACAATTTCCCTTTTTACCTAGGGATCTTGACTGACCAGAATTCTACTAGATAGTAAAAGATATGAAGGTAATGAAGGAATGACCCTCGTAACTTTAGTGTTCTAAAAGTTACTAATGAAAATATAAATGACGTGGTCCAAGGTCCGGGTTAAGGGCTAGTCTAATGAAGCATCTTCCAGGCATCAAAATAAATATTCAACTACTGATATATTAATGCAATACGTTACAAAAATTATTAATCATGTGCACCTTTTTCAGGGTAAAAGAAGATGTGGGTTATTAAAATCATGATTTTGGTAATTTGCTCCATCACGGCTGAATCAGCTTCTCCAGCCGTAAGTTATAACAACTGTTTTCACTTTCCGAATCAAGAATCAAGCAGATGAAAATTACATTAAAATTTTGCCATTTTAGACTTCACCAAACTCGACTGTGATAAGACAATGTTATCACTGCAATACACACCACAAAAAATGGGATTCTGAGCAATGCACCAATAGTGTGGAAGACTGTGGAGATTGTGTGGAAGGGTAAGGCAGTTGTGGATGGAGAACGTTGATGAACAGAATGTAATAAATAATAAACACTATCAATTTCAGATATACATTTGACGACAGGAAGTTCTGCATTCCCAAAAGTAAGTGCAGGGTAGCAGTTTATTTTCCCTCAAGGGAACGTTAGTGGAATTTGGATGGCAAGGGCATAACTTTCGTAAAGATAAGCAACCTTCCAGGGAGACTTCTTCTGGGCAGTATTTCTCAAACGTCGCTGATCGTCCTCCGCTGTAACAAAGGATATAACTTAGTGTCCCACAAACCCTGATGCTTCCTAATCCTGAGATAGCATATTCATTTAGCAATTAAACCTCCGTCAGGCGCATAAGCAGTGGCAACACGGAAGGGCGCAATTCATCTGTGAGATGATTTTGTTATTTTGACAATACATTCACTAAATAAATATTTTGGAAACCTGCAACACAATAAGAAAACATGTTAGGACATTAGTAAACTACTACAAAGAGAAATTATACCAAAAATAAAAATAATAAATGCTATTTGAATGAAAATTTCAAAAGTGTACATACAGTAACAAGAGTATCTCACTCATTTTTCAACATGGCATTTTTCACATATTTTTCACGTTGCTGGTGTTGGTAAACCTGATGGCATATCTATTGGTTTTGGTTGTAAAAATTCATTTCGACTTCAAATTAATTTTCTTGTGTCACCCTAAGATGGCACAATTAAATAATTAAAACAAAATTCAACAAACGAACGTCATAGCGCGCAATTCATCTCACAGATTACATGGGCCCCTAATCTACTGAACATCAAATTTATAATTTAGTTTTCGCATTTATTCATTGATGGGGCCAATTCATGAAGCTACCCTGACGCACAAGTCTCTGTGAAAAACACAACCACACGTGCAAATGAAAAACTGGGCTCTTCATCTGTCAGTTAAATGTGCCTGACGGAGTTAAATTCGAGGTCCATCCAAAAATTATTGCAATCCAACAGTGAGGTGCGAACTACTAGGTGAGAAATGCTACTTTAGCGTCGTCATCATAATCATACCCTCTTCCTGCGAGTAGGATCTTTACGCACAACCTGCTCACACGTCTGCTTTGGAGTTTCCCTACTTAGGAGGACAGGTGGTGGGAACCCTCATCTTCTCATTACATCTCAATCCACTCTTCGTCATTCTACAACCTAAATATAATATCCTCCACAAAACGTCATATACGACTATTACACCCATTTCCAAGTTGCGTTTTAAATTTGAAACGCTGGTTAAACGTGAAATGTGTGCGCTAAAGTTATGCCAGACACTAACATCCGCGATAGTAATTAACCATTCTTCCAGCATGGAAACACTGAGGTGTTATTACTTATTGTCCTTTTAGATGAAATAACGGTTAATCATAATGAATCCGCCATTGTTCCTCAAGGCAGTAACGTGACCATTGAATGCCACTTTGAAAAGCTTGTTGACTGTGTCTGGCAACGGAGAGAATCTCTTGTGGATATCAGTCTAAGATACAGCTACTTGACTGGAAACGGAGAATATACCAATGATTGCAGCATAAAAATTTCAAAATTTTCCAGCGTTGATGTAGGGCACTGGAGTTGTGAAACTTATGCGAACAGTGAACATGGTGTCCTTCAATCCACAGACACTTGGTTAACTCTGCGTGGTAAGTTATGAGCGATTGCAGATAAATAGCCAGATATTTATTAGCATAACTTCTGCCAGATGCAGGATAAGTACTAAAAATCAGCACTATCCACAGTAAACCTAAAACCACACACGAGTAGTTTGATCCTATCCATCAATACTATTTCTAGATGCAGACTCGACTAACATTATTGTCACGAACAACGACAGCGTCCTAATACCAGAAGGTGAATCAGTGGTCCTACAGTGCTACTTTCTGACAAGCGTGTACTGTGCCTGGCTTCGCAGAAATTCCTACGTCGAGATGACAGGACGATATCACTTCGTTGATACACAGGCAAATGACAACATGACGAAAGACTGCAGCATTACCATCACTGAATTTAAAGAGTTCGATGCTGGCCAGTGGGACTGCACTAGTATGGCATTGGCTGAAAAGGATTCCGTCAATCAAGCTAAGATGGCACTAACCATAGGTAAGGTCATGCCAAAACGGGTGGAAACCAGAATTATTGCAATTGTATATTTAATTCCAGAAGAACTGGTTTAGTATTCTCAGTATTTGTAACCATATGGGATAGGCAATCTGGCTTAAGGGCTTTCAATTTTAAATTCCTAATTTCCAGTGCCAACATTAAAGTTTGTGAAAAAGCCACACGATCAAACAGTCCAAATTGGTGGAATTGCTGTATTCACATGCGAGTTTAGTAGAGGAGTAACTTGCGACTACAAGCATAATGAATATCCAGTTCAGCCTGATGACAGGCATCACTTTATACGTGATAGATTAACAAACAACTGCAACTTGACAATTGTTTACGTCAGTTCTTCCGATTATGGAAATTGGACGTGTACTAATGTACACCGAAGTGAGACAATCTCACACACTGCAGTATTACGCGCCCCAGGTAATTCATAATGCGACTTTGAAGTACAAAACGAATATTTATAAAATATATTTTACAAGCTAAGTATTTGTTTTACAGTTACAACGATCACAACTACTACAACACATAAACCGCTAACGTCAAGTGGACAAAAGGCAAATCCAACTACCCCAGGTACTTCCTCTATGCCTCATGTATATTAATACTAGTTAGGCGGTGTCGCCACAGAAGAAGGCACAATAAGTAAGAGTAAGGGCATTTGATTATTGGGTAATGGCATTTTGAAGTTATGTTCAATAAGTTTTTAGCTATCACCTGCCAGAAGAAGAATAGATGCAGCGCAGGGATAAATATTGCATGAAGTACAAGTAGCTAATACCACGCATTAAGCTTTATCTAGTACAGGGGGGGGACGAACCTTGATATGCTGGCGTGTCAAAAATTTAAAACGGTCGATGTCTGGATGCACTAGCCCGTGGGGTAGGCCAACATCCCCCACAGCAAGCAGCGCCAACGTTCCTGTGGGTTCCTGACGTCCTGGTCAGAGCATGTACAGATAATATAGCAATGGCCATAGACTACTTATGTTAGAAAACCAAGTGAAAGCAGCAGGCAAGGTAGGTACATTCATGGAAAGGTGAGCTGGTCATTAGATGGTGGAAACTGCCCACCAAAATGGAGGAATTTGTACAAGAAATGCACAGGCAGGTAGACTGGGAGTGGGACAGGACAGCAGATGCCAGGTGGGACAGGTCCGCTTGAAAAATTAGATCCTGTGGGAAAGCCATATTGGGGCAGGTAGAGTAGGAGGCACAGGTCAGGGAAACAGAGACATGGTGGAGGAACGAGGAAGTGGAAGAAGCCATCAAGCAAAAGAATGATGCTTTCCAGAGGTGGCAGGAGGTAGTCTAAGACTCAATAAAGGCTGACAAGGTCCACTACAAGGAGAAGTATTTGTAAGAATCAGATCCAAGCATCAGAAGTACAAGGCCCTCTATGAGCAGTTAGGGTCAAAGGAAGGGGAGAGAGGAGTTTTCAAACTGGCCAAGGCAAGAGATAGGCCAGCTAAAGATAGGAGGGTCCCAATCAAGTTTAAAGGGAAGTTCTACAGGGCAGCGGTGCAACCAGCTATTCTACATGGGTCAGAGTGTTGGACTGTGGGAAGAGCCACGTCAACAGAATGCAAGTAGCCGAGATGCGAATGCTGCAGTACATGAGTGGCGTGTCGAGAGATGATAGAATTAGGAATGAGCAGGCGCGGATCCAAGGGGGGGGTTTTGGGGGTTGCAACCCCCCTTCCCCCCAAATTTTTGGGTCGACATTGACACTGACAAATAAAAATTGCGTTTCCAATCGCTGCCTATGGCTCAACACCCCCCCAACGAAAATCCTGGATCCGCCACTGGGAATGAGTATGTTAGAGGTAGCCTCAGGGTGATGGACATCGCCGAAAAAATGAGGTAGAATAGGCTGAAGTGGTATGGACACAAGATGAGAAGAGGGGACGAGGACCCCGTTAAGGCCATACCAGGAATGCAGGTAGTCGGTAGCACCCGGGGCAGGGGAGACCGAAAGTGACGTGGGAACAGGTTGTCTGTATGGATATGGTGGTGTGTGGGGTGGACAGAGACCTGGTGGGGATACCCGGACGAGAGTGTAGGGCCAGAACCCACAGACCAGACCCTGCCACAGGCGGGATGAGGGTATCATGATGATGTCTTGATGTACTAACGTGCAGGATAGTGTACTACAGGAATACATAGTAGGGTACTCTTACCTCCGATGCGTTACAGGAAAGGGAAATTCCACAAATCGATTGATTTAGCTTTATGTAGGCTATCCTGTACATATAACGTGCATGCCACATGCCAGCAAAATTGTTCTGCGTGTCGTGGGTTCACCACTGTTATTGTAGTAGAATAGTAGTATAATTCCATAATGCCAGTCGTGCCAACAGCTATCCATAAGCCTCAAAACGTTTTAGACTACTTCATTTAACATGACAGTTAGTACAAAAATTCATGTTTCCGTAATATTTACGTATAAACTCACGTTGCAAGTGTCAGAATGCGTTTCAGAAGTGGAAGCGATATGCAGCAATTGGACTTGCTTGGTAGCTTTTAAACAGACAGGTTCGTTGTTGGTTTATTCGCCTGTTAGGAGGCATATCCAAGGCCTCAAAAGAGTATGACACAGTCTACTAGAATTAAAAATTGAAGTGAGGATTTAAATTGAGGTTGTGATAGTTACCGTATTATACCGGTACAATACGTTACATAACACTGTACCTTCATATATCACTTCTTGCTATGAAATTTATAGGAAAGGTCTCAACACTAAGACCAATAAAGCCCGAGTCAGAATCGCGGGCTACGTCAAATTACTGTTGTTCAAAAGCTGCTTTTACCTTAATGTTCATCGTAACATGGGCGTGGAATTGCTTATGGTTATAACAACGCTACTCTATCTGGAGTCACGAAGACCGAATTTAATGAACTTAAATTTAAATACAATGGATACCAAACATTGAAGAATCATGGACACAGACTGAGAAAGGAACTGAGAGCATGGAGTGACACTGAACCACTGTGTCAGGAGCTAAGTACTCTTCTGCCAAGTAGCACGGAGACTGAATCTCAAGAATTTAATCATATTTATTACTTTACCTTGATGACAGCATTGGTGTGCATCGGATTGCTTATTGTTATTGTGTAATAGGTCAGACACTATGTAATATTATAACCAATAAAGCATTAATTTACCTGGCACAGTTTCTATTTTCGTTGTATAAGGCGATGTTGGTACTGTAAAAATGGGGTAGGCGGGCATCCTCTCAGACGACTCAGCCAACATTCCTGCGCCCCCGCTCAGAGCATGTTCAGTGGACCCGCAGACTCGACCCTGCCACAGGCAAGATAAGGGTGTCCTTTTTACTGCTGATGACCAAAAATAGAAAGCAAATGTTGCGCTTACTCTTTCATAGTTTGGAAGTACAGTACATGGAAGCAGGATGGAAGTAGTGAGTAGGCCTATCAGAACTAAAATACATTGTATATTGTGAGATTACATTACCGTTTACGTTATTTGATGACTACCGTCTGTTTACAGGATACCTTCTACTTGCTCAAATGGTAATTTTGATATGTATTTAATAAGTGAATAAGTATATTTCATTCCATTAAATGGTTTCTCTAAAACAAACTTCAAATTTTCTGTAGCTGCCTTCCTAATAAAAGGCACGTCATACAAGAAAGAGCTTATTTAATTAAGCAACTTTCTAACTATTGTAACATATAAATTTTACACATGTAAATGTATATTGTATTAATGAACATGTGTGATAAACGAAGCAGGCAACCTTCCTGTGACAGATTTGTTGATGATGTTCGTTGTTTCTTTGACGTTAACATTAATTCAATTTTTATTAGAAGTATTAGCCAAATGAATGGAATAGCAACAAAAATTTTCTGACATTACCTTATAAATATACGAGAGTTGAAAACATTATGAACTTCAGCAGTCATTCATAGCACTTCGTTGAATAGAAATGTTGAATTTCAGTTCTGCAAACTTTCTTCTATTCTTCGCATAAATGTACGAATATTTCTCAAGCTGCAAACTGTCACAAATCCACATCGCGTATGGAGGGGGAAGCAATGCAGCAATTGCTCCACCCTAACCGCCTCAATGAGGCGCATATTTCAACTAATGCACGATTGATCTTTGCAACTAATGAGGCATGTTTGCATTGGTATTCCCATTTCTATACTGCCAGTCCAATTTGGAGTTGGCTAAACCACTGAAGATGTGGCATTATTTAAGGAGCAGTAAAGAACCTATTGAACTGTTAGCTTGAAT
>JAAFCE010005504.1:1204-36880 GCA_013389805.1 Trigoniulus corallinus
CATTGCTGAAGCATTATTTGAAATTGAGATGTAGCAAAAAGAAAAATGGAGTCATTTTATTGTAATTAATGGAAAATCACACTGTGTGCTTTCTCCCCTTACATGATAAAACTGTAAATTTTGGACAGAATGTAGGGAATGTGGTACCGCAATCATGAGCAAAATGGCATGGCTGAAGCTTTAATAGAAATTGAGATATAGCAAAATGAAAAATTAGGTTTTTTCATTGATATCAATGGGAAAGCACGCATTGTGCGTTTTGTCTCCTATACATGATAGAACTGCAAATTTTCGTCAGAATTTCGGAAATCTGTTACTCCAATCACGTTCCAAACGGCATTGCTGTAGCTTTAATAGAAATTCAGATATAGCAAAACGAAAAATGCAGTTTCTCCATTGAAAAACCTGATAGAACTGTAAATTTTGGCTAAAATATGGGGAATGTGGTACTCCAATCATGTGCAGAATGACATGGCTTTAGCTTTAATAGAAATTTAGTTATAGCAAAAAGAAAACTGATGTTTTTTTGATTGAAATCAATGGGAAAACACACTTTATGTGTATTCTCTCCTATACATCATAGAACTGTAAATTTTAACCAGGATATATTGAATGTGGTACTCAAATCATGTTCAAAACTGTATGGCTGTACCTTTATTAGAAATTGAGATATTACACAAAGAAAAATGAAGTTTTTCCATTAGAATCAATAAGAAAACACTTTCTGCAATATTTTTTTGTCCTATACATATTACAATCAAATATCTCCCACAATGTTGAAAATGTGGTATTCGAGTCATGTGGAAAACGGCATGGCTCTAGCTATAATAGAGATTGAGATATAGAAAAAAGTAAAGATGAAGTTTTTCCATTGAAATCAATATGAAATCATTCTCTCCCATATAAAATAGAACTGTAAATTTTTGCCAGAATGTTGGGGATGTGTTATTCTAATCGTATGCAAAATGGCATGGCCACACCTTTAATAGAAATTGAGATACAGCAGAAAGAAAAATAATATTTTTCTAATGAAATCATTGGGAAAACACACTTTGTGCGATTTTTCTCCTATAGATGATAGAACTGCAAACCTCGCTGGTGTTACAATTGGGTCAGAGGTAATTATGTACATTTATAACATCGATTATAAACAGCAAATTGGGTCAACTTAAAACTTCTAGTGGATCCTGAGGCAAGAATTGACTCTTTATATCAGACCCTCCAGAAAGCTAAGTCAGACTGTATTCCAGTCAAGCATCTACAGATGAAACGCTCATAATATCCCTCCTGGTTTAGGTTTGAAGTAATTATGCTGATTAAATTTAAACACTGCCTTTAGAGAAGAAATAAACGTTATTCCTCTCCCTCAAGATACCAGCAGTTTTCTATTCTCAGAGCTCTGGTAAAAAGGATGTTGATTAGGGACCAATGTCAGTTTATGGCCAAAATGGCTGCTAGCCATAACTCATCTAAACGTTTGTGGTCACAATACAACAGATTGTCAAGGCAACATGATTATAGTTTGGCTTTGTGCATTGATGGCCATCTTGTCACTGACCATTAAGAAAAGGCTGAGATTTGGCGATCATTTTAGACAACTTGCAAGAAGTAAATCACCACTGTGCCTAGGAAAGAATCATCCTTGGATTTTACCTGATGGTGAGGTGAGTCTCAATGTCAACAGTATATCCATATCTTAGGGGCGTTTTGCTATTAGAAGGTTGCACTCCTCATTTACCTTTGCCCTGGTGGTATTCCTTCACTTCTAATCAACACTTACCATGACCTAATCGCACCTATCCTAGCAGAGTTTTTTTAACTTCTCTTTACAAACTCATACAGTTCTTCAGATTTGGAGGACTGTTCATGAATTACCTATTTATGAAAGTAATATTGGAAAATTACTACCCAATTTCAATTTTGACCTTTTTCAAAGATTTTAGAAAATATGATTTGGGCTAAATTGGTTCCTTAGAGTAGAAGATTTTTATATACTGCCCAACATGTTTTTCAAGCCAATAAGTAAACTGAATCAAATTAATTGATGCACATTGACAATATAACTAATGCATTTCAAAAAAGCCACCAGTTAGATGCACTATATTTAGATATCTCCAGAGCCTTTGATGCAGTTTCCTTTACACTACTATTGGAAAAATTGGCATAGTATGGCTTATTGTAGGATTTACACAGTTTCATAGGACATTATTTAGCAGAACGTTACAACTTTGAGGGCGTTTTCAGCCAGAATCATTACCACCAAATGATGGGTATTCCTCAGGGCAGTATCATAAGCCCATTGGTATTTAATATTTACATTAATGATGTTTTTGCCAACTTCGCTCTCAAGTCATTCCTTTGGCATTCACTGAAGACCTGAAGCTATCTAAAGAGGTTGTTAAAGTGGATACTGCCAGAGTCTTAAATGATTCCATCTGAGTAGTTGAACAACATCTTGTAGTTGAACCACATTATAGCAAATCTGGAATTATAACTTTTCACTGGACACGATTCCCTATACGATACCCTTATTCAATCTTGAATGGGGTATATGTTACATGCATACAGTTGATAAGAGATTTGGGCATAGTATTAGATACAAAATTCACATATCAGCTACATCTTCAGCAGTTATATTTAAACGTAAAAAGGATATATGCTGTAGTGCAGAATATAAGGGGTATGTAATTATTTCCAGGACTTAAGTCCTGGTGTTTTGATCAGCTGATTAAACCAATCATAACATATGGGCTAATAGTTGGTCTACATGTGACCATTCCTTACTTTTGAAATCGGTCAAATTGGATGACAAAGCATTAGACATTGATCCAGCCCAAGATAGGCACATAACAATATCTGTGAATGTCCCTCAAATGGAGTTTCTTACACTCAGAAGTCTTATTATATATTCTAGGATTGTTTGGATTTACTGCCTACTGGATAACAAAATAAATTGCCCACATTTCCTTAACCAATTGTGTATGAGTTCCAAGTCGTTATTCACATCAAAGACAATTTTTGCTGTTCCAGGAGACTAGAGGAACCCAATATATCTGGCTCAACGTGACTTTAATAGTCTCACACTGGGTATTGATGATTTATCTAAACCCCTATTATTTTAAAACGAAAAGTGAAATCTTATCTAAGCAATGTATTGAAATAGGAATAAAGCAATCAGGTGCTGCGTGGATTGGCTTGTTCGGTTATAGTACGATTTTATTAAGATTTATTTTCAGAGGTGTCTCAATGTCAGAATTCTTATTACTGCATTCAGATATTTGGATTTAATTTGTATTCCGTTTTTTCTTCATATTCTAACTTATTTTAGATCATTTTCTCTACATTTATTTTACATTGACATTTCTAAATTTTTTTGCTATTTTGATACTCAGAGTGCACTTACTGTTCGCTTTTCTTGAACTAGCTACTGCATAAAATTCATGAAAACTAATTATGGAATTTTGATATGGATGTGGGAATTTCATGTTTAAGCTTTTCCCCTTTTACACCCCACCTATCCATTTCATGAGGGATCTTCCTGTTATAGTAGAGGTCACATGTAAGAATGAAAAAACTTCATTTTCTTTATCCTATACCTTAATTTCTATTAAAGCTACAGCAATTCCATGAAGCACATGACAGCAGTACCTCATTCCCTACATTCTCTCAAAACTTACAGTTCTTTGTCTTATAGGAGAGAAAATATCACATAAAGTTAGTTTTCCCATGATTTCAATGGAAAAATTTCATTTTTTTCTCCTGTATCTCAATTTCTATAAAAAATACCACCATGCTGTTTTGAACATGATTGGAATACCACATTTCCTGCAGAATGAAAAAAATTAACAGTTCTACTTTATGTAGGAGAGAAAGTATTGCACAAAGTGCGTTTTTCCGATGTATTCAATGAAAAACCTTCATTTTTCGAATTTCTATTAAAGCTACAAAAAGTTATTGCACATGATTGGAGTACCACATTCCCAACATTTTGGCAAAAATTTATGGTTGTACTATGTATAGGAGAAAAAAAAATATCACACGAAGTGTGTTTTCCCATTAATTTTCTTTTTTCAATATCTCAATTTCTAATATAGCTACAGTATGCCGTTTTGAACATGATTACCTCATTCAATACATTCTGGACAAAATTTACAGTTTTATCATGTATAGGAGAGAAAACTCAGAAAGTGTATTTTCTCATTGATTTAAACGGAAAAAAATCATATTTTTTCTCCTACATCTTACTTTCTATTAAATCTACAGCCATTCTGTTTTGCACGTGATTGGAGTACCACATTCCCAAAATTCTGGCAAATTTTATTGTTCTATTATGTGTGGGAAAGAAAATATCATATGAAGTATGTTGTCCCATACATTTCAATGGAAAAACTTTATTATTCATTTTGCAATGTCTCAATTTCTATTAAAGCTACAGCTATGCCGTTTTGCACATGATTGGAGTACCACATTCCCACATTCTGGCATAAACTTAAAGTTCTACCATGAATAGAAAGGAAATCGCACAGAGTTTCTATTACCATTGTATTTAATAGAAAAACTTTATTTTTCTTTTTGCTATGCCTCAATTTATTTTAAAGCTACCGCCATGCCATTTTGCACATGATTGGAGGACCACATTACTTACATTCTGGCCAAAATTTAAAGTTCTGTCAATTATAGTGAAGAAAACGCACAAATTGTGTTTTCCAATTGATTTCAATGGAAAATTTTCCTTTTTCTTTTTGCTATATCTCAATTTTAATTAAATCTACACCCATGCCACATTCCTACATTCTGGAAAAAATTAAAAGTTCTGTGATGTATAGGAGGGAAATTAATGCACAAAGTATGTTTTCCCATTGATTTCAATGGAAACACTTTATCATTCTTTTTGCTACATCTCAATTTCTATTAAAGCTACAGTCATTCTGTCTAGCACACCTTTGGAGTTCCACTTTCCCAACTTTCTGGCAAAAATTTAGTTCTATTTTATATTGGAAAGAAAGTATTGCACAAAGTGCATTCAACCACTGATTTCAAAGAAAAGACTTAATTTTTCTGTTTGCAATTCTCAATTTCAGCCATGAGATTTTGCACTTGATTCAAGTACCAAATTCCCTAATATCTCACAATAATTTACAGTTCTATGATGTGTAGGAGAGAAATTATCGCACGAAGTGTCTTTTCCTATTGATTTTAAGGGAAAAACTACATTTTTCTTTCGCTATATCTCAATTGCTATTAAATCTACAGCCATGCATGATTAGAGTACCGAATTCTCAACATTCTGGTTAAAATGTATTTCTCTATTATGCATAGGAAGAGAAATCTCACATGAAGTGTGTTTTCTCATTGATTTCAATATAAAAACTTCATCTTTCTACTAGCAATATTTGAATTTCAATTAAAGCTAAAGGCATGCCGTTCTGCACATTATTGGTGTTCCACATTCCCTACATTGAAGAGAAATTTACAGTTCTATGATGTATAGGATAGAAAATAATTCTAAAATGTTTCCTTTCCCATTCATTTTAAAGGAAAACATTTTTTTGAAATATCTCAATTTCTATTGAAATTACAGTCATGCAATTTTGTCAATGAATAAAGTACTACATTCTCTACATTATGGGAAAAATTTACAGTTCTGTGATATTTTGGAGAGAAAATAACGCACAGAGTGTGTTTCCACACATAAAAAGCCTCATTTCCTACATTTTGGCAAAAATTTTGTGTTTTATAATGTATAGGACTGTAAATAAAGCACTCTTACTGCACTCTGGCAAGAATTTACAGTTCTTGATTTACATAAGAGAAAAAATGCACTAGGTGTGTTTTCCCATTGATTTCAATGAAAAAATTTCATTGTATTATAATATTTCAATTTCTATTAAAGCTACAGCCATGCCATTTTGCAAGGGAGAGGAGTAGCACATTCTAGAAATTTTGAAAAATTTACAATTGTGTGATGTTTAGTAGAGAAAATAACGGAAAACGTGTGTTTTCATGCATGGAGTACTGCATTTCCTACATTCTGACAAAAATTTATAGTTCTATGATGTATAGTGTTTTCTTATTCATTTCAATGGAAAAACTTCATTATTTGTAATATTTAAATTCTGTTGAAGGTACCGCCATTCCGATTTGCATAGGCATGGAGTACAACATTCTGCACATTCTGGCCAAAATTGACAATTCTGGGATGTTTAGGAGAGAAAATAATGCACAAAGTGATTTTTTCCATTGATATTAATGGAAAGCGATATTTAAACCATATCTCAAATTCTATTAGGGCTAAATCCATCTCATTTTGCTCAGGAATGGACTACAAAATTCCCTACACACTGAAAAAAATTTTCATAACAAACACAAAAGTGATTTTTGCAATAATGAAGTAAACTTCCAATCTACAATCTTATTTCCTTCCAATTTCAATGTATTTTACAAACGATGACTCTATGAGTGTGTTAATTTGATTTCCACAGTGTACAGAATGCTTATTAGTCTGCAAATGTAGTTGAAGTCAACACCAAATAACAGTATTAATTCTCACCTCCTATGTGCCTCTAAGCCTTTCAATATATTAGCATGTGCTTAGGCTAATACTAATATTGGAATGGTGTAATTGCATGTTCTTAACCAGATTTTACTAGTCTTCACTCTTAATGAACTCATAAGTTATATATAAAGGAGTGAATTTTTGGCAGCTTTCACCAATCCAAATCTGTATCTCAAAAACTGACATATAAGTGCTGCACATTTTTATTCACACACTGTCAATACCCACATGAAGGGTTCTACATATGAGAATATTGCAACATTTATTCATTACATGTTATCAGTAGTTCTTTAATTTAAAAATCTGGAGTATTTTATTCCTATGTAACATCATATTTTCTACACAATACTGATGTATTGCATTTTGATTTACTATGAAGAGTACTATTAGTATTTTGTGGGAATCAATAGGATTTAACTAGTATATCAGACTAAATACATTTTCCATAAACATTAGTCAATTTGGCAACTTAAACCCATGAAAAGATGTTGGGCTGTTTGGAATGTGGCTTGGGGACTGGATAACAAGAAATATAACTGTGTGAGGAGTAAAAGTTCTGTATAGCAATAGCAATAAATAAGTGATGAAATGTGGAAAGCAAAAAGTTAAAATCTGCAAGCAGCATTTTACTTGCATAACATGATATAATTTAAATCATCATTGCCTCATATTTAAAATATCAGAAAGTTGTGCAAATCATGTCATTCATAAGGTTTTTGTAATCTTAATAATACAAAACTGATTAATTGCAAAACAGCAATCAAATTGCAGTTTGAAGACATTATCTTTGCCACTGGTCACACCATGTTGAAAGCACCAGTTCTCATCTGGTGACTGCAGTTAAGCATCATTGGGCTGGGGTAGTAATTAGATGGGTGACCACATAGGAATTCCTTGTGCTATTGGCAGATTTCCATTTGGCATTTCTTCTGCTATTTTTTCAAATCATGAAACTGTTAGAGTTTCTTGCAATTGGAAATTCATGCATTATACATCAATGGGTATGAATGGAGATTACACATTGGGATCTGGAAATTGTTTTAATCAGAAAGCAGTATTCCTAAAGTGAGTTCTGTTACATCATTGTAAAAGGATAAAAAAAAACAGATCGATTTGCAACATTGCATTATGGTGCTTCGTGTAGCATTTGTAATAGAAAAACACAGCAATTAATTATTTTAAAAAATCATAACAAACGCAAAAGGGATTTGAGCAATAATGGAATAAACGTCCAATCTACTGTGTTATTTCCTTCCAATTTCAGGGAATGGTACAAATGACTATCCCATCAGGGAGTGAAATGGTGATTTTTGCATAGTACTGAATGTTCGTTAATCAGCATATATAGTTGAAGTCAAGACATAATAGTTTTACTTTTCCAGACCCATGTGCCTCTTAGCATAGGAATATATTGGCATTTGATTTGTCTCATATTAGTCTTATGATGGTGCTATTGCAGGTTCTGAACAAGCTTTTCACAGTCTTTACTCTCAAAGTACACATATGTTACTTATCAGGAAGTGAATTTTTAGTGGCTTACACTCATCCAAATCTGCATCTCAAAATCTGACATATACATACTGCACCTTTTTGCTTACACACTCTGTCATTACCTATGTGAAGGCTTCTACATATGAGAATATTGCAATATTTATTTGTTGCATGATATCAATAGTTCTTTAACTAAAAATCTTATTGGAAAAGGTTTGGAATATTTTTTTTTCCTATGTAACATTATATTTTTTACACAATACTGATGTTTTTCATTTTGATTTACTATGAAGAGTAATATTAGTATCTTGTGGGCATCAAGTGGATGTAACTGGTATATCAGACTACATACATTAGTCAATTTGGCAAATTAAACCCATGAAAAGATTTTGGGCCATTTGGAATGTTTCTGGGGTAGTGGATATATAGAAATATAACAGTGTGTGAGGTGGAGTACTAATCTTCACAATAGCAATAAATAAGTGATGCAGTGTGGAAAACAAAAAGTTAAAATCTGCAAACAGTAGGTCACTTGCTTAACATTCTGTAATTTAAATCATCCTTGCCTCTTTTTTTAAAATATCAGAAAGTTGTGTAAATCATGTCTTTGATAAGGTTTTTGATTAATAGCAAAACAGCAATCAAATTGCAGTTTGAAAAGGTTATGTTTGCCAATGATCATACCATGTTGAAAGTACCAATTCTTGTCTGATCAATGCAGTTAAACAACATTGGACCAGGGTAGTAGTGAAATGGGTGATCACATAGGAATTCCTGGTGCTATTGGCTGATTTGCTTTTGGCATTTATTTTTTTATTTTTTCACATGAAACTGTTAGAGTTTCTTGCATTTGGAAATGAATGAAGATAACACTTTGGGATCAGAATATTGTTTTGATGAGAAAGCTGTATGCCAAAAGTGAATGCTGTTACATCATTGTAAAAGGTTATTATACACAGATTGATTTCCAACATTGTGCTTTGTTTGAAAATGAAGCATATTTAATGGAAAAACCCAGCAATTTCATGAAAATCATAACAAACACAAAATTGATTTCTGCAATAATGAAATTAACGTCCAATCTAAAGTGTTATTTCCTCCCAATTTCACGGAATTTGTGATTTTTACATAGTACAGAATGCTCATTAATCTGCTTATATTGCTGAAGTCAAGGCATAATAGTTTTACTTCACCACTTCTATGTACCACTAAGCATGGTAATATATTGGCGTTTCCTTTGGCTAAAACTAATCTTGGGAGGGCGTTATTGCAGGTTCTTAACAAGCTTTTCACAATATTTACACTTAATGTAAACATAAGTTATTTATCAGGAAGTGAATTTCTGGCAGCATTCACCCATCAAAATCTGCATCTCAAAAACTGAAATATAAGTACTGCACTTTTTTGTTCACACACTCTATCATTACCAACGTGAAGGGTTCTACATATGTGAATATTGCAACATTTATTCATTGCATGTTATCCATAGTTCTTTAATTTAAAAATCTTATTGGAAAAGGTTTGGAGTATTTTATTCATATGTAACATTATATTTTCTACACAATTCTGATGTATCTCATCTTGATTTACTATGAAGAGTAGTATTAGTATCTTGTGCACATCAAACGGATATAACTGGTATAACAGACTAAATACATTCTCCATAGTGATTAGTCAATTTTAGTAATTTAAACCATCTTAAAGATGTTGGGCTATTTTTATAGGTTACTGGGGGAGGGGATAACTAGAACTATGACAGTGAATGGGGAGAAGTTTCATGTAGTAAACTTCACAATAGAAATAAATAAGTGATGAAATATGGAAAATAAAAAGGTAGAATCCACAAAGAGTAGGCAATTTGCGTAATATTTAATAATTTAAATCATTGTTGTCTCTTATTTTAAATTTAAGAAAGTTGTGCACTTCATGTCGTTGATAAGGATTTTGCAATTTTAGAAATAAATAAATCATTAATTAAGAAACAGCAGTCAAATTTGCATTATGTTAGCCAATGGTCATTCTGTGTTGAAATTGCATGCTCTCATCTGGCCACTGTAGTTAAGCAACGTTGAGCCAGTGTAGTACTGAGTTGTTATTTTCTCACATCACTAAACTGTTACAGTTTTTTTGCATCTGGAATTTCATGAATTTTTCTTCAAGGGGGATGAATGGAGATAACACATTATATCAGGAAAGTGTTTTTCTTTTTGAGAAAGCTGTATTCCTAAAGTGAATGCCATTTCATCATTGTAAAAGGTTAAAATACACAGATTGATTTCTGATATTTAATAATGGTGCTTTGTTTGAAAAAGATGCATGTAAATAAAAAAATACAGCAATTATTTATATCAAAAAATTCTTCACAAACACAAAAGTGATTTCAGCAGTAATGAAATAATCGAATATTGGGGAATGTGCAGAAAGCTCAGTAATGTGCAAATACTGTTGTATTCAATACATTATATCAGTTTTACTTCTTACCTCCAATGTGCCACTTTGTTGGGCAATGTAATATCCTGTGCTTGGGGTAACAATACAATTCCTGGGTTGGTGTTATTCAGATTTGGAACCAGGCGATCATAGTCATTACTATTAATTCAGACATTAGTTATTTATCAGGGAGTGAATTTTCAGCAGCTATCACCCAACCAAATCTGAATCTTAAAAACTGACATATAAGTACTGCACTTTTTTATTCACACACTCCATCATTAAAAAGGTGAATGATTCTACATTTTTGAGTTTTTCAACATTTATTCATTGCATTTTATCAATAGTACTTTAATTTATAATCTTATTAGAAAAAAATTGGAGATTGTTAATTGTTTTCTAACATAATGCTTCCTCCACAATAGTTATGAATCTTACCTGGATTTTGTATAAAGAGCACTGCTGGTATCTTCTTGGCGTTAATGGGATGTATCTTTTATATCTTCTTTCAGGTTCTGAACCAGCCTCTTACACACTTTACTCCTATTGTACACATAAGTAATTTATCAGCAAGTAAAATTTCTATAGATATTTACATAATAATTAATCTTACCTGGATTTAGCATTAGGAGCACTGCTGGCAATTTGTTCAAATCACTGGAATGTATCTGGTGTATGGGATTAAATACATTCTCTGCAGCAATTAGTTAATTTGGCATGTTACATTTATGAATAGAAATTTGGCTTTTCTAAAAGTTTATGGGGAGGGGATAACTAGAAATTTAATGGTGGGCAGGGAAGAGAAGTTATGCAAAGTAATTATCAGTATAGGAAAAAATATGTTTGTGATTAAATAAGGAAAAAAAAAGTTAGTATCCCCAAAGAGTAGGCCACTGGTAAAACATTTTATAATTTAAGTCATCATTGCTTCTTAATTAAAATATCAGAAATTTAAGAAATTCAATTTGTTGATAACTTTTTTGCATGTCTGATAATGCAAATGTGGTCATTCTCATAGAAATCCACTTGCACAATGCTGTCTAATAGAAGTGATTATTTGAGATGAGGTGTGTGATCCTGGAATACTTCCATTAAAAATATATGTCATATTATTAATACTACATACACCTTATGTCGAAATTCAAGTGCTCAAAATTTTGATATATTACATAAAAGGCAATGATAATTCACTGTATACAGTTTAGTTCAAGGGGCTGGCACAGTGGGGATCTTTATTTTTCACATTCCATTTTATGTCTTTGTGTGTGTTATTTAATCCTCTTATTGCTGTAGTGTGGATTATCTCATCTCCTCCCTGACACCCAATATTTATAGATGTCACCAGCTCCTGGCACTATTTTAACAGCCCACCTGCTTGCATTGGATGGAGATACACAACTAAGCTCCACAGAAATATATGTAATACTTGATAAATATCCTTTGTAAACTTGCTCAATGTCATTGATGGAATATGTCCATGAATGCAAGATAAATGATGGTTAAGAATAGCATATGCATAATTGTATGGTAACCATATGTTAATAAACAATATCCAATACTCCCCTATCTATCAATTGGTAATGTCAAGTATGGAAATTTTCCAAGAAACTTTTGGGAAATAAGATTATACATTTATACTAGAAAGGCGATAGTTTATTAAAATATTGCAATAAGAATTCATGTATGTGATGAATTATGTGAAAAACTAAAATTATATTATTTTATATATGAAATGCATTTTATTAAACAACACATTGTAAAACAGAATTTGTTCTAAACACTGAACGTTATTTCTCTTTTGTATTTTAGATAAACTTTAACTGGTCCCCAAGGTGTATCTTGTATTCTTTATTAAGCAGAAACCATAATACTGAATAGAGGTTACAACATAATGAAAAGTGACTGAGTAGAGAAAACATTGATTTTTCCCAACAAAGCTTAACTGTGGTTACTAGATAAAAATGAAGTTCCAAATGTGCCACAACTGTTAACAACCAGCCCATTTTTTCTTCATATTTCAACTTTTATTTTTTATTGAATTTATATCATTTTACCTTAGTTACAAAATTACTGTTGTTCAAAATGCAATACTCAAATGGTTTAATCACAAAATGATTTCAGTTTAATAAATTTCCAGCATAGTATTTCAGATATTACTCTCACTTTGAGCCTAATTATGCCAATTGATATCTAAATTCGACTAGCAATAGCAGGTAGTCATTTAGATGTGACCATGATTGTTTCTAAAAGTCCAGTCATAACATGATTTGTTTGTAAGTTGAGAAGCTATATTCACAGTACTATACATGTTATCATCATCCTCACACCATTTTCCAGCCCCTGGCTACCAGGCCCCCAGATATTCAACCATGCCTCCATTTTGGACTCCAAAACCATTCCTACATCAGCAAATATCAAATACTGAAGGGCCCATTCACCTACTCCATTTTGCAGATCAACAATGTAGACATCAGCTTAAAATTTCTATCTCTGTACTGCATTTCTTTCATTACTATTATATATTTGATTTGATTTAAACACTGCAATGCCTTGTCAGAAATAAAGCTGACAGAGGTAGTGAAATGTACATGAGGTTGCCTTGGTCAGAGGACAGAAAGGACATTGTCATTATGTGATGAATCACGTAATTCTGAAAGGGAATCACAAACAGGATCAGTAAGAAAAGCTGGTTTCTACCGATCGACTGATGCATTGTAATGTCAGACATTAACATCAAGCTGAAAGTATTTGGGGTGGCGATGCAAAATTTTAAAAGGCCTATCATATGGTTGAATGAGAGGACAAGAATGCATCCCACGACGAACAAATACATGGGTGGAAAATAAAATGATAAGGAGACTGGCAAGGAAGTACATAAAACAAACTGTGCATCCGTGAATGTAGCTCATCAAAAAAATTGGCAGGCGGTATGGTACACCGTTTGGTAGAAAAGACATCGTCTTGCAGTGGGACAACTGTCAGGTAGTCAGAAACAGCTTTGGCTGATGAAGATTGGAGTTCTTCCTTGATAGCACACTTTAACCCAAGAAAAATAATTGGCAGTTGATCACACCAATGCATAGGATCTGCTGAAGGCTTCTAAGAAGCATTGAGCTTGTGGTGAAAACGCTCTGTCATCCTGTTGGCTGCAGGGTGATAGGATGTTTTGTGATTGTGCCTGACTCCTAAAGCTTTACACAAATGGGTTAAAAGCAATGAGTCGAACTGGGCTCCACAGTCCATGGTGATTTTTGAAGGTACCCCAAAATGAACAATCCAGTTATTTTCTAATGCAGCAGATACTGTGGCGGTGTGGGTGTCAACAACTGGATAGCCTCTGGCTAACGAGTAAAACAGTTGATATGCTTAAGGAGATAACGATGACCATTAAATGGAGGAAGTGGATGAACAAGATCAATATGGATTTTGTCAAAGCAAGCAGATGGCAGAGATCATATGCCAACTGGCGAAGAAACATGACAATTAATCTTGCTTCTCTTGCAATCTATAGAAGAACACACTTACTTCTTGACATCCTTGTTTATTGAAGGCGACACATATTGTTGAGTTGTCGGTCTTCGAGTTGCTGCAATACACAGATGTGCTGTCTCATGAAATTCATGAAAAATCACTTGATGAAGTAAAAATGGAACCATTGGACGTGGTTGTGAACTGGAGACGTCACAGTACAACCCAATTTTTAAACCAGGAATAGGAATCCATTGAATAATGAGAGATTGCAGATTCTCCAACAATATTGCAAAATCAGGATCGGAGTTTTGTGCAGATTGAAGTAGGTCAAGAGTAAAAGTGTCTGATGTTCCACTCAAAACATGGATAGAGGTACAGGGAAGCATATCAGCTACCAAGTTATCTGTACAATGAATGTGACCGATATCGGTAGTGAACTTAGCTATAAATGTCAGTTGGCAAGATTCTAGTGGTGAATGGTGATCGAGTTTTGTTGTCATGAAATGGATCAATGATTTATGATCAGTAAACACTGTAAAATGTCTACCCTCCAGGAAGTATCAAAAATGATTAATGGCAAGATATACAGCCAGAAGTTCCCTCCCAAAAATGCTGTACCAAATTTCCGATACTTTAAATTTCTTGAAAAAGAAACCTAATGGTCGCCATTCACCCTTTACTAACTGCAGTAGTACTGCCCCAGCTGTGAAGTCTGAGGCTTCAGTAAATAAGGCAATGGAGGTATCTTGGTTGGTTTCAGGGTGAACCAAAAGCTTGGCATCCTAAAGTGTATGCTTCAATTGGAGAAAGGCCTCTTCCACAAGAGAAGGCCAAGACAATTTGGCGATTTTAGGTGCCTTTCTGCCCAACATTGCGTTTAATGGCTTCAGGATTGCAGCACAATGTGGCATAAACGGTGAAAGAAATTTATTAAACCTAAGAAATGGCAAAGAGAGCATCTTGATTCAGGTCGAGGAAAATTTCTAATTATGGAAACTTTTTTTTGGAGAGGGCTAATCCCTTGAGGGGTGATCCTGTGGCCTAAAAAGTAGAGAGAAGATTTTCCAAATTCACATTTAGCAAGATTTATCATTAACCCCAAATTTTGCAGACGTTTGAAAACTTGGCACAAATGAGGCACATGGTGTTTGTCATCCTCACTACCGACAAGAAAGTCATCGATGTAAGTATAGATGATGACCATGAAGTCCACATGATGTCCATGTACCTTTAAGATGTTCAATTAGCATTCCTTAAACTGAAAGGCATGTGAATGTACTCAAACAAGCCAAATGTTGTTAAGACTGCATTTTTGAACGTCCTCAGGCATGATAGGGATCTGGTATGCTTTAGTGAGGTCCAGTTTTGAAAAAAACGTGAGCTTTGTGGAGTTGGGATTTAAATTCCATTATGTGTGGCACTAGATACCAATCCAGAATGGTTCGAGCATTCAGTGCCCAGAAATCTCCCACGATCCTCCACAAACTCTCTTTGGGGATTATGTGTAAAGGACTAGGCAATGGGCTAGCAGGAGGTCGAATGTAGCCAGCTTCAAGAAGTGTCTGAAACTCTTTCTTTGCTACATTCGATCATGCTGGGTCTAGGCGCCTCAAGGGAATAACAAGGTGTGCTAGAAGATGTCACAATGTGATGAAATACATTGTGTGGGATATGATGTACAGCAGGCCTCGGTACATTTATGTCCTTGAATTCATTTAATAAGGATGTGATGGGTTTGTCTACTCCTGGTGCAATAGATGACAACTGGATGGAATTGAAAAGGATTAAGCACCCTGATTTTGCATAGTTCCCAACCATTGATCAAGTCACATAAGATCAGGTGGCTGACGTCAACAACAAGGCCAAAATTGTCCAAGAAATCTGAACCGATGATCACATGCAACATGTCCACAGCAACAAAACTCCACAAAAATACCAATGTAAACCAAGATCAATATGCAGCGGTTGTGTCCAATTGAAAAGAGTGGGGTTTAAGCGGTATAGGGTCAATTTTTGACTTTGGAACAATACTAATTTCTGCCTCCATATCTATTAGAAAACGTTGGTGAGTTGCTCAGTCATAAAAAAAATAAATGGCTGGGGATGGGAGTGCCAACACTCCTCAACTCGAAAATGAGGGGTGTTCTCGTTTCCCTGGTCACAGATCCCTGGTGTTGTTATCTTGTTCAGGTAGGCATTGATGTCGAGACTTAGACTGCCTGTGTGAAAAACTGTGCTGAAGATGATCTGCAACATGTAATGATGTGGAGTGTGAATTTACCAATCTTGTAAAATCTGTAATCTGAACTGCTAATTTATTTAGTTTTTCCTCTAATGGCCTTGGCTAACTTACAAGTTGTTCCAACCTAGTGGACCCCAAAATCGAGGGCGCCTGGTTCACCATGTTATGCTGAAAAGGTGCAACTGCATTAACACGTTGAACAGTTGGATCCAGCACCTCAGATATTTTGTTAGCCATTTTGGCTAACTTCTCCACTTTGGTACCAGGGTCAGCTGTAGCAAAAATTACCCTTATTTCACAAGGCTGATGCAATAGAAACAGTTCTTGTATAAAAGAAGCATTTCCAGAGGATAGAGAAATATCCCCAGCGAGTAGCTGCATCTGTCTCAGCAACTGGGATGGCTTCCTATACACTACCTGAATATCGTTTAATAGTTGATGCAACTTCTATTGTTGTGACAGGGAATTTTATTTGGTGATGACAGCCTTAAGGATTTCATAAGCATCTGCTGTGTGGGATTTAATATTTAATCCCTCACATCACCAACAACTTCTGGTTGTAGTGTGTCTATGGTAAGATCTAACTTCTGGGCATCAGATTGGATCTTGTATACTCTAAACCTATACTCTATTGTGGTGAGCCAGAATTCCGGATCATTTGCCCAAAATACTGGAAGTTTCAGCATCTTTAGAGAGTGATACGCAGTGTTGATAGAATGTTCATCACTCCCTGCCAATCCGTCATTATGAGATGGAATGATAGACTCCATCATCTTTTCAGAGGTAGACGCCATCTTTGGGAAATTCCCTAAATATTTTTTTAAATAATATTTATAGTTAGGGAATGGTAGCTATATTTAGTTGACTGAAAAAAATTCGGATTGATCCTACCATCTGTCAGGAAGAAAAATAAAAAACTCTGTTGACGTTGACAATATCACCTAGTGCAGAATTAATTAGCACACGGTGAACTGAATATCCGTCTTCTTAAATAAATGAAGTTATGGATGAGGCTTAAACTTGTAGTTCATTTATTTCATATATCCACAAAATATAAATGTAGCATCATTTTATCCTGAAGACTTCTTAATAGGTTTCTTTCATATCACGTCACCTATCATGTCTTCTATCATGTCTTGGTCACCTATTTGTGGTGGAAAAGAGACCCCAGTTCCACCACAGTTTGTTCAAACTGACTACATAAATTTGAATGAACTAAAAAGTTGCAGTATATAAAAGTTCAGACAATAAAAAGGATGTTATTTGTTGTGAAGATGTTATTATTTAACCTCGTTAACTAAAGTGTCGAGATGGATTGGCTTTGCTGTGGTGTTTTCTGTGAGCAGGAATTTTTAAACTGAATTTGGTGTTTTGAAGAAAATTAAAAGGATACTAATCGCCTTTTTTGCAAAGGAACAAACCAGGCTTCTAGGATCACAGTAGACCTGCAGTTTTTGGGCCCCCTTGAACGGTGTGAAGAGCTTAGCATGGGGTCGGCAATCTAAGCCTACTCCACACGGCTTTTTGCTTTCCCATCGTGCTTCACTGCAGCACAGGTGTCGTCTGCTCAGACAGACATGGTGCTAGGTGAAGCTAAGCGCCCACTTTCTTGTAGCTGTTTACTTATTTTTTCTTTGCATATTTTAGGAATCTTTTAAGCTTTTATTTACTGTTTATACATATGCTTTTATTTCTTGTTTATGCATATGCTTATATGTCTTGTTGGGTATTTTTGGGGTAAGTTTTAAGTGGTAAAGGTGGACTGCCAGGTGAGTGTCAGACCTCCACTAACTTAGCAATGTTGACTTCATTAATGAGTGTCTCCTATGGGGTTGGACGGCACCCTCTCACAGGTTTTCCTGCTACTATCACTTGGGTTCTGGAAGTTCTGGAGATTTCACACTAAATAGGAAGGCTAGACTTGGAATAGGGATGTGGAATGTATGAACCATCTCAGGGAAGACTGGAGAGCTAGTTACAATTTTGAAGCATAGGAGGGTCAGTGTTGCATTCCTCCAGGAAACACGTTGGAAGGGTAAAAGGTCATGGGCCCTGGATGAGGGATACGAACTCATCTACACAGGTAGCAAAGAGGGACAATATGGGGTGGGTATTGTGTTAAGCAGTGAACTGCAGCAGAGGGGTCACATCAGTTAGGAGAATTACTAGTAGGTTAATGTTAGTTTCTGTAGTCTGGCAGGGTATTAGGCTCCACCTCATTAGTGCATATGCCCCCAAACAGGCCTCAGTGACACCATAAAAACAGCTTTTTTGAATGATTTTGATGAGTTGGTACACTCAGTAGAAAGCACAATTAGTCAGGGCAAGTAGAATGAGTAACTGATTATTAATGGTGACTTTAATGCACATGTGGGAAATGATGGTTTGGGATATGAGGAAGTATATGGGGGTTGTGGATATGGAATAACCATCCTGGAAGGGCAGAAGTTCTTTAGAGGCAGCCAGAGTGCATGGCCATGCATTGGCCAATACATGGTTAAAAATGAGGGAAAAGCACCTAATCACTTTTCAGTCACCACAGGGGAGGTCCCAGATAGACTTTTTCATGGTTAGGAAGCAGCACAGGGCAGAGATCAGGGACTGCTGGGCATTACTTAGTGAGGATTTCCAGAAGGAGAGTGGCCATAAGCTGCTCATGATAGAATTACTAATGAAGGGGAGAGTTGGGCAGCATACCTGGAAGGGAGAATCAGTTATTAGGTGGTGGAGGTTGCCCACCAAGGCAGATGAATTCCAGCAAAAGGTTCTCAGCCAGGTTGACAGGGAATGGGATGGGTCAGCCAATGCAATTGGGGACAGGTATGCTAGGAAGATTAGGTGTGGTGAGGCTTTCTTAAGCAAGGGTAGAGTAGGAGGAACTTCTCAGGGTAGGCTGTCATGGTGGTGGAATGAGGAGGTGGAAGCTGCAATCAAACTAAAGAAGGTGGCTTTTCATATGTGGAGCGAGGTAGGGGACCAGGTTTCTAAGATAGACTATGTCCAGGCAAAGAAAAATGCCAGAAGAACCATTGCCCTGGCCAAGTATCAGAAGTATGAGGCAGTATATGAAAAATTGGGAACAAAGGAAGGAGAGAAAGATGTTTTTAAACTGTCTAAAACCAGGGATAAAATGAGTAAGGACGTTACCAGGGCTATAACAGTCAAGGACACCGATGGTAGGGTTCTGTTCCAACCAACAGAGGTGATCAAAAGGTGGAAAGAATACTATCACAGCCTCCAAAATACTGTCACCAGTGTAACAGCCACAGCAAGCAACCCAAGCAAAATTCCTCAGGCAGTGGACAGGGTGAGTGAGGCTGAAATCATCAGAGCCCTTTGCAAAATGAAAGGTCACAAAGCAGTAGGCCCATATAAGATCCCCATCAATGTTTGGCACACCTTTGGGAACACTGGCATTTCATGGCTTGGGTGGCAAAAGGTGATAGGATACCATCTGCATGGCAAGAGAGTTGGAAAATTCCATTGTTCAAGGGCAATGGGGATGCCCAGGACTGTGGAAACTATAGAAGCTTCAAGCTAATGAGCCACTCCACTAAGCTGTGGGAGTGAGTCAAAGAGTGTCGCCTCAGAGAACAAACTAGGGTCCAGGAAACCAATTTGTGTTAATGCCTGGTCGGTCCACCATCTGTGTTATTCTAAGACAGATGATAGAGTAGCATAGAGTAGCAAAGAAGGACCTCCATGCAGTGTTTTTTGACCTGGAGAAGGCCAATGATTGTGTCCCTTGACTGGTACTGTGGATCATGTTAAGGAAGAAAGGGGTTGATTAGGGCCTTATTAGGATAGTGCAGGATATGTATGAAGGTTGCATCACTAGGGTGAGGAGAGCATGTGGAATCACTGCAGGTTTCAACAAGGGGTGCATCAAGGTTGAGCACTTAGCACATATCTATTTACTCTAGTAGTGGATGAGCTTTTTATGGGAGTAGGGGATAGGGCTCCTCAGTGCCTAGTATTTGCTGATAATGTGAGACAGCAAGAGGTGTCCAAAGAGGATGCACAAAAGGGCCTACAGGACATTAAGACAGCAGTGGAAAGTGGGGGTCTTAAGGGAACATGAAGAAGAGAGAGTACCTAGCTTTCAATTTTAGTGACCAGGGGCAAAAGGGTTAACTTCACTGTTGGGGAGACAGGATTCCGGTGGTACAAAAGTTTAGGTATTTAGGATCAGTTTTCCAGAGCAATGGAGAAATAGATTCAGATGAGACCCATAGAATTAATGCAGGGTGGCTGAAATGGAGGCAGGCAAGTGGGGTCCTGTGTGATCGCTGGGTCCCCATAAAGTTAAAGGGTAAGGTCTACAAAACCATCGTTAGGCCAGCAATGCTGTGTGGGTCACAGTGTTGGGCAGTCAGGAAGAACTATGAATGGCAAATTCAAGTGGCCGAGATGCGAATCCTGCACTGCATGAGTGGGGTGACATGATGGACAGAATTAGAAACGATTACATTAGAGGTAGCCTGGGGGTAAGAGATATTGTGGAGAAGATGAGAGGAACTGGTAGAGGTTGTATAGGCATGTGATGCAAAGGGGAGCAGAGGGGCTTATTAAGTCCATTATGGGACTGCAGGTGGTTGGGGGCATCAGGAGTGGAGGAAGACTGAAGTGGACGTGGGAGCAGCTGGTGCAAAGGGACATGGAGGTGTGTGGGGTTGAGAGGGACTTGGTGGGAAATAGGCAGGAAAGGAGGATTAGAAAACACAAGCCCGACCCTGCCTCAGGTGGGAGAAGGGTGAGATGATGATGATGATGATGATGATGAACTAAATTGACAAGATGATTGAAAATAGGCAATCCAAATAGTATTAATATCCAAATATACAAGAGCTACTCACAAACAAGTCTAAAAGGCATAAAAAAGGGGCGAACAACTAATTTCAGGTGAGAATAATTTAAAATCAACAATTAAAAGTTTTGAATCATGTGTTTGGATTCTAAAAATATAAAATTTTAAAATAAGGAGGAAATGGGATGCAGTGAAGTTGCATGCACATGCTGTAACGTTGCATGACATATGCATCTCACTACACTATCATGAATAGGAGTAAAACGCACAGAGGGTGTTTCTGCATTTATTTCCATGGAAAAGCTTCATTTTTCTTTTTGCAATATCTCAATCGCTATTAAAGCTATGGCTTTTAAAGCTTCGTTTTCTCTCTGTTTTAATTGGAAAAACTTCATTTTTCTTTTTGCTATATGTGAATTTCTATTAAAGATATTGGATTGGAGTACCACATTCACTACATTCTGGCAAAAATTTACTGTTTTATGATGTATAAAAGAGAACATATTGAATAAGGTGTGTTTTCCCATTGATATCAATGGAAAAACTTCATTTTTTCTTTTTGCTATATATTAATTTCTATTAAAGTTACTGCCATCACGTTTTGCACATGATTGGAGTACCACATTCCCTACATTCAGACTAAAATTTACAGTTCTTTTATTTATAGGAGAGATAACGCACAACTTGTGTTTTTCCATTGATTTAAATGGAAAATCTTCATTTTTTCTTTTTGCTGTATCTCAATTTATATTAAAGCTACAGGTATGCCATTTTGCACATGATTGGAACACCACATTCCTCACATTCTGGCAAAAATTTACAGTTCAATGATGCATCAAAATATCTCAGTTATTGAAGTCTTTATTAGTAATTGTGGATTTAGTTATTTTATCCATTGTTGGCTAACGTCTAATGCTTCTTTCCTTTGTTGTTTGGCTTCTTGATGGATAAGTTTAGGAAATTTTTATGATTACATAGATCATCAAATTTAAGTTTTTTTGAGTTTTGTTTCCTTCTGCCAATGTTGGTAGTTACCAGAGCGCCATTGGTGAGCCTGTTCCCATAATCTGCTTTAGCAAGCAGTTTAGGTATTGCAGTTCCTCTTAATAAGGCAAGACATTAAGTTAGCCAAAATTGGTTTTGTGTGTCCTAGTGTGGGCTCATGGCCCTACAGGGCGTCTGTCTCACCTGTGGGAAAGATATTCATCTATGGAGTATAGTTTTAAAATGTTCATTATGTGAACAGAAGATGAAAATTGATTGTATCAATTTGACATCCTTGGGTTCCCCCTTGCTGGCACCTAACTTCAAATGCAGGACTTGATGTCTCAACGTGGTGAGAATACACCAGTGCAGCCAATCCAGCCTGTAATAACTTTGTAAGCCCACCACCTTGCAAGTCCCCAATTTCTCCTGATTTTGAATCTGATCTCATTTTTGTAAGTTTAGCCCCTTTACTTGAACTCACCGAGGTGTTCAGAAAATTCCTGGTATCCAATAACTCTATTGTGTCAGAATAAGAGCACTTACGTTCTGAGCTAAGAGATTTCAGAAGATCTTTCACCCCATCAGTGGGACCTAAGAATCCTGGGCATTCATTTGCTGAAGTGGCCATAAAAAGTGAAATGGACGTTCACAGGTCCAAGGATTATCAGACTTTAGAAGGAAATGCTCTGCCATCGACTGGAAGGAAACAATTTTTGATTTGTGAAGTGGGGCCCCATATGACGCCTGGTTTAGCATCCCCTGGACCTCCTGGTCCCAATGGTCATTCCCAGAGGAGGCCAAGGAGGTCTGCCACTCCACCTATATGAGGCATAAGGAATTTTTAAACCCAAAAGGGCTTACCTAAGATGCCATCTACCAGGATTATTATCACAAGACTGAAGCCAACTACTACCTGCCAGGAGATATCCAACCATCTTAGTGAGCTAAGGCAAAATTGTCAGGGGACGATTGCCCAGCTCAATACCAAATACAACACTTACTCTTCATTTTTTATAAACTATGTTAGCCCTGATTCTGATACCATAATCTATGAAGATCTATGGCCAGCTTATTCTATTGTCAAGATGTTTGTTGACACACTTCACGATTCCATGATTAAAGAAAAGTTAGTGATGAACTGCACCTCAAATGGCACAGGTGACATAGAGAAGGCAACAGAGTTGAGGGGTTGAGATTTAAACCCCTCAACTGCTCCATCTTGATGCCTCAACCTTTGTTAAAGATTTATTATCAGAATGTATGTAGCTTATGAACAAAGCGTGACACATTTCTGGCTAACATTTCCCTTACAGATTCTGACGTCATAGTACTATCTGAGTCCTGGCTGTCTGAGGAGATAAGTTTGTACATGTTTTTTCCACCATATCAGGTCTCTCAACAGGACAAGATTAGGTCCTTTTTTGGTTGGAGGTTGCTAGTAGCAGTAAATCGATCTACATTGGGGATGGATGTGTAGTTATCACAAGCATGTGCATTCCAGACTGCGTGTTTGCTATCTCTATCAAGCTCCTGTGGGTAAATTATCTAACACTGGTGGCTTACTACCTTTCCCCTGCTCTCTCTTCAGTGGAATTTTCTTCAATGTTGGATTCCTTAACCAATAAATTAGCTGGCATTTCCCTAGTCATAGTGTTGCGGGACTTTAACGTCTGTCACATTGACTGGCAGGCAGCAATATCCAGCTATTATGGCAATTCTCGTTCTTCAGAGGCAAAGTCCCTCATGGCCCTTACCTCTTTCACATAATTATCACAATGGAGTTGGATTCAGAATTTGAAACAATGGCTATTGGATCTTGTCATTATGGATCTACCTAATTCCTTGCATGAGGTGCCATCTCCTTTATCGAACCTTGACCCATATCATCCAGCACTTGTGTTAACTCTTCAATGAGGACGACAGATGAAAATTGGTAATCCCAAACTAGAGGGCAACTCAGGCTATAATTGATATAAGGAGGATTATGTGCACCTTTATCATGAATTGGCAGATGCTAACTGGGCTAACATACTCTCTAGTAAAGACCCTACTTTTGGCATGGAATGGTTCTATAAGGTCTTTCAGACTGCACTGGACATTTGTATTCCAAAGAAATTTTGATACCCCAGAAGATGTGGCAGCTTTCCATATTGATTTAGTGCTGAGCTCATTAAGCTCTTAAAATTAAAGAGAATGACCTCATGAATGACCTTAATTTTTATATTTCAAAGGAGGTAAGCCCTAGGTCCTCATGGATGCAAATTCAGCTGTTACCTTGAATCAGTCTCTGAGCCAGGTGGTAAATAATTTAAAGATAAATCATGACAAAACTCTCATTATATCTTTTTTGGATTTGGTCTCCTTTATATTTTCCTTACACATTTGCTGATGGCTCTCTTATTCCCCTTTAGCCCAGTGGTCCCTGATTTGGGAATGTGGCTAGACACCAAACTAACATTTTCTTTTCACCTACATCATCTTTATCTGAAAGTACATAGAGCCTACCAGGCTTTACGGTACTTGAAGGGTATGATGAATTTCCCTTCTTTATTGTCACTCCTATTCAATGCACTAATAAAACCTATTGGCTATTGCATTTCTTTCTGGGCCAGTTGCAGTCCTTCTCACATGGGGAAACTTAAGCGACTGCATTACCAGGTGCTACTATTGGGCAAAGCTAGCTTTAACCTAAGTAACATGGACAATTTCAGGTCCTTCACTTTGCCCTTAATTAAATTTGTCATATATTCATGGATTATATGGGTTTCCTGGTTGTTGACAAAAAAAATTGATTGTCCTTATCTGCTAAATGCCTTACAAATCTTTGTACCATGCAGGCGTTCACACCAAAAATACATTTTTGCATTTGTGGGTGATGTCAACAATCCTATATTTCTGGCAGAAAGAGATTTTAACATATTGGGGCTCTCATGGGACGATTTACTTCTTTCAGAGAGGGAATTTCAGAAAAAGATTCTCATAAAGATATTTCATACTTTGCATGTTTGAAAGATTACCTATTAAATTCATAGGTTAGACTTCAAGTGAAAATGCTGTCTATTTATTACTTTCTAACTTAGGTCAAAATTGGATCAATTTTTAGATATTTAGATATTTTACTATTTATAAATTTTACTATTTTGGAACGTTTTAATAACTCATGGGTGGGAGTTTTCTCTCACCTTATTTATTTTGATTTTATGTATTTATTCCAACTTTTGAGGTCACAAGAATTTTATCTCATTTTAGCACATACAGGACTGTGGCCTGTGCTCACCCACCCACAAATATCATTGCTTATAAACCAAGCCTCCCTAGTCCCATCCCCTACGTTAGGGTTCGCCTGTTTGGGGAATGTAAAATAACTGTATATGTAAGTAAAGGAGAAAACGCAAAAGTCTGTTTTCCCATTGATTTCAATGGAAAAACTTCATTTTTCTTTTTGCTTTATCTCAATTTCTATTAAAACTACAGTTATGCCATTTTGCTGATGATTTCAGTACCACATTCCCAACATTCAGGGGAAAATTTACAGTTCTAGGATGTATAGGAGAGACGAGGTGGCGCTTGGATAAGTGCATGTGTGTTTTCTAGTGATTCTCGCTTTTTTGAAATTTTTGGAAGCCTGTGAAGGAAAAAACCAGATCAAAACCCGCCTTTTATAAGGCAAGCAACTAGACCCAGGAAATTTGTATGGCTGCAGTTTGTGGGATTCTATAAACGTTGTAAGGAGCTTGGAGTTAGTTCAGTGGCATAAGCCTAAATGCATGTCATTTTGACTTCCCCATCGTTCACCAGCACAGCATAAATGTCATCTGCCTAGACAGTACTGGGGCTCTTCTAGACGACCACTTTCTTGCAGCTGGTTTAGACATTTTTATTATTTATTTATTTATTTATTTTTGCATATGTTTCCATGGACATCAGAGTTGTCATACCACATAGAGGGGCCAAACTGAGACTAGGTACATAGAATTTGGGTACCCTCTCAGGAAAAACTGGGGAACTAGTGACCACACTCAAACATAGGAAGATCAGTATTGCATTTCTCAAGGAGACAAAAGGAAAGGGTATAGGTCAAGGGCCCTGGGAGAGGGATACAAGCTGATTTTTACAGGCCGGGAAGAGGGACAAAATGGTGTGGGAATTATTTTAAGTAGTGATTTGCAGCAGAGGATCACTTATGTCAAGAGAATCAACAGTAGGTTAATGTTAGTTACTGTAGTTTGGCTAGGTATAGGGCTCTGCCTCATTAGCACATATGCCCCCAAGCTGGTCTGGGTGACACCATAAAAGAAGCCTTCTGCAATGATTTTGATGAGGTGGTGCAGTCAGCTGACAACACAATGAGACAGGGCAGAGGAAATAAGCAACTGATTATTGGGGGTGACTTTAATTCACACGTGGGGAAAAGGGGGTCAGGGATATGAGGATGTACATGGAGAATGTGGGGATAGGACACTCAACATAGAGGGGCAGAAGGTACCTTAAACAGCAAGAGCACATGGCCTTGTTTTTGCCAATACATGGTTTAGGACGATGGAAAAACACCTAATGACTTTCATGTCACCACTGGAGAGGTACCAAATCGACTTTTTCATGGTTAGGAAGCAGCACAGGACAGAGATCCAAGACTGGTGGGCACTACCCAGTGAGGATTTCCAGAAGGAAAGTGGGCATAAGGTGCTCATGACAGAATTACAAATAAAGGGGACAGTGAAGCAACATACCTAGAAGGGTGAAACCTTTATTATGTGGTGAAATCTGCCCACCAAAGCAGATGAATTTAGACAGGAGGTTCTCAGCTAGGTCGACAGGAACTGTGATGGGTCTGCCAATGCAATGCAGGACGAGGTTGCTAAGATTAGAGGATGTGGAGAGGCACTTCTAGGTAGGGGTAGAGTAGAAGGCACTTATCAGGGTAGGCAGACATGGTGGCAGAAAGAGGAGGTGGATGATCAGGGGTTAGGGGATCAGGGTTTCAGTGTTAGGGGATCAGGTATCAAAGATTGACTATGTTCTGGCAAGGAAAATCGCCAGGTGGACCATCACCCTGGCCAAGTACCAGAAGTATGAGGCAATATATGAAAAGCTGGGGACAAGGGCAGGAGAGAAGGCAGTTTTTTGACTAGCTAAGACCAGGGATAAGAGTTGTACGGGTATTATAAGGGCTATAACGGTCAAGGATGCCAATGGTAGAATTCTGTTCCAACCAGCAGAGGTAATCAAAAGGTGGGAGGGATACTACTACACCCTCTTAAATGCTGCCAACTGTGCAGCAGGCACGGACAGCCACCCCATCACTCCAGTACTAGTGGACAGGGTGAGGAAGGAGGAAATAGTCACAGCCCTTCAAAAAATGAACAATTACAAAGCAGTAGGCCCAGATAAGATCCATATTGATGTTTGGCACACTGCGGAGACCACAAGAATTACAGTGGTAGGGAAGCATTTTAAAAAGTTAGCAAATGGGGATAGAATTTCTTCGGCATGGTGAGAGTGTTGGATAGTTCCAATGTTCAAGGGCAAAAGTGGTGCCCAGGACTGTGGAAACTATAGAGCCATAAAGCTAATGAGCCATTCTATGAAGCTGGGGGAGCAAGTCATAGAGTGTCGCCCCAGGGTGTAGGTCTACAATGGAACCAATCTTATTCTATGACTGATGATAGAGAAGCATAGAGCAGCAAAAAATAACCTTCATGCAATATTCAATGACCAGGAGAAGGCATATGATAGTGTCCCTAGACAGGTAGTATGGAATGTTCTAAGAAAGAAAGGTATTGATGAAGGCCACATTATGATAGTGCAGGATATGTATGATGGTTGCATCACTAGGCTGAGGACAGTATGGGGTAACACTGCAAGCTTCAACGTGGAGGTGGGTGTGCATCAAGAGTCAGCACTTAGCCCATATCTTTTCACTCTAGAAATGGATGAGCTGCTGACAGGAGTACAAGAATGGACCCCTCAGTGCCTGGTATTTGCCAATGATATAAGAAGGCTAGAAGAGTCCAAAGAGGATGCACAAAAAAGCCTACAAGACATTAAGAAAGCTATGGAAAGAGGGTGTCTTAAGGTAAACGTGAGGAAGACTGAGTACCTAGCTTTTATTGGACTGAGTATCTAGCTTTAAGTGGTCAGGGACAAGGAGGTGAGATTTGTTGCAGATGAGAGATGATTTCAGTGGTGCAAGAGTGTCATTATTTAGGATCAGTTTTTCAGTGCAATGGAGAAATAGATTCTGACGTAACCCATAGAATCAATGCAGCATGGCAGAAGTGGAGACAGGCGAGTGGGGTCCAATGTGACCACCAGGTTCAATTTTAGTAGAAGGGTAAAGCGTACAGAACCGTCATTAGGCCTGCAATGCTATATGGCTCAGATTGCTGGGCTGTTAGGAAGAACCATGAAAGGGAAATGCAAGTGGCCAAGATGCAAATGCTGTGCTACATAAGTGGGGTATAATGAGAGGACAGAATTAGAAATTAGTACATTAGAGGAGGCTTGGGGGTGGGAGACATTGCAGAACAGATGAAAGGGAACCGGTTGTGGTGGTATGGGCATGTGATGAGGAGGGAAGAGGAGGAGCTAATTAGGTCCATTGTGGGACTGCAGGTGACTGGAGAGACCAGAGGTAGAGGGCGACCAAAAAGGACGTGAAGGAAGGTTGTGCAGAGGGACATGGAGGCGCTTGGGGTGGACGGGGACTTGGTGAAGATTGGCAGAAGTGGAGAATTAGAACCTGCAGACCCGACCCTGCCTGAGGTGGGAGAAGGGTGATATGCTGATGAGGATGAGGCTAATATGATGTATAGGAGAGAAAATAAGGTGCAAAGCATGTTTTCCAAATAATTTCAAGGGAAATATGTCAATTTCTATTAATGCCACACCATGTCAATTTGCAAATGATTGGAGTACCATATTCTATACATTCTATCAAAAATTTACAGTTCTATGATTAATAGGAGAGAGAACATTACAAAGTGCGTTTTTCCATTGATTTCAATGGAAAAACTCCATTTTTAAATTTGTTGCTTCTCAATTTCTATTAAACCTACAGCCATGCCATACTGCACATGATTTGAGTACTGCATTTGCTACATTCTGGTAAAAAATTACAGTTCAATCATGTATAGGACAGAAATCACACATAAGTGTGTTTTCCAAATGATTTCAAAGGGAAAACTTCATTTTTCCTTTTAGCAATAACTCAATTTCTATTAAAGCTATAGCCATTCCGTTTTACAGATGATTGGAATATTCCATTCCCTACATTCTGCCAAAAATATACATTTCTATGATGTATAGGAGAGAATATATCGCACAAAGTGTGTTTTCCCTTTATTATCAATAAAAAAACATTATTTTTCTTTTTGCTATATCTTAATTTCTATTAAAGCTACAGCCATGCCATTTTGCACATGATTGGAGTAACACATTCCTTATATTCTGGAAAAAATTTACAGTTCTATGATGTAAAGGAAAGGAAAACGCAGAAAGTGCTTTTTCCCATTGATTTCGATGGAAAAAATTCATTTTTGTTTTTGCTATAGCTCAATTTCTATTAAAGCTTCAGCCATGCCGTTTTGCACATTCTTGCAGTACATTACCAACATTCTAGAAAAAAATTTAGATTTCTATTGTATATAGAAGAGAAATCATTACACAAAGTGTTTTCTCAATTCTTTCAATGTAAAAACTTCATTTTTTCTTTTGCAATTTCTCAACCCTGTCGTTTTGCACATGATTAGAGTACCACATAACCTACATTGTAGAAAAAATTTACAGTTCTATAATGTGTAGGAAAGATAATATCGCCCAAAGTGTGTTTTCCCATTGATTTCAATAGAAAAACTAAATTTTTCATTTTATTATATCTCAATTTCTATTAATGCTACAGCCATGCCGTTTTGCACCAGATTGGATTACCATATTCCCAACATTCTCACAAACATGAATGGTTCTATCATGCATAGAAGAGAAATATCGCACAAAGTAAGTTTCCCAATTGATTTCAATGGAAAAACTTCATTTCTCCTTTTGAATTATCTGAATTTTTATTAAAGGTGCAACCATGCCATTTCACACATAATTGGAGTACCACATTCCCTACATTCCAGCAAAAATTTACATTTCAATGATGTATAGGAGAGAAAGTATTGCACAAAGTATCTTTTCTCAATGATTTCAATGGAAAATCTTCATTTTTCTTTTTGCAATATCTCAATTTCTATTAAAGTTACAAATATGCTGTTTTGCCCATGATTAAGTACTACATTCCCTACATTCTGGCAAAAATATGTAGTTCAATCATGTATAGCAAAGAAAACGCACAGCGTGTGTTTTACATTGATTTCAATGGACAAACTTCATTTTTCTTTCTTCTAAATCTCAACATGATTGGAGTACCACATTCCCTAAATTCTGGCAAACATTTTCAGTTCTACTGAATTTAGAAGAGAAAATATTGCACTTTGTGTGTTTTTCAATTGATTTCAATGGAAACACTTCATTTTTCTTTCTTCTATATCTCATTTTCTGTTACACCTACAGCCATGTAATTTTGAAAATGATTGGAGTGCCACATTCCTTACATTCTGGCCTAGATTTACAGTTCTATGTTGTACAGGAGAGATAGCGATCAAAGTGGGTTTTCCCATTGATTTTAATGGAAAAACTTAATTTTCTTTTGCTATATCTTAATTTCAATTATGTCTATAGCCATAGCGTTTTGCACATCATTGGAGTATTACATTCCCTACATTGTGGAATAAATTTGCAGTTCTATGATGTATAGGAGAAAAATATTACACAGAGCGTATTTTCCCATTGATTTCAATGGAAAAACTCAATTTTTCATTTTAATAGATCTCAATTTCTATTAAAGCTACTGCTATGCCGTTTAGCAGATGATTAAAGTACCAAATTCCCTACGTTGTTGCAAGAATTTACAGTTCTGTAATGTGTAGGAGAGAAAACATTTCACTAAGTGTGTTTCCCATTATTTTTAAAGAAAAAACTCCATTTTTTGCAATATCTCATTTTCTATTAAAAATCTACATCCATGCCGTTTTGCACATGATTACAGTACCACATTCCCTACATTATGTCCAAAATTTACAGATCTATAATTTGTAGGAGAGAGAACGCACACAGTGTGTTTTCCCATGTGTTTAATGGAAAAACTTTACTTTCCTTTTTGCTATTGCTAACTTTCATTTAAAGGTACAGCAATGCCGTTTTGCACATGTTTACATTGCCACATTTCCTACATTCTGGCCAAAATTTACAGTTATATGATGTATTTTGGAGAGAAATTGCAGAGAGTGTGTTTTCCCATTGATTTTAATGGAAAACTTCATTTTTTTTTTGCTATTGCTCAATTTCTGTTAAAGCTACAGCAATTCTTTTTTGCATATGATTAGTGTACAACATTCAGTACGCTCTGGCAAAAATTTACATTTCAATGATTTACAGGTAAGAAAGAATCCCACAAAGTTTGTTTTCTAATTGATTTCAATGGAAAAACAACATTTTTCTTTTTCCTACATCTCAATTTCTATTAAAGATACTGCCATGCCGTTTTGCACATGATTGGGGTACCACATTCCCTACATTCTTGCCAAAATTTACAGTTGCATCATGTATAGGAGAAAAAATCCACAAAGTGAGTTTTCCTATTGATTTCAATGGACATACTTCATTCTTCTTTTTGCTATATCTCAATTACTGTTTAAGCTACATCCATGCTGTTTTGTGCATGATTGGAGTGATACATTACCTACATTGTGGCAAATATTTGCAATTATATGATCTATAGGAAATATGTTTTTAATTGATTACAATGGAAAAGACTCCATTTGTCTTTCTGCTATTTCTAAATTTCTATTAAGGCATCAGCTATGTAATTTTGGATATAATTGCAGTACCACATTCCATACATTCTGGCAAAAATTTACAGCTTTTTGTTGTGTAGCTCAGAAAACACTGTACAAATTGTATTTTCCCATTGATTTCAATAGAAACACTCCATTTTTCTTTTTGTAATATCTCAATTTTCTATAAAGATACATCAATGCCATTTTGCACCTACTTGGAAAACCACATTCCTTACATTCTGGCAAAAATTCACCGTTCTATGATATACAGGAGATAAAATATCGCACAAAGTAGGTTTTCCCATTGATTTAAATGGAAAAATTCCATTTTTCTTTTTGCTATATCTCAATTTCTAATAAAGCAACCGCCATGCCGTTTTGCCCATGATTGGAGTACCAAATTCCCCACCTTTTGGTCAGAATTTACAGTTCTGTGATGTATAGCAGGAAAAATGTCGCGCAAAGTGTGTTTGCATTGATTTCAATAGAAAAGCTTCATATTTCTTTTTGCTATATCTTAATTTTTATTAAGTCTACAGCCATGCCATTTTTAACGTGATTGGTGTATTACATTTCCTCCCTTTTTGGCAAAAATTTACAGTTCTATGATATATATATAGGAAAGAAAACGCACAAAATGTGTTTTCCTAATGATTTCAAAAGAAAATCTCCATTTTTCTTTCTGCTATATATCAATTTCTTATAAAGCTACAACAATGCTATTTTGCACAAGATAGGTGTACCACATATGCTGCATTCTGTATGTTTGCATTCTGTTGCACTTAGTGTGTTTTCCCTTTTGACTTCAATTGAAAAGCTTTATTTTTGTTTTTGCTATATCTCAATTTCTGTTAAAGATATAGCTGGGCCATTTTGCACATGATTGGAGGAACACTGTTCTATTATGTATAAGTAAGAAAACGAACAAAGTATTTTTCCTATTGATTTCAATAGAAAATCTCGTTTTTTCTTTTCGCTATATCTGAATTTCTATTTAAGCTACAACTGTGCCGTTTTGCACATAATTGAAGTATAGCATTTCCTACATTGTTGCTACAACTTATAGTTCTATGATGTATAGGAGAAAAATACCACACATAGATTGCTTTCCAATGTATTGCAATAGAAAAACTTCATTTCTCTTCTTGCTGTATCTCAATTTCTATTAAAGCTACAGCCATGGCATGGTATTACATTCCCTACAATCTGGAAAAAATTTACAGTTCTCTCATGTATAGGAAAAAACGCACAATAGCCCAAATAATGATTTTAAGATTTTCTTAAAAGGTAATAAAATTGAAATTGGGCAGTAATTGACGACACTCGCCCTCAATCCACTTTTAAAAATATTCAAATCTGAGGAACAGTCTGAGTTTGTAAGCATGAGGTAGAAAACTCTTCTAGGATAGGTGATATCAAATCCCAGTATAACTTCATAATAAATAAATGAATATCACACTGATTTCAATGTAAAAACGATTAATTTTAATGGAAAAACTCTATTTTTCTTTCTGCTATATCTCAATTTCTATTAAAGCTACAGCAATGCCATTTTTCTCATGATAGGAATACCACATTCCTTCATTGTAGCCAAAATTTGCAGTTCTATCATGTGTAGGAAGCAAACTGCATAAAATGCGTTTTCCCATTAATTTCAATAGAAAAATGTGCTTAAAGCTACAGCCATGCCGTTTTGCACACGATAGAGTACCTCATCGCCAACATTCTCACAAAAATTTAAAGTTCTCTATTGTATAGGAGATAAAATATCACACAAAGTGTGTTTTCGCATTGTTTTCATTGCAAAAACTTCATTTTTATTTCTGCTATGTTTCAATTTCTATTGAAGCTACAGCCATGCCTTATTGCACATGATTCCCAACATTTGATAAAAGTTATAATTTTATTATGTATAGGAAAAAAGCACACTTTGTGTGTTTTCTCATTGATTTCAATGTAAAGACTCCATTTTCATTTTTGCTTTATCTTAATTTCTGTTATACCTACAGCCATGCCATTTTGAAAATCATTGAGGTACACATTCCCAACATTCTGGATTAGAAGTTATGATTCTATTATGTATAGAAAAGAAAATATTGCACAATGTGGGTTTTCCAATTAATTTCATTAAAAAAAACCTCCATTTTTCATTTTGCTATGTCTTAATTTCTATTAAAGCTGCAGTTATGCCGTTTTGCACATGATTGCAGTACCTCATTTTCTAAATTCTCACGAAAATTAATAGTTCTGTGTTGTATAGAAGAGAAATTGTCACACAAATGGTGTGTTTCCATTGATTTCCAATTCTCAATTCCTATTAAAGCTACTGCAAACCAATTTTTCACATGATTGGAGTACCTTATTCCCTACATTCTGACAAAATGTTACAGTTTTATGTTTTATAGCAGAGAAAATATCACACAAGGTGTGTTTTCTGATTTATTTCAATGTAAAAGCTCCATTTTTCTTTTTGCTATCTCTCAATTTCTACTAAAGCTATACTTTAGCCATGTCGATTTGCACATGATTGGAGTACCTCTTCCCTACATCATCATCATCATCATCATCATCTCACCCTTCTCCCACCTGAGGCAGGGTCGGGTCTGTGGGTTCTAATCCTCCACTCCTGCCTATTCCCAACCAAGTCCCGCCCCACCCCACACACATCCATGTCCCTCTGCACCACCTGCTCCCATGTCCGTTTTGGTCTTCCCCTACCCCTGGTGCCCCCAATTACCTTCAGGCCCACAATGGACCAAGTAAGCTCCTCATCTCCCATCCTCATCACATGCCCATACCACCTTAACCTACTCTCTCTCATCTTCTCTGCAATATCTCCCACCCCCAAGCTACCTCTAATGTAATCGTTTTTAATTCTGTCAGATCTTGACACCCCACACATGTAGCGCAGCATTTGCATCTCAGCCACTTGCATTTGCTTTTCATGGTTCTTCCTAACTGCCCAGCACTCTGAGCCATATAGCATAGTGGGCCTAATGACGGTTCTGTATTCCTTACCCTTCAACTTAACTGGGACCCGGCGGTCACATAGAACCCCACTTGCCAGCCTCCACTTCAGCCATCCTGCATTAATTCTATGGGTCACATCAGAATCTATTTCCCCATTGCTCTGGAAGACTGATCCTAAATAACGAAATTCTTGCACTGCTGGAATTCCCTCTCCCCCACATCAAATCTCTCCCCCTTGCCCCTGGTCACTAAAATTGAAAGCTAAGTACTCAGTCTTCTTCATGTTCACCTTAAGGCCCCCTCTTTCCACTGCTGACTTAAGGTCTTGTAGGCCATTTTGTGCATTCTCTTTGGACTCCTCCACCCTCCCTACATCATTGGCAAACACCAGGCACTGAGGCGCCCATTCTCCCACTCCCGTCTGCAGCTCATCCATTACTAAAGTGAAGAGGTATGGACTAAGTGCTGACCCTTGATGCACACCCACCTGCACATTGAAACCAGGAGTGTTTCCCCATGCTGTCCTAACTCTAGCAATGGAACCCGCACACATATCCTGCACTATCCTAATATGGCCCTCGTCTACCCCTTTCTTTCTTAAAACACTCCACAGTACCTGTCTAGGGACACTATCATAGGCCTTCTCCAAGTCAACAAATACTGCATGGAGGTCCTTTTTTGCTGCTCTATGCTTCTCTATCACCTGTCATAGAATAAAGATTGGTTCCATGGTGGACCTACCAGGCATAAACCCAAATTGGTTTCCCCAGACATTTGTTTGGTCTCTGAGGCGACATTCTATGACACGCTCCCACAGCTTCATAGAATGGCTCATTAGCTTTAT
>JAAFCE010005505.1:0-10691 GCA_013389805.1 Trigoniulus corallinus
ATATATATATATATATATACACCTGGCACTTTATAACTACTTTTAAATCATTCTAATTATTATTTATATAGTTGTAAATATGCAAGCTAATACATGTAAAGAAGTAGTTTCAGTAAACCATCTACTAGGTGGCGCTCATTCGGTATGAGGACATGAAAAGGGAGGAGCTGTCACTCCTTGTATTAGACTCCTTGGCTGCACTATGTGCCTCCCATTCCTCAACTCCCTTCCTACATAATTATGTGCCGACGTCATCCATTTCTGTGGCTGAGTTTCTAAATTACTTCAGTTAGAGTAACTCTGGAGTTACTTAGTTCACTGCTGACGTCAAAGGAGTAACACTGGAGTAACTCCGGTGTCATGCATTACGGGACGATACAAGAGCAAAATTCATAAAGATTGCAGACGATAATTTGAAGATGACAGGCAATAATTTTCTCGTTATGCCCCTAGATCTTCATTTGTCCACCCAGAACAGTGTTTAATTCATTCACACTGACATTGTATATATATACAACCCTAATATATATATATATGGGTTACTGTATATGTCCTGCTATCCCATAGGTCTGTGTCCATGTCAGACAGTCATTTGTCCAGGTCGATTTAAAATTTGTGCATGCAGGACAATTATTTTCTGTTATCATTGCATTCAGTACTGCGCATATACATGCCAAGATTTGGTACAGACGCGTTTACGAAAACATCGCATTTTGCCGGTGAAACTGAATTTTCGACCACCATTTATCTATTATGCTATTTTTTTTATCATAAAGTTGTAATAAAACTCTTATTTTGTTGAAAAACACTTTTAAGGAACGTTTTTGGTCCGACAATTATGGCAACCCTACTCTATATGCCTAATCGTTCGTCTGCTTTGATTGCGTTCGTTATCTGTCGACTGCTTTCACTCCGTTTACTCCTCCTTTTTGAGTGGAGTCAAAAAGAGTCACTCCAGAGTGACTCCAGTGTGACTCTAAAACGTGAAAAAACGCATTTAGGAACGCAGGGCTTTCAGAATAAGCCATTTAGAAAGGCTTTGGAGTCACTCCGGAGTAACTCGAGTTTGACTTGGGAAATTTCGAAACTCAGCCTGTGTTTCTTTGTCTGCTCACGCGGTATCTGCCGCTCTTGCACCCACCACTGAACCAGGCTTTAAGGTCCCCTCTTTCCATTGCTGTTTTAATGTGTTGTAGGCCCATTTGTGTGTCCGCTTTGGACTCATGTCCAAAGCTATTCAACCTTAGCTAGTACTGACATGGGTGGCCGGGGCTTTAATTAATGATCTTGTAGTTGAAGAGTCTTAAAACAGAAAAAAACCAGAGAATTTTCCGTTCATTACAAAAGTTGATTTTCGTGGGCAGACCCGGCAAGTGAGTTTCAGGCGCCCTAGGCTAGTGGGTCCATCGACACCCCAAATTAAATTTAATGCAGTTCTGAAGTGTCCAAGTGTCCCTCTTGCCCTTGGTATTTGTTCCATTGCCAATGCATTGCTATGACTGCAACGGGGCGCCGCTTGAAAGTCAACATGAAGTAAAGGCTCAATCAACCAGGACTATGAACACTTTAAGTGACCGATAGACTGCATGGTAAGGAAGCACCTCTGAAATTAGCCGCCCCTTCGAAATGTTCCGCCCTAGGCAGCAGCCTACGTTTGTCTGCCCCACGAGCCGCCTGTGTTCCTGGAAGGGGAACCGATAGAGTTGTTTCACTGTAGTTGAAAATCATCCTGAGTTCATTCGTAGCGTCACTTGATGTCAGCAGCAATAAAGCAGTTTCTCTAAATTCTGTAAGGTGCCTTTTTTGTATAATATTCCTGCTAGTGGTGATTTTAATTTTAAGGTTTGAGGCGAACAAATTTAGTTGCTGAATGAATGTTATTCCAATTAAATAATAAAAAGACGATGGTCCACGGAAAAAAAAGACAAAAAAAGACAAGTTGCCGCCCCTTAAGAATATAATGCAAGTTCAACCAGCAGTTTTCCTCACACTTATTGCCAAAATGGCGCCCCGTACTAATGTCCAGGTTGCACCCCCTAGAGCACGCCCTGCTGCTACAGGCACGAATGTCCTACAAATTGCAGTAATTTTAAAAGACTTTCGTACACTCATATAAATAAATCGGCCAGAGTTTATTCATGTCGTCACTAGATGTCCACAGTAAGGAGGGAGTTTCTCTCAATTCTAATTTAGGGTGCCTTTTTTGGATCATTTCTGTCCTAAAATATCTTAATTTCGACATGTGAGACAAAGAAATATTATTAACGTTGAGGGCCGTAAGGAGGGCGTGGCCAAGAAGGCAACCGCCATGGGCGTAACTGGGTTTGGGGTGCAAAATGATTAAGGGGCCCAGTGCACACATGCGATGTTTGCTCGCGCGGGTGCCGCAGGGACACCGAAGCGACTCCGCAGCAATTCAATGCACACATGTGGGGAAATGTCGCCAGTGGGGAAATGTCGCCTGTTCTGAAGGCGTGCCCTGTTTGCCCACCAAATGTCAAAACTAAGGAACCGTGCAAAGAAACCGCACGGATGTGTGCATCGCTGAATAGACCACCAGGTATCATGAGACCGAATGTGCAAACGCAGCGGTTTCGTAGGGAACTGCAGACACTAACAGACGAAACTCTGGTTTCCTGAGCCACAGCAGCGCCGCAGGTAGGATGTCTATGTGTGCACTCCCCCATCACAACTAATGTAACTCATGCCGCTATTGTGAGGCTCATGCCGCAATTGTGACTTCCCAAAACAGTTCAGAAATTTTGGCAGTGGTTTTTACAGTACAATGGTGTGATGATAATGATGACTCAGGAAAAGGTCCGAATAAGTCCTAGGCAAAGTATTGTCCCACGAACAATTGTCCTAGGCGAACTATTGTCCAGCAAAATATTGTCTGGTGAACAATTGTCTTATAAACACCCCACACAGCTCCATATCCCTACGCTCAACTTGCTCCCAGTACAGCATTGGGGATGTGCGGATAAGCACAGTACTGTACTTAGCTAAACTTCGTAAACCAAGTGGTTAAAAATCATTCTGAGGTTATTTGTACCATCACTAGATGTCAGCAGCAGTGAAGTAGTTTCTCTTAAATGTGCAAAATGCCTTTATCGATCATTTCAGCCCGAAAATATCTTAATACAGAAGAAGTATTTTCGGCAAAGAAATATAATGACCATTGAATGAAATGATAAAAAAAAACAAAAGAAGATAATGGTCTTTATAACGAATGTATACCTTGATGACAGTTGCTTTGCTGTCAACGGTCATGCCATGTTGAAAGCACCAGTTCTCGTCTGATCACTGAAGTTAAGCAACGTCGGGCCCAGGTAGTACTGAGATGGGTGACTGCTTGGGAATGCTGGGTGATGTTGTTTTCTATTTTTCCATGTTTTTTTGTTTGCTAGCAGTGTAATAACTACAAAGGCTGATAGATTCAGTATTTTAAGCCCAGAAACGGTTGCTGGCCATCCTACCTCAACCAATTATCTTATGCCTAGTTCCATATCCCCACGCTTCAACGCTAATCACGTCGCCACTGATGACACTTTGACGACGTTTTGTGCTAGTGCGTTATGAAGGAGTGCCAGTGCAATTCCTTAAGTGCAGCGCTTTATTTGCAGTCACAGCATGCTGCCGTCATGGCTCAGTATATCCTCCGCCATTTTTCAAGCAGACAGCTCAACCGCCAATTAATCAAAACACAGCGGCGCCCCAAGTAGCAGTGTAACGTCACCATTTTTTTTTTGTGCTGTGTCGCCTGTTACAACGGTAAAAGCGTTAGCATGTGGGTATACGGACCAGGCATTACAGTTCTGGTACACCAGATATGGTTAACTCTCTGGCTATGGCAACAAAGATCTTGATGGCGCTGCAACCACCTCGAGAGTTGTGGTCCTAGATGTGGTATCATCTACCAGGTTGGTAGTAGCGTTGCTAGGGTTGGTTTCCCCCTCTCCCAAAAAAGCCGCTTATTCTGTTTTGGTGTTACCCCATTTCTCATGATGTGAGTGGTGTCACCCGGTGTGGGCCGCACCCCCTAGTGACGCCACTGCAGGTTGTGGCACTGACACTACAGCATTTCGTGTGAGGAACGTCCTTATAATACATACAAACGTAGTAATAACCAGTGGCGTCACTACGGGGGTGCAGGGAGTGAGGGCTGCACCGGGTGACCACACTCGCACCATGAGAAAAGGGAAGAATCGCCTTTTTTTTGGGACAGGGGGTGTCACCGCATCGGGTGACACCAACCCTAGTGACGCCACTGGTAACAACACAGCAAAACAACTTTTAACCCTTTTCCTGCCTATGGTAGCTCGACAACCATCGTGTCGCTGTTGATGGACACAAAGGTGATATACTAGACGGTCTTACTACATGTCCATACCACCCTCAATCTACTCTCCTTCATTTTTTCCTGGGAATTCCCCCACCTCTAAACAACCTTTAAAATACTGATTCCTGAATTTTGTATCTTGTTTTGCTTAATTACAGCCAGTTCATCCCCTGACAGCGGTCGACATTGAAAAGCGATGGTGGGGCCATATGGCCCAGTTCAGCACTGAACAACATTAATTCTGTATGTCGCTAGTCCTGTAACTTGTCGTGTTCATATCTGGCTCCACCATCACTACACATTATGGCAGCCCATCTTGTAAGTAGAACATTAATAAACTTCCTTTCATTTGCATATACAGTACCTGGACATGCAGGTAGAAGAGTGGAGGAGGACCCCTTAGGTCTCTTTTGCCGGTCTCGTTGCAGGCGGTTGGATGCATCCAGGGCAGTAGAAGAAGACCAAAGGAGACAAGGGAGCAGGTTGTAAGTAAGGATATGGGTGTTTGGTGTGTGGGGTGTACAAGGACCTGATGGGAGATAGGCAAGTGTGGAGGGCTAGAACCTGCAGAACCGACCCAGCCACAGGCGGGATAAGGGTAAGATAATGAAGACATGAGGACATAAGACTTTGTTTTGGGTTTTCTCTCATAATCATCTAACGTATCTGCCGAAAATTGGCCACAGTGAATTTAGTAAAGTGTCACTGCCACAACCTGGTAGTTGATACCACATCTCACATCACAACTCTCCAGTTGTTTGTTGGTGATTTGGGGCCCTTCAACTACAGTAAAACCTCTCTAAAATGGAACCTGATAGTTCCTATATTATTTTACGTTTTCACAGGTTTCCGTTTTACAAAGGGTTGTGTTTTAATAAACCAAAGTATAAAAAATATGATCACCTTTTATAAGGATGATGATATTCAAAATAAAAGTCCATAAACTAAAAAGTTACTCCGCCCCCACACAGGGACTGATCCAAAGGTGGACCAGATGGGGGGAGCACTTCAAACAATTCCACCCCAAATATTTTTAAGTATTCTGAATCCCTTAGTATAAATATAGCTAGCACTTACAATAGGTCCTCCACTGCCCCTTAAGGTGCCCAATGACGATCATGCAAAATGGAATGGTGAGAGAGTGGAGTGTCTGGAGTGGCTGGAAAGTCGAGACAATACATCTCTCCTGAACGGGATACTGTTAAAACCCAAAAATCGTCACATTGTGTAGTGTCTGTGCAGTCTCTGCTGTAAAACTATGTTGTGGGTGGGGCTCTAATGTTCTTGTAGTTGAGGGGCCCTAGAACACCATGAAACCAAACCTGAATTATTAATTACTTTAATTCAACCATCAAATTGTTTAGTAATATTTTATTTGTTATTATTTTTTGTGTTATTGATTAAGTAATTATTTCAAGTGTCCTCATGGTTGAAGAATTGCTCTTTATATCAACAGCTTAATCATCAGCCATTATAAGTATGCCGAGAGGAAAAGACGTCCCATCCATCTACCACATGTGTCGAGATTGCAATGGTCAAAAATCAACAGTGATTTGGCACTCATGAACGCTCCATAGGGCCACTACATCGGTCCATCCAATCACTTTTTCACACTCATTGTCGATTGGAGTGATGGACGGTTGGAGCAGAGTGAAGGATTTTTGGACAGATGGAAATCCATCCGTTTCTCATCACTCCATCCGATCCTCATGATATTATGCATTCACGATAAGTAATTGGAGTGCAACATTCATTTTGGTGGAGAGGAATTGGAATTTCGTGATCGTCAGTGGGCACCTTTAGACAAGGTCCTATGTTCAGTGGTCTAGCCAACTGCAAATTGGACCGGGAGAATAGAAACGGAAATAACAAATGCAAAAAAAATGGGTCATCAGTCAAAAGTTGAATCAATGGAATCAATGAAAGCGCTCCAGTGAGGAGCAATGGTTTCATTGCTCTCCCCCGTCGGAGCCACCCCTGCCCCCACATGTCTTTTAAAGTACATTGTCGTTTCTTTAATATTGGACTATTGGGTAACTCTGTGTGTATATGACAGTAATGGTCCCTAGAACGTTGGTGCATGTACAGTTACACTCAAAATTAATGCCTGCATTGTAGTGTAAAGGCTGGTTCAGTAGCAAGCGCTACCAGAAAAAGAGCACGCATGCAACCAACAAAATAGTGACGTAGACTGTACTCATTGTACAGACGAGTACTCATTCAGTAGCAAGCGGCAGATAGGACTTATGCCGGTTGATTTTGACATTGTCCGCTAGGCGGCATAATGAGCAAACAATGGTGTCATGGCATAATGGGCGTCGTCTACAGTACAACATACCAATCATAAGCATGCAGGAGTGCTGCGCTTTTCCTCAAAATCCTCAACTACCCTCCCTACATAATTATGTGCCAACGTCATGCATTTCTGTGTTGCTTAGTCTCCTCACGCAGTATCTGCCACTCTTGCACGTGCCACTGAACCAGGTAATCCGTCTTAGTTAGGTTATTTATGCAAACGGCTCCCAAAACTTATTCCGTTTCCACATGAGGTCTTTTTCTGGGTTAGGGTAGTATTTGAAATGGGAAATTATTCCGTTCCGAAATTTATTTTCGGTTTGACCAGGATTCCGGCTTAGGCAGGTTTTCTACAAGGTCATTAGACCCCCAACAACGATTTTTGGGTATGAGCAGTATCCCGAATTTATTCGTACCACCACTAGATGTCAGCAGCAATGTAGCTGCTTCTCACAATTTTGTAAGTTGCTTTTTCAGATTATTTCCCTGCTAGCGAATTTTAATATTCGAAGTGAACAAATTCAGCTACTGTATGAATATTATATCTGTTGAAATAATGATATACAATAGTCTATATACTGTATGTATACAGTGATGAACGGTAGACTTTTGTCAATGTTCATACCGTATTGAAAGCACCAGTTCTCGTCCGATCAATGAAGTTAAGCAACGTCGGGCCCAGGTTTGTACTGTGATGGGTGACCGCTTGGGAATGCTGGGTGCTGTTGATTACATCTTTTTTTTTCTACATTATTTTTGCAAGCTGAATAGCATCTCCAAACGCAGCACAGTGGGGCAGGAGAACCTCAAAATTGGCATCAATTCCAGTATTATTCAATGAATGTTCTAGGTTGCACATTTCCTTTAAGGCAGTTTTTTCTAAACTGTTTTGATATGCCCCACCTAATCCTTTCTAAATTTCTTAAGGCCCCTCTCCTAACATATGCATAATTTTTAATATTGAAAAATTGAAGTGTTTACTAAAGAAACATTAATGATAGAAATCACTAGAAAATTATTGAGCAATCCCAAGCTTGTGAGTTTCAGGCGCCCTAGGCAAGTAGGTACACCACCGCCCCCATTAAATTTAATGCTGTCTTAGCGTTGCTCACGCCATTGGTATTTGTCGCCCTGCCAATGCATTGGTAGGCTATAACTCTGCAACAAAGCGCCTCAAGAAAGCCAACATTTAGAAAAGCCCTGAACAATCAGAGAAGTCTGGGAACTCAAGGACTATGCCAATTTTAAATGGCCAATAGACCGCATGGCAACGAAATACTTCTGAAATTAGTCCCCCTTTTGAAAATTCCCCTTTGGCTTGCCTGCCCCATGAGCCGCCTGTGCTTCAGCCTCAAGTCTCCCTATCCTCAATTCTGGGGAGAGCATTTTTAAATTGCCTACTTAACAATCGAATTGTCCCCTGGTGGGACGCGGGCCCCACTTTGGGAATCATTGCTTTAAAGGCATTTGGTAGACATAAGCCTGGTAAGTGGCACGTGGTACAGACGTACTTGAGCAGACAGAAGCAACACGAACGGGTGATGTTGGCACACGATTTTGTTGGGGATGGGCAAGCAATTTTTAAAAAGTGCAGTTGAGAGTTCAGCGTGCAGCCCTGAAGCGCGCATATGACTTTGGCTGATTTTACTGCAGACGACACCTATTGCAAATTTCAAAATGCCTGTTATGTTTTTGCTCTGTACAACACCTAGTGAACATCAACCGGCGCGTGTCCTGACTGCCACCTACCACTGAACCAGTACTTGTGCTGTTTGTCTTGGGGACAGTGCTTTATGTCAGCATTTTCCCGAATGCGCACATGCTGTTTTTGCGTAGCAATAGCCACTCAACTAGGCTTGAAGAAAACTACTCCTAAGCCTATTCCCGCCTATGAAAAGGGCCTAAGTACCGAACTTGTCCTTCTGAATAGACTCAAGGATTAAATATTGGACAGTTATTTTGCAACCGGCTGCACGAACAAAACGGCAACTGCACTGCTTATTTATCGTCGGTGTACTGTTCGTTGGGGCACTCCGCCGATTCCAGCGAGCAAGCTCCTACACCCAGAAATTTGCCCTTATCTACCTGTTGCATAGTGCTGTTCTGTTACGTGCCAATGCCATCGTACACCATGCGGGACCTTGGTTTTACCTCTCATCTGAAGGAAGGTACACTCGGGGTTTGTCGTGTGGGTGTGTTGCATTGAACATACCATTCCTTGTCTGATTACTGCAGCCAGTGACGTCGCTAGGGTTGTGTCATCTCTTATCCTGAAAAAGCCGCTTCTTTGCTTTGGTGTCACCCCATTTCTCATGCTGCGAGTGGTGTCACCTGATGTGGGCCGCACTCACCCCACCCCCTAGTGACGTCAATGATTGCAATTAAGCAACGCAATTCCAGTTAGTACTAACATGGGTGGTCACTTGGGAAAACTGGATACTGCTAATACCCAAAAATCGTCGCATTACTGTAGTGTCTGTGCAGCTTCTGCATCAGAACTATGCTGTGGACGGGGCACTAATGACCTTTGTAGTTGAAGGGCCCTAAAACACCAACAAACAATAACAACTGCTGGTGTGCAAATATCATCCCGAGTTTATTCGTAACATCACTAGATGTCAGCACCAATGTAGCTGTTTCTCATAATTTTTTAAGATGTTTTTTTTTTAATTATTTCCCTGATAGCATATTTTGATTTTTACGAAGCGACCAAATATAGCTACTGAATGAATATTATATTTAAATAATGAAAGGCAACAGTCTACGTACCGTATGTATACGGTGATGAACGATGTGCTTATGTCAATGGTCATACCACGTTGAAAGCACAAGTTCTCCTCTGATCCAGGTAGTACTGAGATGGGTGACCACTTGGGAATGCTGGGTGCTGTTGGCTCTGTTCTTTTTTCTTCACCGTTTTTGCTAGCTGCCTAAAATATCCAAAGGCCACACAGTGGGGCAGGGAGACCATCAAAACTGGCATCAATTCCAGTATTATTCAACGAATGTTCAAGGTTGCACATTTCTTTTAAGGGCATTTGGTATACTTAAGAAACCTACTCCTAAAACTATTCCCGCCTATGGCAGGGACGTGAGTACCCATCCTGTCCTTCTGAATGGACACAAAGGTGATATATTGGACAGGTGATTTCGCAGCTGGCTGCACGAGCAAAACTGCAACTGCACTGCTTATTTATTAGCAGTTTACTGTTCGTTGGGGCACTCTGCCAATCTGCCAGGTCCGACTTCTACACCAGGAAATTTACCTTATCTACCTGTTGCATAGTAGTGTTCTTTTACGTGCCTATGCCATCATACACAATGCGGGACGTTGAGCTTACCTCTCATCTGAAGGAAGTCATACTCAGGGTGTTTCATGTGGGTGTATTGCATTGAACATACCATTCCTTGTCTGATAACTGCAATTAAGCAATGCAACCCCAGTTAGTACTAACATCGGTGACCGCTTGGGAACACTTGATACTGATAATAATGTCCCTATATTGTCATAACAGTCTAGTGTCTGTGTAGACTGTATTAAAACTAATCACTCAACAGGGCTCTAATGACCATTGTTGTTAAAGGGCCTTAAATCATGTGCAAGAAGCCCCAACCCACCTTGATCCAGTATCAAACCTGGAATCATTGGTGCAGTAAATCAAGCATACTACCCAATTTAATTGCGATTTTTGTAAATAAACCTACACAATGGAATAAACAATTTCCTGAAAACAGCTGTATGCCAAAAAGCAGGAAGCTAATGAGGTCCATAAGAGGATATCCAGAAAATGCAAGGCCTGGTGACACATGATAAGGGTTAAGTTGTTCCTAGATAACCTTCTGCATTTTGAAATGGGGCAAAAACGGGCAGAAGAAATCACCTGAATTGTAATTTTGAATGAGTATTTCATTGTAAAAAGCAAGAAACCAGGTGGGATATTGCAGGATTCATTATTAACTCGATGTATATCCAATTTCAGGTGTGAAAATCCAATATTTCACCTCTTCCTTCTTTGAAGCTTATTTATATAAACTCCTTGCACTGAAATATTAATTT
>JAAFCE010005505.1:12437-24774 GCA_013389805.1 Trigoniulus corallinus
TATATATATATCACCTTCATCATCATCTCACACCTGTGGTGAGGTCAGGTCTGTGCGTTCTTATCCTCCAGTCTCGCCTATCCCCCACCAAGTCCCACTCCATCCTGCACATCTCCATGCCCCTCTGCATCACCTGCTCCCACGTCCGTTTTGGTCTTTCCCTACCCCAGGTGCCCACAATCACATGGAGACACATAATGGACCTAATGTGTTCCTCCTCCTCTCTCCTTATCTACCATCCTACCATCTCACCTACCATCTATCCATCCATCCTACCATCTCAACTGCTTCTCCCTAATCATTTCTGCAATGTCTCCCACCCCCAAGCTACCTCTAACAGAAACATATTGGAAATATATATCACCTTAGGATATATCACCAGGATGGAGCAAAGGAGTAGTAGTAGTGTATTCAGCTGTAAATTGCTCAAACTCCATGAAATCCACTCCAGCACTCCATATCATCACTCCATCACACCATATCATATCATCACTCCATGACCCCACCTGAGGCAGGGTCAGATCTGCATGTTCTAATCCTGCACTACCACCTATCCCCCACCAGGTCCCCCTCCACTTTTCACACTTCCACGTCCCTTTACACCACCGGCTACTACGTCCGTTTTGGCCTTCCTCTATCTCTGGTGCCCACAATTCCCAATGCCACAATGGACCTAATATGCCCCTCATCAAATGCCCTCATTAAATGCCTGACTTTATTGGGACCAAGTGGTCGCACAGGACCCCACTTGCCTGTCTCAACTTCAGCTATCCTGCATTAATCCTATGGGTCATGTCAGAATCTATTTCTGCATTGCTCTGGAAAACTGATCATAAATAAAGACACTCTTGCACCACTAGAATTCCCTCTCCCCCACAACGAATCTCACGTCCTTGCCTCTGCGTATTAAAATTGAAAGCTAGGTGCTCAGTCTTCTTCATGTTCACCTTAAGACCAAATCTTTCCATTGCTGTTTTAATGTCTTGTAGTAAGTGTAGAAATTATTTTTTCCCTTAAAAACGTGAAACTGAGCAATTTATTTATATGTTCAAATTAGCAGCAAGCAGTTGACATTATTTATTAAGAACAATCAAAGAAAGTGCATAATTGCATGTTTAAGATGCTTGAAATACATGTAGCATCTGTGTTGTAGCAAACCATCCACTTCGGGCGCCACCGTATAAAACTATGACACAAAAGTCAATGGGAAAGGAACTGAGCTGGTTCCAATTATAGATTCCTTGGCAAAGCGTTCCCACACGCTTATGACAGGTTGGTTGTACTGTAGACGACGCCCATTATGCCATGACACCATTGTTCACTCATTACGCCGCCTAGCGGACATTGTCAAAATCAACCAGCATGAGTCCTATCTGCCGCTTACCACTGAATGAGTCCTCGTGCAGTTCGTCTTGATGACGGTGCTCTACATCACTATTTTGCTGGTTACGTGAGCGCTTGCCAATGAACCAGCATTAAGGTGAACATGAAGAAGTCAGAGTACCTAGCTTTCAATTGTAGTGACGAGGGGAAAAGGGATGAAATTCTTTGTGGGGGTTCGGGTGGGTCACAGGTTCGCCACCACTGCATTAATATCATTATTAACTACATTAGTTTCTGAATTGTTAACGGGGTCCCAGCAGAAGACAAACCATTTAGGGCGTGGTCTACCCAGTTATGCGGCTTGCGTTTCATTGACGATGTTTTCATTCAAAATCCTGGATCACTCCAGTCAGCTTTTGGAAAATTTATGTAGTGATTAACAACCATGCAGAAGAAAATAAAAACTTTGAACCAATAGCACCCAGCGTTCCCAAGCAGACTTCCATCTCAGTACTACCTGGGCCCGACGTAGCTTAACTTCAGTGATCAGACGAGAATTGGTGCTTCCAACGTGGTATGACCGTTGAAAAAAACCATTTCTTTTATTATGGTATAGATACTCTACCTAGACCATCGTCTTTTTTCTTATTATTATTATTTCATTGGATTAACATTTATTCAGTAGCTAAATTTGTCCTCCTGAAATAATAAAATTCAAATATACTTAGCTGGGAATATATCCAAAAAAGGCACCTTATAGAATTAAGACAAACTGTTTCATTGCTGCTGACATCTAGCGATGTTACGAATAAACTCGGGATGATTGTTAACTACAGTGAAACCTCTCTTTGAGATTGCCTCAAGCCTGCGGAAGCAGTTGCGGCAAGTATGTTTCGCGCAGTGTAAACCCAGCATAATACGTGCAGAGATCTTTCACACATAGGACGGTTGAATGAAATCTGACAGGCTGTTATGTTTAAACAGGTTTTTACAGGTGTTGAACCGATAAGAGCTATATTTCTTTTTCGGTTCGGTTCTGGTTTTCGTTCCGAGGAAAAATAATGGTTTTACCGGGTTTAGTTTTTCGGTTTCCTTCCGGTGCGATGCCCTGCCCTCAACTGCAAGGTCATTTAAAGCGCCGTCCACAGTGTAGTTCTTATGCAGAAGTTCTGTAGTTCTTTCTACACTAATGCGACGGTTTTTGGGTATTAGCAGTCCCCACTTTTCCCAAGCAGCCACCCATGTCAGTACTAGCTGTGGTTGCATAGCTTAACTTCAGCGATCGGGCGAGAACTATACAGTGTATCTAACGCAATTTGCCGCTCAAAATTCTCTGGTACCTGAACTTCATTTTGGTTAAGCCCCTAATTGGTCCACTCTTCTGATGGGCCCAGTTTTGCATATCCCCAAGGGTGGACCCATTAAAGAAGGTTTACTGTATTTTAGTTGGCAAATTAGGATTAAAACCACTTTTTTTATAAATTATAGGAAGTACTAATTTCTATCTGCAACCCCCCTCTCAGTAACTGAGTAAATAGTTCTAGAGCCCATATTGGACCGAGGTGGGTTGTCGTTTTTCGGGTTAGAAGGAAAACTGAGGTTCCGTGTGGTTGACGATGGCATTTGCCCATCAAAGAACCCCCTCAACCTTGCAACGGGTAGATGAGCCTGCTAGATGCCCTCTAACACCGGTTAAATGCCCAATGAATAGTAGACGGAAGATAAATAAGCATAGGGGGGTGCAGCTAGTGTAGTGTAGCATCATAACAGCGTAGTTTCTGTGTTGACTCTGCATTCCAGATAATATTTTGTTCACCATGCAATATTTTGCTGGACAATAGTTCATCTAGGAGAATTGTTTGCTGGACAATAGTTCATCTAGGAGAATTGTTCGCTGGACAATAGTTCGCCTAGGACAATTGTTTGCTGGAGAATAGTTCACCTAGGACTCATTCGGACCTTTTTCTGAGTCATCATTCTCATCACACCCTTATCCCGTCTGTGGCAGGGTGGGTTCTGCGGGTTCTAGCCCTCCACTCCTGTCTATCTCCAATCACGTCCCCGTCCACCCCACACACTGCCATGTCCTTATGGTCATGTCTTAAATTAGTATTTTTGACAAACGTATCAACCTCAGTTAAATAAAATTCTTAGATTCTAAGATTGGAACACGTTTGAAACACCGACACATAAATCCCTCGATGCACAGTGCCAGAGGAGGCGCTGGGTTACCTGCCCCTCCCCTATATGATTGGCGACGTTTTTTTGTGGTGATGGGCTTTTTGCATTGCACACACCAGTTCCTGTCAGATCACTAAAGTTAAGCAACGCAAATCCAGCTACATGGGTGGCCAATAGGTAAAACTGGGTACCGCTAATACCCAACAATCGTCGCATTAGTGCAGTGTCTGCATTAGAACTGTGCAGTGGATGGGGCTCTAAAACACCAACGAACGAAAAGCTGAGGGGAAGTGAGACCTGGAATATGTTCTCCTGCTACCTAGAAGATATACAGTACTGCGTGAAAAGACGAGTAAGCTGGACTGAGGAGCATTCCTAGCTCACGCTAATAACCAGTGAAGCCCTATCGGCACAAATGGAAGCCTAGACTAAAGTAATGTGTCAAACAGTTCCGGAATAGAGCCCACGAGAGGATGATAACTGTTTTAGTTGGGAGCTCTATATACGGTACACCAGAACATTACACCCCCCAATGATTCGTCTGTTATACACAGAAGGAAGAAAATCTGTACCTCTGGGGATACATAAGATACCATGTGACAGAACCAATGACTTCTTCCTGCTGATAACTACAATAATGATACCAGTATTAGGTAGGTACACTTAGAAATGTAGATCATGTGCAATAAGAGGTTTACATACCAAGCTTGTTAGGTCCATTACTGGAATGCAGTTTGTTGGAAGCAACCAGGACAGGGGCAAATCAAAGTGTACGAGACAGTAGGTTGTACAGTCCCTGGCCATATTGTGATCACTAGACATTTTCTGCATTAGTGATTCAGCTGTTGCACACTCTTCATTGATCACTGAAGCTAAGCAACGCATGCCCAGTTAGTACTGACATGGGTGGTCGCTCGGGAAAGCTGGGTACTGCTAATATCCAATAATCGTCGCATTGGTGAAGTCTCTGTGCAGTATATGCATTAGAACTATACAGTGGACGGGTCTGTAATGACCTTGTAGTAAGCGGGACCTTAACCTCCAACAAACAAACACACTCTTCACGGTAGACATGCCATCATCCAGGGTGTGCACAAATTGTTTCTCGTGATTCATGAGCAGGGCAAGCCAGTGGTCTTTATGTTGGTCCCGGAGCATGTTGGCATTTTGTCCAACGAGACGGCGGATGCTGATGCCCGTCGGGTGGCTCACCTGCCAGAAGACGCCAGCATTGCTGTTCCCTCCTCTGATGCACATCTGATGGTTTGGCAGGCCGTCCATGGTCAATGGCAGTCCCAATGGTTTGCAGCTGGATAGTGACGTCACTAATGGGGGTGCGGCCCGGGGAAGTTCTACAGAGCAGTAGTTAGGCCAGTTATGCTGTATGGATCGGACTGTTGGGCAGTAAGGAAGAGGCACGTCAATAGAATGCATGTGGCCAAAATTCGAATGCTGAGGTACATGAGTGGCGTTCGAGAGGTGATAGAATTAGGAATGCGTATATTAGAGGTAGCCTGAGGGTGGTGGACATCGTAGAAAAAAATGAGGGAGAATAGGCTGAGGTGGTATGTGCACGTCATGAGAAGAGGGGAAGAGGAGCTCGTTAGGGTCTTGCCAGGAATGCCTGGTGGTCGGTAGCACCCGGCACAGGGGGAGACTGAAGCAGATGTGGGAACAGGTTGTCCGTAAGGACATGGCAGTGTGTGGGGTGGACGGGAACCTGGTGGGAAACAAACGGGAGTGGAGGGCTTCAACTATCAGACCCGACCCTGCCACAGGTGGGATAAGGGTATGATGATGATGAAAACGAACAACTGTGTCATTTGAGTTTGCTGATTACAGTATCATCCAAAAATTATTTTTAAATTGTGTCGATTGTTTTTCAACACCTTTATTTGTGAATTTAATTTGTTTGCAGAACACGAAGTGGTTTCACGGAACACGGATTGAGAACCACTGTGGTAACGTGTACAGTGGATGGGGACCTGATGAGAGCATGCAGGGGTGGAAGGCTAGAACCCACAGTCCCAAATCTACCACAGGCAGCTTAAGGATATTATGATGAATCATTGGCGTGCCTGTTCTTAATCATTTAATAGCTTCTTTTTCAAAAAGTCAACAAAAAAATTTCAAAAACTTAGAACCAACAGCACCCAGCATTCCCAAGCGGTCACCCATCTCAGTACTACCTGGGCCCGACGTTGCTTAACTTCAGTGATCAGACGAGAACTAGTGCTTTCAACGTTGTATTGTTGACGAAATTGTGTCTTTTATCACGGTATAGATACGCTATCTTGACCATCGTCTTTTTTTTTTTTTTTTAAATTTCATTGGATTAACATTCATTCAGTAGATAAATTTGTCCGCCTCAAATATTAAATTTCAAATATTCTTAGCTGGGAAATTACCCAAAAAGCCACCTTATAGAATTAAAACAAACTGTTTCATTGCTGCTGACATCTAGTGATGTTACGAATAAACTCGGGATGATTGGTAACTACAGCGGTACCCCACTTAACGAACGCCTCGTATAACGAATGTTCCCTATAACGAACACCGTCAAAAAAGCGCGGGAGTACTGCATAACGAACTTGTTTCACATAACGAAGGCTTGTTCAATATACAAAGTGAACTAGGAACTGTATAGGACAGTGGTGGCGAACCTGCGACCCACCGTGCAATTTTAAGTGGCCCGAGTGCTAATGAGATTGTGTTAAAGGTGTAATAAAAGTTGGATGATGTTCTCTATTCCCTACTTTAATAAACTTTATTCAATATTAATTATAACTTATTTTTATTCATAAAATTGAATAGTGCTTGCATCTGACCCGTGGACAAATTCTTGGTTTTCTTTTGTGTTATTGTGACCCGTCTTCAAAAACGGTTCGCCACCACTGGTATAGGATGTTCAAGATTGTAGCAACTATAGAGGTATTAATCTAATGAGTTATACCAATGTAATGTAATAGAATGTCGCCTCCACGGTAGAACTATTGTCCGTGGAAATCAGTTTGGGTTCATGGTAGGCAGGTCCACAATGGAACGAATCTTCATTCTGAGGCAGATGATAGAAAAGTATAGAGCAGCTAAGAAGGATATCCATGCCATCGTTATCGACGTGGAGAAGGTTTACCAGTGTTCCACAACAGGCATTATGCAAAATGGGGTAGAAGAAGGGTTTATTCGAATAGTTTAGGATATGTACTCGTATGATGGTTCCATTCCCCAGCCAGGGTAAGGACACCTTGGGGAAAATACTGGGGGCTCCCCAGTGAAGTTTGGGGTGCACCAAGGTTCAGCACTGAAATCCATACCTTTTTATTCTGGTTATGGACGAGCTGCTGACGGGAGTAGGAGAATGGACCCCTCAATTCATGGCATTTGCTGACGAGCACCGTTCAACTGCACACTGCAAGTAATTGACTGCCTTCTCATTGCAGGGCAATTCCTAGTTTTGTGAAGTATGAACCCCCCAAAAATGGGTCCTAGAGTGATTTTGCTCATTAACAATCAGCACTGCACTTCGTTTTTAACTTCTTAACGATTTTTACAATTTTTCGTGGCAACCTGGAACGAATTACACAATATAAAAAAGAGATCTATGGGAAATTGTGTTCCACACAACGAACACCCCTCATAACGAACGTATCGCTGGAACGAATTATGTTTGTTAAGCGGGGTACTACTGTACAGTGAAACCTCTCTTTTGGTTTACCTCCCACGAAGGTCCACTTTTTTAAAGAACAGAAAATTCTTTGGTTTGTTTTTGTGCTTCAGGATCCTTCAACCAGGGCATCGAACCGTTATTTTTTGCATTCTGGTTTCGGTTCACGTCAAATAAATATATCGGTTCTGTTATTGTTTTCGTTCCAGTAAAAAAATAACGGTTATTCCAGTTTATGGTTTCACTCCGAATAATAATTTTAAAAAAATAATATGTATTAACCTTATTTTTAAAATACAGCAGATTATAATAAAAATATCCATCATCATCATCTCACCCTTATCCCACCTAAGGCAGGGTTGGGTCTGCAGGTTCTAATCCTGCACTCCCGTCTATCCCCCACCAAGTCCCCCTCCACCCAAGGCTGGCATTCTCTATAAAGGGGCCCGGGTGCCAAATCCTTTTGGGGCCCCAAAAGTAAAAATAAAAGGATTCAGAGTAAATGGACTCCTCTTAGATGCCCTACTATCCCATTCTGAGATCCTTCCTAATTTTGGAAGGTATTACATTTTTGGATGAGCCATGTGTCCAAATATGTCGTCATTGCATTTATGAGTTGGTCTGAAAGCTTATGTGGACGTCCACACCTTGGAACATTTTCAGTTGGACCTGTGTCATTATATGTTTTTTTATTACACTTCTGATTATTAAAGGTATTTTGGTTTTAACAACCCCTTATTGACTTTTAACCTCTAATTCCGGGTTGTCCAACCTGTGGCCCATGGTGCATCATTTCTCATTATGCATTGTAGCCTACCTGCTATGTAACACCTAACGTTATCTTCACCCGTTTTGTTTTTGACAGCTTGTGGCTGGAAATCAGTTCATGGAGCAGCCGAGTGACCCAAAACACCAGAAAGGTTGTACAACCCTGGTGTAGTTCAATGGCAGGGTTGTTAGGTTACGTTTAGGTTATGTCGCATTGGCAGGTTCGAATGAGGGCCGTTGCCCCTACAATGACGTATTAAACCTTTAATATTAGCAATGATCTGGGTCCTGATGCAAACTGATATTGGGGACCGGGTGCAATGCACCCTCTGCACCCCCCGGATGGCCGGCCCTGCCTCCACCCTGCATACCTCCATTTCCATTTGCTCCTCCTTGTCCCTCTCCCTCATTATTCAGCGATGTCCCCCACCACAAGGCTACCTTATACTCATTCCTAATTCTATCACTTCTATAGACCCACTCATGTACCGCAGCATTCTGATCTCGGATACTTGCATTCTAGTGACGTGGTTCTCCCTCACTGCCCAACATTACCCTGTTCAACTTCCCTGTTCAACTAACTTCCCACAGGACTCTGCTTTTGAAATGCAACACACTGTACATGCACATTTTCTGTACATAAAGCATGTGCAGTGTGTTTCTGATGGTTAGATTTATTTTGGACCCCATGTTCGTTCCCGCATTCGCCGATGTGGACGCTCCATTGGTCTAAATAGTGGCACAAGATGTAAAGCTGGGTTTACACTGTCGGCAATATACTCGCACAACTGATTCATTAGAAATGACTCGTGCAGTGTAAACAGGGGCTCGCTCCGAAACATACTGTGCGAGGCCGCCTCGTGGTGAGCCACCGCACTGTCGGTTTTTGGACACGCATCAAAGGGTTTCGCCACTCCCACTGTGTGTACTGTTACTCTTGAGACGTCTTTCATGCTTGCATCGTGCAATATTTCGCTCAATGTAGACAGGGAGGGCGAGACAGGCGAGATTGCCTCAAGCCTGCGGAAACAGATGCAGCAAGTATGTTTCGCGCAGTGTAAACCCAGCTTAATACGTCAAGAGATTTTTCACACATAGAACGATTGAATGACATCTGACAGGCTGTTATGTTTAAGCAGGTTTTTACAGTTGTTGAACCGATTAGAGCGATATTTCTTTTTTGGTTCGGTTCCGGTGTTCGTTCCGAGCAAAAATAACGGTTTTACCGGGTTTAGGTTTTCGGTTTCGTTCCGGTTCGATGCCCTGCCCACAACTACAAGGTCATTTAAAGCCCCGTCCACAGTGTAGTTCTTTTGCAGAAACTGCACAGACATTACACTAATGTGACTGCTTTTGGGTATTAGCAGTACCCAGTTTTCCCAAGCGGCCACCCATGTCACTACTAGCTGGGGTTGCATAGCTTAACTTCAGCGAAGTTCTTGAATATCCCCAAGGGTGGACCCATTAAAGAAGTTTTAATGTATTTTAGTTGGCAAATTAGGATTAAAACTACTTTTTTTTCATACATTATAGGAAGTACTAATTTATATCGGCATCAACCCCCCTCCTCGGTAACTGAGTCAATAGCTCTAGAGCCAATATTGGACTGTGGTGGGCTGGCGTGTTTCGGGTTAGAAGTAAATCTGAGGTTCCGTGTGGTGGACGATGGCATTTGCCTGTGAAAGAACCCCCTCAACTTTGCAACGGGTAGACTTGCCTGGTAGATGCTCCCTAAAACCTGTGAAATGCCCGACGAATAGTAGACAGACGAATATTAGACAGAAGATAAATAAGCATACGGGGTGCAGCTAGTGTAGTGTAGCATTGCAACAGCGTAGCGTCTGTGTTAACTCTGCCTTAGAACTACTGTACGCAGTGGACAGGGCTCTAATGACCATTGCAGTTGAAGTGCCTTAAAGCTCCAACGAAACGGGACACATCAGTTCTCGTCTGATTACTGCAGTTAAGCAACGCAACCCCAGCTAGTACTGACATGCATGGCTGCTTGGGAAAACTGGGTGCTGCTAATACACAAAAATCGTCGCATTAGTGTAGTGTCTGTGCAGTCTATGCATTAGAACTATGCTGTGGACGGGGATCTAATGACCTTGTAGTTGACAGGCACAAAAAAACATTAAAACCAACAACAACCAACGAAACGGAAAATAACATCTCAGATGTTCCCTCTAAGGAGCCAAGTCTCATGTGCAAATTTGATTTTAAAGCTAGGTTTACACGAGCAAGCAACTTGTGCAAGTACTTCTGATACTAACTTGTGCAAGCGGTTACATGATTAGCAAAAGATGTGTGCAAGTAGTGTTTGAAAACACTATCTGGAGAGCACTTGCCAGCAAGTTATTGTACAGATGCTTACACCGTATAGTGGATAGTGTGCTTGCTTGCTTGCAATGCTCAGAAACAGTAAAAAACATCATTATAAGCAATTTTAACAATTGTAATGTGGTGGTTAAAGCAAATGAATTTTTTGCCCTTTATGCATTGCATAGGGCTTTTCCTGCACTTTGTATGGCCATTTAAACTTTACACAGTTGATACACAGGGGTACAGGAGTACCCCATCAATCCTTATTCGAATAATGAAAAGCAATTAACCACTAATCTGTGACTTATTGGTATGAGGAAGTTCAACCTATCATGTGAAAATAATGTGAATCACATTGCGCTAGGATCACCCACAGAGACAGATAGGAAGAAAAACCCTGGGGTACACCAGTACTCCTGTTGGGCATGAGCCTGATTTCTTATTGCATTATTGTTATTGTGCAATAGGTCAGACACCATGCAATATTATAACTGACAAAGCATTAATTTACCGGCCAAAATTTATTTTTGGTTTTAAAATGTGGTGTTGTAACAGTGGGGTTGGCCGGAATCCCCGACAAACAACTAACCAATATTCCTGTGGGTTCCAGACGCCTGAATGGAGTGTTCCCAGTCACAGAATGTTCAATGAACCTGTGGACCCTACCCTGCCACAGGCGGGACAAAGGGTGTGAAGACGATGGGGACACCAGCACCCCTGTGAAGCATTAAACGGTTAATCATTAAAAAGATGAAGTTAACTTGCACGATCACTTCCAGTTTTGAAATAAATACCTACTGGCAAGAGCACTATAGCAACACGTTTAAACAAGCGCTCTCTGCAAATTATAAAATTTGCATCAAGGGGACTCTCAGCGAACGTTTAGACAATCAAATATTGCTGAACAGTGCTTGCATACAGTAAATTGCGACAATTTACTTGCTTAAGTGAGTGGAGCACCTGGCCCGTGTCCACGGCCGTGCATGCGCACAGCTTAAAGGGAACATCAGGCCTTGAAATGTGGATCGGCCATATTTCAGAGATCTTACAAAATGAACAAAAGCAGTCCAGCAATAAAGACACATCAACAGAACCCAGCATTCCCAAGTGGTCACCCATCTCAGTACTTTGTGGGCCCGACGTTGCTTAACTTCAGTGAGTAGACAAGAACTGTTGGTTTCAACATGGTATGACCATTGACAAAAACCCACCCTTCATCACGGTATACATACGGTATGTAGACTATTTCGTTCTTTTTAACATTTCAATAGCTGGGGTCTGACTGGGGGACCCCCAACCAGACGTCGGGAACCCCCAAAGGATATTTACTGGATTGTGTGTGGGGGATGTCGGCCTATCACACTTGTTCCAACATCGCATTACACAACCCAAATAGAAAGTTTTGGCAGGTAAATTAATGCTTTGTTGAATATAATATTTCATGGTGTCTGACCTATTGCACAATAACAATAAGCAATGCAATGCAATTTATTTCAGTTCCTGTATTATTATTGAAAAAATGATTTCGTTTCACCCAGCCTTTGGAATTTTATGTAGCGAGCAAAATTAGCGAAATCGACATCAACAAACCAACAGCCCCCAAAATTCCCAAGCGGTCACACATCTCAGTACTACGCGAGCCCGACGTTGCTTAACTTCAGTTATCAGAAGAGAACTGGTGCTTTCAACGTAGTATTACCGTTGACGACAGCAACAATTTCATCATGGTTTACATACGCTGACAGACCATTGTCTGCTTACTTTTTCCCCTTCTTTCATACAGTACAGTGAAACCTTGATTTGCGAGCACAATTCGTTCCAGAAACTTGCTTGTAATCCAAAGCACTCGTATATGAAAGCGAATTTCTTCAAAAGAAATAATTGAAAGTTAGGTGATTCGTTCTACAACCAAAAAATTTTCATATAAAATGATTAATACAAAATACAGTATAAATTAAAAATACATAAAATAAATTAACTGCACTTTGCCTTCAGAATGAATCGTGTCGATGTGAGGGAGTGCAAACGAAGGCAAAAGAGAAAGGGTGCTAATGAACAGTCACTACATTAAGACAAAAA
>JAAFCE010005505.1:24874-37248 GCA_013389805.1 Trigoniulus corallinus
ATAAAACAAATTATCTGCACTTTGCCTTCAGAATGAATCGTGTCGATGTGAGGGAGTGCAAACGAAGGCAAAAGAGAAAGGGTGCTAATGAACAGTCACTACATTAAGACAAAAAACAAAAAAAAAGATTCTTAGGATCAGTTTTCCAGAACAACGAGGAAAGAGATTCTGACATGACCCATAGAACTAATGCAGGATGGCGGAGGTGCAGAAAGGCAAGTGGGGCCTTGTGCCACCGCCAGATCCCAATAAAGTTGAAGGGCAAGGTATACAGAAGCGTCGTTAGGCCCGCTATGCTGTATGGCTCAGTGTTGGGCAGTTAGGAAGAAACATGAAAAGCAAATGCAAATATCTGAGATGCAAATGCTGCGCTACATGTGTTGGGTGTCAAGATCCGACAGAATTAGAAACGATTATGTTAGAGGTAGGTTGTGGTGGTATTTCTGAAAAGATATTTCTGAAAAGGTATTTCTGAAAAGATAAGAGAGAATAGGTTGAGGTGGTATGAGCATGTGATGAGGGGCGAGAGGTGGAGCTTATTAGTACATTGTGGGACTGCAGGTAATTTGGGGCACCAGAGGTAGCAGATGACCAAAACGGACGTGGGAGCAGGTGGCACAGAGGGACATGGAGGCGTGGGGGGTGGAGGGGGACTTGGTGTGGGATAGGCGGGAGTGGAGGATTAGAACCCGCAGACGCTACCCTGCCTCAGGTGGGAGAAGGATGAGATGATGATGATGAATGTTCACCGTATCCTAGTCGCATACTGCTGGCAATGTCAAACACGAACTACTCAAGTGAATGAATTCAGCGGATTCTTAACTATTAAAAAAATAAATATGTATAGTAAAATAAATACAATTCAATACATGGCAAAAAAATTCGTTTCAACAGCACTGCTCGTATTGCAAGACATTGCTCGTTGATCAAGTTGAAATTTATTAAAAAATATTGCTCATCTAGCGAAACACTCGTTGATCAAGTTACTCGCAAATCGAGGTTTCACTGTGCTTCTATTTATTTGTAAGTTACCGGAATATTTCTTCTAGACACACGAGGAGTCCAAAGAGGATTCACAAAAGGGCCTGCAAGATATTAAAACAGCAATGGAAAGAGGAGGCCTTAAGGCGAACATGAAGCAGAGAGAGTGGCCTTTGGCAACGGGGTTTCATTCGTTGTGGGGGTGAGGGGATACCAGTGATGCAAGAGGTTCGTTATTTAGGAAGAGTTTTCCAGAGCAAAGGGGAGATAGGTTCCGGCATGACCCATAGGTTTAATGCAGGATGGCGGAAGTGGAGACAGGCAAGTCCCAATGCAGTGTTTTCACAGTTCTGGTGCAAATACCGCAGTCCTGAAAGTGTCGTCATTTACATATCTAGATTCAAAAATGGGAAATTTTTTTCTATGGGGTCTTCATCTTCATGTATGTAGCTATATTTAATTCTTGGAAAATTAATATTTCAGTGCAAGGAATTGATATAAATAAGCTTCAAAGAAGGGTGAGGTGAAATGTTGGATTTTTCACACCTGAAATTGGAAATACATCTAGTTAATAATGAATCCCGCAATATCCCGCCTGGTTGCTGGCTTTTTACATTGAAATACTCATTCCAAATTACAATTCAGGTGATTTCTTCTGCTTGTTTTTGCCCCATTTCAAAATGCAGAAGGTTATCTAGGAACAACTTAACCCTTATCATGCATCACCAGGCCTCTTATGTACCTCGTTAGCTTCCTGCTTTTTGGCATACAGTCGCTTGCTGGAGAGATTGTTTATTCCATTGTGTAGGTTTATTTACAAAAATCGCAATTAAATTGGGTAGTATTCTTGATTTACTGCGCCAGTGATTCCAGGTTCGATACAGGATCGAGGTGGGTTGGGGCTTCTTTCACATAATTTAAAGCCCTTTAACAACAATGGTCATTAGAGCCCTGTTTAGTGTTTAGTTTAAATGCAGTCTACGCAGACACTACACTGTTAGGACGATATAGGGACAGTATTATCAGTATCAAGTGTTCCCAAGCGGTCACCCATGTTAGTACTAACTGGGGTTGCGTTGATTAATTTCAGTTATCAGACAAGGAATGGTATGTTCAATGCAATACACCCACATGAAACACCCCGAGTATGACTTCCTTCAGATGAGAGGTAAACCCAACGTCCCGCATGCTGTACGATGGCATAGGCACATAAAAGAACATTACTATGCGACATGTAGATAAGTTCTAATTTCCGTGTGTAGAAGTCCGACCCGGCAGATTGCCAGAGTGCCCCAACGAACAGTAAACTTCCAATAAATAAGCAGTGCAGTTGCAGTTTTGCACGTGCAGCCAGCTGTAAAATCACCTGTCCAATATATCACCTTTGTGTCCATTCAGAAGGACAAGATGGGAATAGGGTTAAGATGGGAATAGGGGTAGGTCCCTGCCATAGGCGGGAATAGGGTTAGGAGTAGGTTTCTTAAGTATACCAAAAGCTCTTAAAAGAAATGTGCAACCTTGAACATTCGTTGAACAATTACTGGAATTGATGCCAGTTTTGATGGTCTCGCTGCCCCACTGCACAGCGTTGGGAAATATTAGGCAGCTAGAAAAAACGGTGAAGAAAAAAAAGAGAGACAACAGAACCCAGCATTCCCAAGCGGTCACCCATCTCAGTACTACCTGGGCTGACGTAACTTAACTTCAGTGATCAGACGAGAACTTGTGCTTTCAATGTGGCATGACCATTGACCTAAATATGTCGTTCATCACCGTATACATACGGTACGTAAACTGTTGCCTTTCATTGTTGAAATATAATATTCATTTAGTAGCTATATTTGAGAAATAATTAAAAAAAAAGACATCTTAAAAAATTATGAGAAACAGCTACATTGGTGCTGACATCTAGAGACTTTACGAATAAACTCTTTACAAACCTGCAGTTGTTATTGTTTGTTGTTTGTTGGTGTTTTAGGGCCCTTCAACTACAAAGGTCATTAGTGCCCCGTCCACAGCATAGTTCTTTTGCAGAAACTGCACAGACGCTACGGTAATGCGACGATTTTTGGGTATTAGCAGTATCCAGTTTTCCCAAGTGACCACCCATGTTAGTACTAATTGGAATTGCGTTGCTTAATTGCAATCAGTGGCGTCCCTAGGGGGGTGGGGTGAGTTCGCACCGCATCGGGTGACACCACACGCAGAATGAGAAATGGGGCGACACCAAAGCAGAAGAAGCGGCTTTTTTCGGGAGAGGAGGTTATCAGACAAGGAATGGTGTGTTCAATGCAAACCACAAACACAACAAACCCCGAGTGTGCCTTCCCTCAGATGAGAGGTAAACCCAAGGTCCCGCGTGGTGTACGATGGCATTGGCACGTAAAAGAACACCAATATGCAACAGGTAGATAAGGGCAAATTTCCGGGTGTAGGAGCTCACTCGCTGGAATCGACGGAGTGCCCCCAACAAACAGTACACCAACGATAAATAAGCAGTGCAGTTGCAGTTTTGTTCGTGCAGCCAGCTGCAAAATCACTGTCCAATATATCACCCGTGTGTCTATTCAGAAGAACAAGTTCGGTACTTACTCCCTTTTCATTGGCGGGGATAACCTTTGGAGTAGTTTTCTTAAAGCCTAGTTGAGTGGCAAGTGCTACAAGCAAAAACAGCACGTGAGCAACCAGGAAAATGGTGAAGTAAAGCACTGTCCCCAAGACAAACTGCACCTGTACTGGTTCAGTGATGGGCGGCAGTGAGGACACGTGCTGGATGATGTTCGCTAGGTGGTGTACAGAACGAACAAATAACAGGCATTTTGAAATTTGCAATAGGTGTCGTCTGCAGTAAAATCAGCCAAAGTCATATGTGCGCTTCAGGGCTGCACGCTGAACTCTCAACTGCACTTTTCCACAAATGGCATTCCAACAAAATGGTGTTCCAACATCACCCGTTCACGTTGCTTCGTCTGCTCACGTACGTCTGTACCTCGTGCCACTGAACCAGGCTTATGTCTACCAAATGCCTTTAAAGCAATGATTCCCACAGTGGGGCCCACGCCCCACAAGGGGAAAATTCGATTGTTAAGGAGGCTATTTGAAAATGCTCTCCCCCAGAATTGAGGAGAGGGAGACTTCAGGCTGAAGCACAGGCGGCTCATGGGGAGGCAAGCCGAAGGGGAATTTTCAAAGGGGTGGCTAATTTTAGAAGAATTTCGTTGCCATGCAGTCTATTGGCCATTTAAAATTGTCATAGTCCTTGAGTTCCCAGACTGGTATGGCAAGGCGGCGAATGCCAAGGGCGTGATGGAACGCTCAGACTGCATTAAATTTAATAGGGGCGGTGGTGAGTTTCAGGCGCTGAAACTCACGAGCTGGGGTTTGCTCAATAACTTTCTAGTGATTTCTATCATTAATGTTTCTTTAGTAAACACTTCAATTTTTGAATATTAAATATTATGCATATGTTAGGAGGGGGGGGCTTAAGAATTTTCGAAAGGTTTAGGTGGGGCGTATCAAAAAAAGTTTGGAATAAACTGCCTTAAAGGAAATGTGCAACCTAGAACATTCGTTGACAATACTGGAATTTATGCCAATTTTGAGGTTTTCCTGCCCTACCGTGCCGCGTTTGGAGATGCTATAGAGCTTGCAAAAATCAGAAAATGTAATCAACAGCACCCAGCATTCCCAAGTGGTCACCCATCTCAGTACTACCTGGGCCTGGCGTTGGTTAACTTCAGTGATCAGACAAGAACTGGTGCTTTCAAAGTGGTATGACCGTTGACAAACCCTATTGTTCATCACGGTATATATACAGTACGTAGACTATTCTTTATCATTAATTAAACAGATATAATAATCATACAGTAGCTGAATTTGTCCACTTCGAATATTAAAATACGCTAGCAGGGAAATAATCTGAAAGAGAAACTTACAAAATTGTGAGAAACAGCTACATTGCTGCTGACATCTAGTGGTGGTACGAATTAATTTGGGATACTACTCATACCCAAAAATCGTGGTTGGGGGTTTAATGACCTTGTACAAAACCTGCCTAAACCGGAATCCTGGTCAAACAGAAAATAAATTTCAGAACAGAATAATTTCCCATTTCAAATACTACCCTAAACCAGAAAACAACCTAACGTGGGAACGGAATAAGTTTTGGGAACCGTTTGCATAAATATCCTAACTAAGACGGATTATTTAATGCATAAGGGCTGGTTCAGTGGCACGTGCAAGAGTGGCAGATACCGCGTGAGGAGATGAAGCAACACAGCAACGGATGACGTCGGCACATAATTATGTAGGGAGGGTAGTTGAGGATTTGGAGGAAAAGCGCAGTGCTCCCGCGCGCTTATGATTGGTAGGTTGTAATGTAGACGATGCCCATTATGCCATGACACCATTGTTCGCTCATTACGCCGCCTAGCGGACATTGTCAAAATACCCTGAACGAGTACTTGTGCAGTTCATCTTGGTGACGGTGCTCTACGTCACTATTTTGTGGGTTGCGCGTGTGTGCTCTTTTCGCTGGTAGCACTTGCCACTGAACCAGCCTTTACACTACAATGTAGGCATTAATTTTGAGTGTGACTTTACATGCACCAACGTTCTAGGGACTATTATTGCCATATAAACACAGAGTTACCCAATAGTCCAATAGTGAAGCAATGACAATGTACTTTAAAAGACATGTGGGGGCAGGAGTGGATCTGATGGGGGAGAGGAATGAATCCATTGCTCCTCACTGGGGCTCATCCATCTACTGACGCATGATTCAACTTTTGACTGATGAGACCTTTTTTTGCATTTGTTATTGTCGTTTCTATTCTGCCAGTCCAATTTGGAGTTGGCTAGACCACTGAACATAGGACCTTGTCTAAAGGTGCCCACTGACAGTCACGAAATTCCAATTCCTCTCCACCAAAATGAATGTTGCACTCCAATTACTTATCGTGAATGCATAATATCATGTGGATTGGATGGAGTGATGAGAAACGGACGGATTTCTACAGTCCAAAAATCCTTCACTCTGCTCCAACCGTCCATCACTCCAATCGACCATGATTGTGAAAAAGTGATTGGATGGGCCGATGTAGTGGCCCTATGGAGCGTTCGTGAGTTCCAAATCACTGTTGATTTTGGTCCATTGCAATCTCGACACGTGTGGTAGATGAATGGGACTTTTTTTCGTCTCTGCATACTGATAATGGCCGATGATTAAGCTGTTGATATAAGGAGCAATTCTTCAACCATGAGGACACTTCTAATAATTACTTAATCAATAACACAAAAAATAATAACAAATAAAATATTACTAAACAATTTGATGGTTGAATTAAAGTAATTAATAATAATCCAGGTTTCGTTTCATGGTGTTCTAGGGCCCCTCAACTACAAGGTCATTACAGCCCCACCCACGACGTAGTTTTACGGCAGAGACTGCACAGACACTACAGAATGCGTCGATTTTCAGGTATTAACAGTATCCCGTTTTCCCAAGCAGCCACCTATGCCAGTGCTAACTCGAGATGCATTGCTTAACTTCAGTGATCAGACGATAACTAGCCGCCCTCTATTAATTCAGGAGTGATGTATTGTTCCGTCAATGACCCTACAACATTTCTCTTCACTCCAGTCCAGCCGCTCCAGACACTCCACTGTGTCACCACTCCATTTGGCATGATCGTCAGTGGGCACCTTAAGGGGCAGTGGAGGACCTATTGTAAGTGCTAGCTAGATTTATACAAAGGGATTCTTAATTCAAAGGGGTGCAATTTTTTTAAGTGCTCCCCCTGGTTCACCTTTGGATCAGTATCTGCGTGGGGGCAGAATAACTTTTTAGTTTATGGACTTTTATTTTGAATATCATCATCCTAATAAAAGGTGATCATATTTTTTATACTTTGGTTTATTAAAACACAACCCTTTGTAAAACGGAAACCTGTGAAAACGGAAAAAAATATGGGAACGATCAGGTTCCGTTTTAGAGAGGTTTTACTGTAGTTGAAGCGCCCTAAATCACCAACAAACAACTGGAGAGTTGTGATGTGAGATGTGGTATCAACTAATGGTGACACTTTACTAAATGCACTGTGGCCGATTTTCGGCGGATGTGTTAGATGTCTATGAGAGAAAACCCAAAACGAACTGTTATGTCCTCATGTCTTTATTATCTTACCCTTATCCCGCCTGTGGCTGGGTCGGTTGTGCGGGTTCTAGCCCTCCCCACCTGCCTATCTCCCATCAGGTCCTTGTCCACCCCACACACCAAACACCCATATCCTTACTTACAACCTGCTCCCACGTCTCCTTTTGTGTTCTTCCACTGCCTGCATCCAACCACCCATCCAACCACCTGCAACGAGACCTGCAAAATAGACCTAAGTATTAATTCAAAGTAATAATTCTGATAATAGACCTAAGATATAATTAGACCTAAGTAATAATTCTACCTGCATGTCCAGGTACTGTATATGCAAATGAAAGGAAGTTTATTAATGTTCTACTTACAAGATGGGCTTCCACAATGTGTGGTGATGGTGAAGCCAAATGTGAACACGACAAGTTACAGGACTAGCTGCATACAGAATCAATGTTTTTCAGTGCTGAACTGGGCCATATGGCCCCACCATCGCTTTCCAATGCCGACCTCTGTCAGGGGATGAACTGGCTGTAATTAAGAAAAACAAGATACAAAATTATGGAATGAGTATTTTAAAGGTAGTTTAGAGGTGGGGGAATTCGTGGAAAAAAATTGAAGGAGAGTAGATTGAGGTGGTATGGACATGTAGTAAGACCATCCAGCATATCACCTTTGTGTGTATTAACAGCGACACGATGGGTGTCGTGCTGTTGTTTTTTTCTGTGTTGTTACCAGTGGCGTCACTAGGGTTGGTGTCACCCGATGCGGTGACACCCCCTCTCCCAAAAAGGCGCTTCTTCTAATTTAGTGTCACCCCCCTCTCCCCGCACCCCCGTAGTCATGCCACTGGTTGTTACTACGTTTGTATGTATTATAAGGACGTTCCTCACACGAAATGCTGTAGTGTCACTGCCATAACCTGCAATGGCGTCACTAGGGGGTGTGGCTCGCACCGGGTGACACCACTCGCATCGTGAGAAATGGGGTAACACCAAAACAGAAGAAGCGGCTTTTACGGGAGAGGGGGGAACCAACCCTAGCAACGCCACTACCAACCTGGTAGAAGATACCACATCTAGGACCACAACTCTCGGCGTGGTTTCTGCGCCATCCAGCCCTTTGATACCATAGCCAGAGAGTTAACCATATCTGGTGTAACAGAACTGTAATGCATAGTTCCTTATACCCACGCGCTAACGCTTTTACCATTGTAACTGACGACAGCACAAAAAATGGTGACGTCACACTGCTACTTGGGGCGCCACAGAACAGCTATGTGTAAAGCCCGCTCACAATAACATTGGGAACAAGAACGGTAACAGCCGGGAAAGTTGAAAAAAATTCAACTTTTCCGTTAATCGTAAGCCGTTTTACCAATAGGGGCGCACCTCCACCACATGACTTACCCGTCGCCCCTCCCCTCTGCACAAAATACGTTTTACGTTCTTGTTCAAAATTCCTATTGTGAAGCCCGCTTTACGGTTGTTGCGTCCCGAAAGTCACGGTGTGTTTTGATTGGCTGGTGGTTGAGCTGTCTGCTTGAAAAATGGCGGAGGATATACTGACACATGACGGCGGCGTGTGGTGAATCCAAATAAAGTGCTGCACTTAAGGAATTGCGCTGGCGGTCCTTCTTAATGCACTTGCAGAAAACGTCATCAGTGGCGGCGTGATTAGCGTCGAAGTGTGGTGATACAGAACAAGGCATAAGATAATTGGTTGAGGTAGGATGGCCAGCAACCGTTTCTGGGCTTAATATACTGAATTGATCAGCCTTTGCAGTTATTACGCTTCTAGCAAACAAAAAAATCATGGAAAAACGGAGACTAACAGCACCCAGCATTCCCAAGCGTTCACCCATCTCAGGGCACCCAGCATTCCCAAGAGTTCACTCATCTGGGCCCGACATTGCTTAACTTCAGTGATCGGACAAGAACGGGTGCTTTCAACGTGGTATGACCGTTAACATCAGTGTTGCTTTTATCAAGATATACATGGATTATACAGACCATTATCTCTTTATTATTATTATTTCATTCAATGGATAGCTATAGTCATATTTCTTTGCCGAAAATATTTCTTCTGTATTAAGGTATTTTTGGGCCGAAATGATCGACAAAGGCATTTTGCACAATTAAGAGAAACTGCTTCACTGCTGCTGACATCTAGTGATGGTACAAATAACCTTGGAATGATTGTTAACCGCTTGGTTTACGAAGTTTAGCTAACTGCAGTACTGTGCTTATCTGCACATCCCCATTGCTGTACTGGGAGCAGGTTGAGCGTAGGGATATGAAGGTGTGTAGGGTGTTTGTAGGACAATTGTTCGCTGGACAATTTTTCACCAGACAATATTTTGCTGGACAATAGTTCACCTAGGACAATTGTTTGCTGGACAATAGTTTGCCTAGGACTCATTCGGTCCTTTTTCTGAGTCATCATTCTCATCACACCCTTATCCTGTCTGTGGCGGGGTGGGTTCTATGGTTTCTAGCCCTCCACTCCTGTCTATCTCCCGTCACGTCCCCGTCCACCCCACACACTGCCATGTCCTTATGGCCAATCTGTTCCCACGTCTGCTTTGGTCTCCTCCTGCCCTGGGTGCACCTAACGAGCTCCTCTTCCCCTCTCCTAATTATGTGTCCATACCACCTCAGCCTATTCTCCCTCATTATTGGTGATGTCCACAACCCCCAGACATTTATTTTTCTTTTCTGTATAATATAATAAGGCGATTTAAGGGTATGATGATGATGATGGTCTCCATGATGGTATCACTAATGCGTGAATCACATTTACGTTTCTTCGACATGATGTGGCATTTTAATTTGGTAATAAACATGATAGGCCTACTAAAATACTGTACAAAGCACGACCACTGGGATCATCACCATCATCATCGTACCCTCCTCCCGTCTGTGGCGTGGTCGGGTCTGCGGTTTCTTATCATCCACCCCCGCCTATCCCCACCAAGTCCCTCTCCACCCCGCATGTCTCCATGCCCCTCTGATCCACCTGCTCCCACGTCCGCTTTGGTCTTCCCTACCCCTGGGGACCCCAATCACATGCATACCCATAATGGACCTAATAAGCTCCTCCTCCTCTCTCCTCATCATGAGCCCATACCACCTGAACTGCTTCTCTCTCATCTTTTTGCTGATGTCTCTCACTCTCAAGCTACTTCTAACGTAATCATTATGGACTCTGTTGGCTTGTGACAACGCCGTCATGTAGCGCAGCATTCGCATCTCACCCACTTGCATTCTCCTTTCATGGTTCTTCCTATCTGCCCAAAACTCTGAGCCATACAGCCTAGCGGGCCTAGCTTTGCCCTTCAACTTTATTGGGACCTGGCGGTCACACAGGATTCCACTGGCCTGCCTGCACTTCAGCAATCTGACATTAATCCTATGGGTCACTTGAGAATCTATCTCCTCATTGCTTTGGAAGACTGCTCATCAGCAGCTCATCTATTACTAGAGTGAATAGAAGGCACAACCACCATGAATGAAATTTATCTTCAGACTAAAGAAGGAAATGGAGATTTGACACGTGCAAATGCACAACTCATGCTCTCCACGGAAGCACATATAAAGAGACGACGTCTTTCACACTAAAATGACACGTGCATCGTACGTCCTGGAAGAATGAGGCACATGTTCCTTGAAAACTGGTTGGTTGGTTTTATGCTTCCTGCCTCTTAGCCTTTTTGGTCAGTGTGTGATTCCCTTGTATTAGAAGATTTGCTGTATTGCGTTGGACACACCAGTTCTTGCCTGATCACTGAGGTTAAGCAACGCAACCCCAGTTAGTAGTGACATGGGTGTTCGTGTGAGAACACTGGGCACTGCAAATACCCAAAAATCACTGCAACAGTGCAGGGTCTGTGCAGACCACAGTAGAACTATGCAGTGGACGGGGCTCTAGTGAACCTTGTGGTTGATGGACCCTTAACCACTAACAAATCAATTAAAATCTGAATTAGCACATGCGCTTTCCAATGTGTAGGGAGGGATGAATCCTAAACATGTTACCTGACAATCAATAATGTGACATAACATTTATTGCTTCCTTCAAAGAGTACCAGGCACTGTTTGACACTGCATCTAAAGATTATTCCAACCAGGATGTGCATGTGAGAGTATGGAAGCGCCCCTTACATAAAAAATAGGTGGGGAATAGCTTAGTGATTTGGATACACCAGTTAGTACTGACATGGGTGGCCTTCTGGGAGTGGGAAAGCTGGGTACCAGTTATAGTCAAAAATCGTTGCATTAGTGTAGTCTCTGTGTACTCTGCATTAGAATACACTGTGGGAAGGGCCCTAAAACACAAACGAACAGATCAAATTCATAAAAAAATACAGTAGAACCTCTATAAGTTGACCACCCAAGGGCGGAAGAAAAGTGGTCAACATAAGGAGGTGGTCAACTTATGGAGAACTGTGTGTACTGTACTGATACATGGGCATTATTGCTTTTATTGGATACAACTGTATGAAATGCTACATTATCAAAACTATTAGTTAGTGGATTGGGATAGCTAGCCCCCAATGCCAACGATCTGGTAGTTTGGGGTTATGCCCCCTGCCCCCCAGCAGTTAGCTGCTTCAGATTCATTATATTTTTACATTTCATTGCCCATTTTAACAATACTTTCAAAGGCTACTCCTTAAAATTCTGTCATGGAAGATGGGCTGCATGATGAGGCCAAAATGTTGTCTGTTGGATTGTGATAAATCCAACTTTCCTAAAGTATGTCAATATTGTTTCTGGTTAAATTTTTTCCAAGCAGAATTATCCAAAGGACAGCACCCAGAGCATTAATGGATGCAGTAATTGAAACTGTTCCACAGGCTGGTGACATGTTTTACCAATAACCCTCTCTAGGATCTGGGCTCAGTAAAACACTTTGAATGATTTGATAACACCTTGGTCAAGAGGTTGGATCCTTGAGGTTGCATTTGGAAGAAGAAAGCTAAGTGTCAAATTTGTCAAGTGACTGACTTGCAGATCAGCAGGGCAGTTGTCTACTGTTAGTAGGACAGATATTTTCTTCTTCATTTCTTGATTCACACCCTTTACCTGTTCTTCAAACAGGGCAGCAGTCATCCATGCACATTTGTTTGATCTCCATGTGACAGGGTGGCCTTCAAATTCTTAAAGGCACATGAATTAGCTGTCTTACCAATCACTAATTTCTTCAGCTTTCCCTAAGAAGAGCTAGTGCTAAGCAATACAGTGAA
>JAAFCE010005505.1:99400-114939 GCA_013389805.1 Trigoniulus corallinus
CATTCAGTACCTTGTCCTCCCCACAAGCTTTTCCCAACTTCAATGCAGTTACCTTGTTATCTAATTCTACCCTAGTAAAGCAAGCCTCTCCAGCTGATGATCCCTGGCTGGTTGTTATTTTGTGTGGCCCTTCCACCACCTTTCCACCTGTAGTGGAGAACCCACATCCATATTCCTTCAATACCCTCCTAATGCCTTCTCTACTGGTTATATTCCTACCATCCTTATCTACTAAGGCTTTTCTACCATCCCCTACCTCCTCACTCCTCTGTCTAGGTCTATCCCTCACATATCTCCAAAATTTCTTTGTCATCTGTTCCCCCTTCTGTGATTTCCTTCCATTTCCTCCTATCCCCCTCTGCAATCTTCCTACCCACTACTTCCTTCGCCTCTCTTTTCTTCTGCTAGTAGGTGTCCCAAGCTTGTCTGATACTTTCCTCATCTCCCCCTTTAACAGCTTGCCTATGCCTCCTATTGGCTTGACGTCTACTTTCAATAGACTCCCATGCCTCAGCATCCATCCATGGTTTTTTCCATTTAATCCCATTCCCTTTACACCTTCCCTGTCCTTCATTTGCTTTATCTATTAGGGCACTTACAAGTTCCACATATGGGACTTCGTTTCTTTCCAGTACCACTTCCATGTCCTTCTGGAACTCCTCCTCTTTAAACCATTTCTTTAGCTGCCAGCTAGCTTTCCTTCCCACCTGTTTCCATTTTTGCTTGATGTTCCTAATCTTCATACTAATCATAATTAGATTATGATCTGAGTCTAAACCCACTCTGTTTTCCTCATCCACTGTCATTCCATGCACCTCCTGCACTAGTTCATTCTCTACCAAGCAGAAGTCAATGCAGGAGCTATACTGTGGCCCCACCCTGGTGATCCTTCCCTGACAGCATTTCAGTAGGTTCACTATTGCGATACCATTTTGACGTGCAAAACTTTTTAGCATTTTACCATTTCTATTCTCTACCCCATCCATCTCCTGCAGATGCCCATTGAAGTCCCCCACTATTATAATCTGATATCCCTCTAAGTGCAGGGCCTCAATGTCCTCCTGCAAGCAGCTGTATATACGTTCATTCCAGCCCCCTCCTGTACCTTCTATACCCATGTATACTGCCCCAATGGCCAGCTTCCTACCTCCTCTCTGAACCTTTATCCACCCATGTTCCTTACAATCTTTACCCCACCATATTCCCTTAATTTTCTTCCCCCAAAGGATTCCAACTCCACCTCCTTTCTTCTCACCCCCCTTTCTATTCCAAAAGGTGGCATTGACCTCATCAACTACATGCTCCTCCTCTCCTTTTAGATGTGTCTCAGCCAGGCCCATGATGTCTACCGTTTCCGGCCTCATAATCTCACATACCTCCATCCACTTCCCTTTCCTCCTCACCCCTTGCAAATTTGACAATGCAATCTTAAGGAACTCCTATCTAGGAACTCCTAGGAACTTCCTATCTAGGAACTCCTTCACAAATCCCTGCATCTGTTTCTTCATTAATCTGGTGCCCTTTTTTGAGGGGTGATTACTACTTCCAACCCAGCATTTATCCTGCCCTATCAAGGGGGCCCTGCTTTCTATCATCTGGATGCCCAAGTCCTTCCTGAACTGCCACAGCCTTCTCTTTATCCAGGTTGCCCTTGCCCTCTCCATTTTGTTCACAGAATTTGTAGGGATAGTACACACTCTAATAGATACCCCACTTCTCTCCCTACAACCTGCAATGAGGTCTGTCAGGGCTTCCCACACATCCACAGCATTACTTTCCCTCATTTCCTCTGCTCCAAGGCAGATGACCACCAAACATTTCATCTTCTCCCCTCTAAAGAGCTCTTTTAGGATAACTCTATAATCCCTGATTTTCCCTCCTGGTAGTGATACCACTGTCACCTTTTCCATCTCCCAACTGTTCACAGTCAATTGCTTTAACCCATAAGATACAGCCCTATCTCCCAGGATTAGAAGGGGTGGCTAATTTCAGAAGTATTTCGTTGCCATGCAGTCTATTAGCCATTTAAAATTGTCATAGTCCTTGAGTTCCCAGACTTCTCTGATTGTTCAGGCCTTTTCTAAATGTTGGCTTTCTTGAGGCGCTCTGTTGCAGAGTTATAGCCTACCAATGCATTGGCAAGGCGAAAAATGCCAAGGGTGTGAGGAACGCTCAGACTGCATTAAATTTAATGGGGGCGGTGGTGTACCTACTTGCCTAGGGCGCCTGAAACTCGCGAGCTGGGGTTTGCTCTATGATTTTCTAGTGATTTCTTTCATTAATGTTTCTTTAGTAAACACTTCAATTTTTGAATATTAAAAATTATGCATATGTTAGGAGGGTGGGGCCTTAAGAATTTTAAAAAGGTTTAGGTGGGGCATATCAAAAAAAGTTTGGAAAAAACTGCTTTAAAGGAAATGTGCTACCTAGAACATTCGTTGAATAATACTGGAATTGATGCCAATTTTTAGGTTCTCCTGCCCCCCTGTGCTGCTTTTGGAGATGCTATGGAGCTTGCAAAAATAATATAGAAAAAAGGAGATGTATTCAACAGCATTCCTAAGCGGTCACCCATCTCAGTACTACCTGCACCAGACGTTGCTTAACTTCAGTGATCAGACAAGAACTGGTGGTTTCAACGCAGTATAACCGTTGACAACAGCCTACCGTTCATCACGGTATACATACAGTACGTAGACTATTGTCTATCATTATTTCAACAGATATAATATTTATACAGTAGGAAATAATCTGAAAAACCAACTTACAAAATTGTGAGAAACAGCTACATTGCTGCTGACATCTAGTGGTGGTATGAATAAATTCGGGATATTGCTCATACCCAAAAATCGTGGTTGGGGGTCTAATGACCTTGTATAAAACCTGCCTAACCTGGAATCCTGGTCAAACGGAAAATAAATTTAAGAAAAGAATAATTTCCCATTTCAAATCCTACCAAAAACCAGAAAACAACCTAACGTGGAAACGGAATAAGTTTTGGGAACCGTTTGCATAAATAACCTAACTAAGACGGATTATTTTATGCATAAAGGCTGGTTCAGTGGCATGTGCAAGAGTGGCAGATACCACGTGAGGAGACGAAGCAACACAGAAACGGATGACGTCGGCAAATAATTATGTAGGGAGGGTAGTTGAGGATTTGGAGGAAAAGTGCAGCGCTCCCGTGTGCTTATGATTGGTAGGTTGTACTGTAGACGACACCCATTATGCCATGACACCATTGTTCACTATTAAGCCGCCTAGCGGACATTGTCAAAATCAACCTACACACGTCCTATCTGCCGCTATCCAATGAACGAGTACTCGTGCAGTTCATCTTGGTGATGGTGCTCTACATCAATACTTTGTTGGTTGCGAGTGCACTCTTTTCGCTGGTAGCACTTGCCACTGAACCAGCCTTTACACTACAATGCAGGCATTAATTTTGAGTGTGACTGTACATGCTTAACGTTCGAGGGACCATTACGGCCATATACACACAGAGTTACCCAATAGTCCAATAGTGAAGCAATGACAATGTACTTTAAAAGACATGGGAAGGCAGGGGTGTATCCGAGGGGGGAGAGCAATGAAACCATTGCTCCTCACTGGGGCACATCCGTCTACTCATGCATGATTCAACTTTTGACTGATGAGACATTTTTTTTGCATTTGTTATTGCCGTTTCTATTCTGCCAGTCCAATTTGCAGTTGGCTAGACCACTGAACATAGGATCTTGTCTGAAGGTTCCCACTGACGATCACGAAATTCCAATTCCTCTCTGCCAAAATGAATGTTGCACTCCAATTACTTATTGTGAATGCATAATATCATGTGGATTTAATGTAGTGATGAGAAACGGACGGATTTCCATCTGTCCAAAAATCCTTCACTCTGCTCCAACCGTCCATCACTCCAATAGACCATGAGTGTGAAAAAGTGATTGGATGGACCGATGTAGTGGCCCTATGGAGCGTTCGGGAGTGCCAAATCACTGTTGATTTTGGACCATTGCAATCTCAACACGTGTGGTAGATGGATGGGACCTTTTTTATCCCTGCATACTGATAATGGCTGATGATTAAGCTGTTGATATAAGGAGCAATTCTTCAACCATGAGGACACTTGTAATAATTACTTAATCAATAACACAAAAAATAATAACAAATAATATATTACTAAACAATTTGATGGTTGAATTAAATTAATTAATAATAATTCAGGTTTGGTTTCATGGTGTTCTAGGGCCCCTCAACTGCAAGGTCATTAAAGCCCTGCCCACGACGTAGTTTTACAGCAGAGAGTGAACAGACACTACACAATGTGACGATTTTTGGGTATTAACAGTATCCCGTTTTCCCAAGCAGCCACCTATGCCAGTGCTAACTCTGGATTCATTGCTTAACTTAAGTGATCAGGGGATAACTAACCGCCCCTATTAATTCAGGAGTAATGTATTGATCCGTCAATGACCCTACAACATGTCTCGACTTTCCATGTGCTCCAGACACTCCACTGTCTCACCACTCCATTGGGCATGATCGTCAGTGGGCACCTTAAGGGGCAGTGGAGGAGCTTTTGCAAGTGCTAGCTAGATTTATACTAAGGGATTCTGAATATTTAAAAATATTTGTGGTGCAATTGTTTGAAATCACCCCCATTCCGGTCCGCCTTTGGATCAGTATCTGTGTGGCGGCAGAGTAACTTTTTAGTTTATGGACTTTTATTTTGAATATCATCATCCTAATAAAAGGTGATCATATTTCTTATACTTTGGTTTATTAATACGCAACCCTTTGTAAAACGGAAACCTGTGAAAACGGAAAAAAATATGGGAATGATCAGGTTCCGTTTTAGAGAGGTTTTTCTGTAGTTGAAGGGCCTTAAATCACCAACAAACAACTGGACAGTTGTGATGTGAGATGTGGTATCAACTACCAGGTTGTGGCAGTGACACTTTACTAAATGCACTGTGGCCGATTTTCGGCGGATACCTTAGATGATTATGAGAGAAAACCCAAAATAAAGTCTTATGTCCTCATGTCTTCATTATCTACATTATCCCGCCTGAGGCTGGGTGGGTTCTGAGGGTTCTAGCCCTCCACACCTGCCTATCTCCTATCAGGTCCTGGTCCACCCCACACACCAAACACCCATATCGTTACTTACAACCTGCTCCCATGTCTCCTTTGGTCTTCTTCCACTGCCCTGGATGCATCCAACACACCTGCAACGAGACCTGCAAAATAGACCTAAGGGGGTTCTTCTCCACTCTTCTACCTGCATGTCCAGGCACGGTATATGCAAATGAAAGGAAGTTTATTAATGTTCTACTTACAAGATGGGCTGCCACAATGTGTGGTGATGGTGGAGCCAGATGTGAAAACGACAAGTTGCATGACTAGCAACATAAAGAATCAATGTTGTTCAGTGCTGAACTGGGCCATATGGCCCCACCATCGCTTTCCAATGTCGACCGCTGTCAGGGGATGAACTGGCTGTAATTAAGCAAAACAAGATACAAAATTCAGGAATGAGTATTTTAAAGGTAGTTTAGAGGTGGGGGAATTCGCGGAAAAAAAATGAAGGAGAGTAGATTGAGGTGGTATGGACATGTAGTAAGACCGTCCAGCATATCACCTTTGTGTCCATTAACAGCGACACGGTGGGTGTTGCGCTACCATAGGCGGGAAAAGGGTTAAAAGTTGTTTTGCTGTGTTGTTACCAGTGGCGTCACTAGGGTTGGTGTCACCCGGTGCGGTGACACCCCCCCATCCCATGGTGTCACCTCCTCTCCCAAAAAAAGGCGCTTCTTCTGCTTTGGTGTCACCCCCTTTTCTCATGGTGCAAGTGGTGTCACCCACTGCAGCCCGCACTCCCCGCACCCCCCTAGTGACGCGACTGGTTGTTACTACGATTGTATGTACTATAAGAACGTTCCTCACACGAAATGCTGTAGTGTCACTGCTACAACCTGCAGTGGCGTCACTAGGGCTGGCGGCCCGCACCGGTTGACACCACTCACATCGTGAGAAATGGGGTAACACCAAAACAGAAGAAGCGGCATTTTCGGGAGAGGGGAGGGAACCAACCCTAGAAACGCCACTACCAACCTGGTAGATGATACCACATCTTGGACCACAACTCTCGAGGTGGTTGCAGCACCATGGGCCTGTACTACCTGGCCTGACATTGCTTAACTTCCGTGATCAGACGAGAACTGGCACTTACAACGTGGCAAAGCAACTGTCATCAAGGTATACATTCGTTGTAAATACCATTCTGATTTTTTTTTAATATTTCATTCAGTGGATAGCTATAATCATATTTCTTTGCGAAAAATATTTCTTCTCTATTAAGATATTTTCGGGCCAAAATGATCTACAAAGGCATTTTGCACAATTAAGAGAAACTACTTCACTGCTTCTTACATCTAGTGATGGTACAAATAACCTCGGAATGATTGTTAACGCTTGGTTTATGAAGTTTAGCTAAGTACAGCACAGTGGTACCCCGCTTAAGGAACGCATCGTATAACGAATGTTCCCCTATAACGAACACCGTCAAAAAAGCGCCGGAGTATCGCATAACGAACTTGTTTCACATAACGAACGCTTGATCAATATACAAAGTGAACTAGGAACTGTATAGGACAGTGGTGGCGAACCTGCGAGCCACCGTGCAATTTTAAGTGGCCCGAGTGTTAATGAGATGATGTTAAAGGTGTAATATAAGTTAGATGATGTTCTCTATTCCCTCCTTTAATAAACTTTATTCACTATTAATAATAACCTATTTTTATTCAAAAAATTGAATAGTGCTTGCATCTGACCCGTGGACAAATTCTTGGTTTTCTTTTGTGCTATTGTGACCCATCTTCAAAAACGGTTCGCCACCACTGGTATAGGATGTCCAAGATTGTAGTAACTATAGAGGTATTAATCCAGTGAGTTATACCAATGTAATGTAATAGAATGTCGCCTCCAGGATAGAACTAGTGTCCGTGGAAATCAGTTTGGGTTCATGCTAGGCAGGTCCACAACGGAACGAATCTTCATTCTAAGGCAGATGATAGAAAAGTATAGAGCAGCTAAGAAGGATCTCCTTACCATCATTATCGACGTGGAGAAGGCTTAGCAGTGTTCCACAACAGGCATTATGGAAAGAGGGTAGAAAAAGGGTTTATTTGAATAGTTTAGGATATGTACTCGTATGATGGTTCCATTCCGCAGCCAGGGTAAGGACACCTTGGGGAAAATACTGGGGTCTCCCCAGTGAAGTTTGTGGTGCACCAAGATTCAGCACTCAAATCCATACTTTTTTATTCTGGTTATGGACGAGCTACTGATGGGAGTAGGAGAATGGACCCCTCATGGCATTTGCTGACAAACACCGTTCAACTGCACACTGCAAGTAATTGACTGCCTTCTCATGGCAGGGCAATTCCTAGTATGAACCCCCCAAAAATGGGTCCTAGAGTGTTTTTTCTCATTAACAATCAGAACTGCACTTTGATTTTAACTTCTTAACAGTTTTTACAATTTTTCGTGGCAACCCGGAACGAATTACACAATATAACATAGAGATCTATGGGAAATTGTGTTCCACACAATGAACACCCCTCATAACGAACGTATCGCTGGAACGAATTACGTTCGTTAAGCGGGGTACCTCTGTACTGTGCTTATCCGCACATCCCCAATGCTGTACTTGGAGCAAGTTGAGCGTAGGGATATGGAGGTGTGTGGGGTGTTTGTAGGACAACTGTTCACCAGACAATATTTTGCTGGACAATGGTTTGCCTAGGACAATTGTTCGCTGGACAATAGTTCGCTTAGGACTCATTCGGACCATTTTCTGAGTCATCATTCTCATCACACCCTTATCCTGTCTGTGGCAGGGTGCGTTCTGCGGGTTCTTGCCCTCCAACCTGTCTATCTCCAATCACGACCCCGTCCACCCCACACACTGCCATGTCCTTATGGCCAATCCGTTCCCATGTCTGCTTCGGTCTCCTCCTGCCCTGGGTGCACCTAACGAGCTCCTCTTCTCTACTAATTAGGTGTCCATACCACCTCAGCCTATTCTCCCTCATTTTTTGGTGATTTCCACGACCTCCAGACATTTATTTTTCTTTTCTGTTTAATATAATAAGGCAGGATAAGGGTATGATGATGATGATGGTCTCCATAGAAGTGGCAAGTCTATTTTATCCCTAATGCATGAATCACATTTACGTTTGTTCGACATGATGTGGCGTTTTAATTTGGTAATAAACATGATACTAAAATACTGTACAAAGCACGACCACTGGGATCATCACCATCATCATCGTACCCTCCTCCCGTTAGTTGCGTGGTCGGGTCTGCGGGTTCTTATCATCTACCCCCGCCTATCCCCACCAAGTCCCTCTCCACCCCACATGTCTCCATGCCCCGCTGCACCACCTCTCCCACGTCTGCTTTGGTCTTCCCCTACCCCTGGGGACCCCAAACACATGCATACCCATATTGGACCTAATAAGCTCCTCCTCTCTCCTCATAATGTGCCCATACCACCTCAACTGCTTCTCTCTAATCCTTTTCGCGATGTCTTTCACACCCAATCTACTTCTAACATAATCATTATGGACTCTGTCGGCTCGTGACAACCCCGTCATGTAGCGCAGCATTCGCATCTCAGCCACTTGCATTCTTCTTTCATGGTTCTTCCTAACTGCCCAACACTCTAATCCATACAGCCTAGCGGGCCTAGCTTTGCCCTTCAACTTTATTGGGACCCAGCGGTCACACAGGATTACACTGGCCCGCCTCCACTTCAGCCATCCGAAAACTGATCCTGAATAACGAAACTCTTGCACTTCGGGTATACTCTCACTGCCAAAACGGATCTCACCCCCTTGCCCCTGGTCGCTAAAATTAAAAGATAGGTACTCTGTCTTCTTCATGTTTACTTTAAGACCCCCTTTTTCATTGTTGTATTAATGTCTTTTAGGCCCATTTGTGCATCCTCTTTGGAACCCTCAAGCTTTCCCACGTCATCTGCAAATACGAGGCACTGAGGGGCCCATTCCCCTATTCCTGTCAGCAACTCCTCCATAACTCGAGTGAACAGAAGGCACGGCCACCATTAAAGAAATTTATCTTCAGACTAAAGAAGGAAATGGAGATTTGACACGTGCAAACACACAAGCGAGTAACCACCCCCACCACCACACTGTCACACTTAAGGCTAGGCACATACTATAGTCAAGACTGTCGGACAGCAGTGTGTATGCTCGGCTCAGGCAATGAAAACCAATGTGTAGCAAGGAGTATGATGGTGAAAACTTGAAAACTGAGTAACAGCTACTCACATAGTACATAGATTATCGTCAAACAACCTTGACTATACAGTGTGCGTCTAGCCTAAGGCGGCTTTCACACCAAAGATGCAAGAGACAAGACGTGTGCCTCCTGGATGCAGGAGTCATGCATCTTCGAACACCAACACATATAAATAGACGACGTCTTTCCCACTGAAATGACACGTGCATCATACGTCCTTGAAGCATGAGGCACATGTTCCTTGAAATCCGGTTGGTTGGTTTTGTGCTTCATGCCTCTTTGCCTTTTTGGTCAGTGTGTGATTCCGTTGTATTAGAAGATTTTCTCTATTGCGTTGGACACACCAGTTCTTGCCTGATCGCTGAGGTTAAGCAACGCAACCCTAGTTAGTACTGACATGGGTGTTCAAGTGAGAACACTGGGTACTGCAAATATCCAAAAAGCATTGCAACAGCTTATGGTCTGGGCAGACCACATTAGAACTACGCAGTGGACGGGGCTCTAATGAACCTTGTGGTTGAAGGACCTTTAACCACTAACAAATCAATGAAAATCTGAATTAGCACATGCGCTTTCCAATGTGTAGGGAGGGATGAATCCTAAACATGTTACCTCACAATCCACAATGTGACATAACATTTGTTGCTGTCTTCGAAGAGTACCAGGCACTGTATGACACTGCATCTAAAGATTATTCCAACCAGGATGTGCATGTGAGAGCATGGAAGGGGCCCTTTCATAAAAAGAAGGTCAAGAACAGCTTAGTGATTTGGACACACAAGTTAGTACTGACATGGGTGGCCTTCTGGGAGCTGGGGAAGCTGGGTACCAGTTATAGTCAAAAATCGTTGCATTAGTGTAGTGTCTGTGTACTCTGCGTTAGGTACACAGTGGGAAGGGCCCTAAAACACCAACGAACAGATCAAATTCATAAAAAAATATAGAATATTAATAGAAAAAATTATTTTAATTCTAATTTCTATACAGGATGTTTCCTTAAAAGTAGCCAATGCCTTTTTTAAAAAATCTATGAGATGTGGGATAAAATTTTTAGGAAAAAGTTCAAGTTGAAGGAGGGGGACATTCACTTCTCAAAACAGTTCAGAAATTTTGGTAGTAGTTTTTTCAGGACAATGCAAATTTACATTTTTTTCAATAGATAGGGATAGTTTTAACTATCGCATAGCTCTAAAAATGTGAAATTTTGATATAATACACCCTCAAAACAGCATTAATGAGTGTGCACCAATGGCCCAGGGCTCTAGAATGTTGCCTCAGGCATGGAGTTCAGCAAATTGTCACTTTCAACCGCTAAAACAAATTAGAACGTTTTAATATAGCAATGTCATAAGAGTATGATGCTCAGCAAATTGTCACTCTTAATCCTAGTTCCGTGGCACATGAGGCACATGAGTTCCGATGCAAATTGCATTCGAGCAGACGAAATGCCACAGAAACTGATGACGTAAGAACTCAACTTTTTGTCATGGTAGCACGAAATCAACAGAAAAATGGAGTTGAGAGGCAGTCAACTGCATTTCTTGCTTACAACCTTCGTGCGCATTTCACTGGCTATTACTTTTCGAAAGGCGTTTGCCATTTAAATTTCATTGGCTGTTGGATTTTTGTGCTGTGGGCGCCACCTCACCGGCATTTTGGGAAACATTTACACTACTTATGATTTCTCGCCTGCCACAGAACTACAACACACACAATTTCGCCTAGCACGTGCAATCGACATCATAATTTTGTCGTCTGCTCAGGCGCTATTCTATTTCATGTCGCGTGCCATGGAACTAGGCTTTAGCTGCTCCAACTAGCTAACTCGGAGAACAAGCCAAGGAGTCATGATCCACATTAGCTCAATACCAGCTAGTTAGAGCAGTTAAGAGCGACAATTTGCTGAGCTCCACACCTGAGACATCATTCTCCAGCCCTGGGCCATTTGTGCACACTAATTAATGCAGTTTTGAGGGTGTATTTTGAATTATAGGTAAAGGAACATGCTATATCAAGATTTCACATTCTTTTAGAGCTATGCAATGCAAAAGTGAAAACTACCCCTATCTATTGAAAAAAATGTAACTTTGCATTGTCCTTAAAACACTACTGTCAAAATTTCTGAACTGTTTTGGGAAGTGAATGTCCCCCTGCATCAACTATAACTTTTTTCTAACTGATTTATCCCATATATCATAGATTTTTTAAAAACGAGATTTGGATACTTTAAATGAAACACCCTGTATATCTGTCGGGTACAAGCGGACAGAAGATGCAGGCTGCATATGCCTCTTTGGTGGGAAACATGTTTCTCCAAGGAAAATACACTAATGTCTCCCGCATCGAGGAGACACACGTCTTGTCTCTTGCATCTTTGGTGTGAAAGCCGCCTAAAATTTAACTTTCGTTTTACTAAAAAAAAATCGCGCAAGTCGAGGTCTTACTGTATTATGCAGCTAACAAAAACATTGAAAAAAAGGAAAAATTCTCAATCAACAGCAACCAGCATTCCCATGCGGTCACCCATCTCAGTACTACCTGGGCCCGACGTTGCTTAACTTCAGAGAACAGAGGAGAACTGGTGCTTTCAACATGGCTACCCACACCTGTAATCATTATCTTTTTGATTACTTCAATAGAAAACATTAACGGTGCCATAACGGGGTTATGAAGCGCCTTTGGCAAGTGTCTAACTTTCTCTTGCTGGAAACCCAATAATGAAAAAAGGAATGAGTCCAGTGCACACATACAATTTTTACTAGCACCACCTCGCAATTGCGGCATGAGATACATTAGGTGCGATGGGGGAGTGCACACATAGACATCCTACCTGCGGCGCCGTCGTGGCTCCGAAAACCGGAGTTGCGTCTGGAAGTGCCTGCAGTTCCCTACGAAACCGCCGCTCTCGCACATTCGGTCTCGTAGTACCTGGTGGTCTATTCAGCGATGCACGAAATTGCGCGGTTTCTTTGTGCGGTTCCTTAGTTTTGACCTTTGGTGGGCAAAAAGGGCATGCCTTCTTACCAGTTGCAAGATGTGCACTGGCGACATTTCCCCGCATGTGTGTATTGAATTGCTGCAGAGTCCCTGCGGCACCCACGCAAGCAAACATCGCATGTGTGCACTGGGCCCTTAAAAATTTTGTGCCCCAAACCCAGTTGCGCCCATGGCGGTTGCCTTCTTTGCCACGCCCTCGTTATGGCCCTGAACGTTAATAATATAACTTTGTCTCACATGTCGAAATTAAGATATTTTAGGACAGAAATGATCGAAAAATGGCATCCTAAATTAGAATTGAGACAAACTCCCTCCTTAGGCAGCTCAAGGAAATGATGATGAATTATTGATGTGCCTGTTCTTAATCGTTTAATACAGTGAAACCTCTCTATGGGTACACCCCTCTAAAGGGTACACCCTTCATATCGGTACAGATTTTTCAGGTACCGATTTTCCGCCCATAGGGTTAATGCTATTACTACCCCTGTTAACGGTACACTCTCTAATGGGTACACAACTCAGTTGCCAGGTCTGCCCACGAAAATCAACTGTTTTAAAGAACGGAAAATTCTCTGGTTTCTTTCTGTTTAATGGCCCTTCAACTACAAGGTCATTGATTAAAGCCCCGGCCACCCATGTTAGTACTAGTTAAGGTTGAATACCTTTGGGCATGAGTCCAAAGAGGACACACAAAAGGGCCTACAACACATTAAAACAGCAATGGAAAGAGGGGACCTTAAAGCCTGGTTCAGTGGCACATGCAAGAGCGACAGAAACCGCGTGAGCAGACGAAGAAACACAGAAACGGATGACGTCGGCACGTAATTATGTAGGGAGGGAGTTGAGGAATGGGAGGCGCAGAGCGCAGTGCTCCCGCGCGCTTATGATTGGTTGGTTGTACTGTAGACGACGTCCATTATGCCAAGACACCATTAATTTTAAAATACAGTAGATTATAATAAAAATATCCATAATCATCAACATCATCATAAATCTCACCCTTATCCCACCTAAGGAAGGGTTGGGTCTGCGGGCTCTAATCCTGGACTCCCGACTATCCGCCACCAAGTCCCCCTCCACCAAGGGCCGGCCTTCTCTATAAAGGGGCCCGGGTGAAAAATCCTTTTGGGGCCCCCAAAAGTAAAAATAAAAGGATTCAGAGTAAATGGACTCCTCTTAGATGCCCTACTATCCCATTCTGAGATCCTTCCTAATTTTGGAAGGTATTACATTTTTGGATGATGCCATCTGTCCTAATATGTCGTCATTGCATTTATGAGTTGGTCTGAAAGCTTATGTGGATGTCCACACCTTGCCACATTTTCAGTTGTACCTGTGTCATTATATGTTTTCTTATTACACTTCTGATTATTTAAGGTATTTTGGTTTTAACCACCCCTTATTGACTCTTAACCTCTAATTCTGGGTTGTCCAACCTGTGGCCCATGGTGCATAATTTCTAATTATGCATTGTAGCCTACCTGCTATGTAACACCTAACATTATCTTCACCCGTTTTGTTTTTGACAGTTGTGGTTGGCAATCAGTTCATGGAGCAGCCGAGTGACCCAAAACACAAGAAAGGTTGTACAACCCTGGTGTAGTTCAATGGCAGGGTTATTAGGTTACGTTTAGGTTATGTTGCATTGGCAGGTTCGAATGAGGGCCGTTGCCCCTACAATGACATATTAAACCTTTAATATTAGCAATGATCTGTGTCCTGATGCAAACTGATAGTGGGGCACAGGTGCAATTCACCCTCTGCACCCTCCGGATGGCTGGCCCTGCCTCCACCTCGCATGCCTCTATTTCCATTTGCACCTCCTTGTCCCTCTCCCTCATTATTCAGCGATGTCCCCCACCGCAAGGCTACCTTATACTCATTTCTAATTCTATCACTTCTTGAGACCCACTCATGTACCACGGCATTCTGATCTCAGATACTTGCATTCTAGTGACGTGGTTCTCCCTCACTGCCCAACATTACCCTGTTCAACTTCCCTTTCACACAGGACTCTGCTTTTGATTTTTTTTTGTTTTGTTTTGTTGTTGCTTTAGGGCCCATCAAATACAAAGGTCATTAGGGTCCAGAAAGACACATCACCATGGTGGGGGTGTAAATGGCCATCCCACCATGATGGCAATAAAAAGGGCAAAAGGCCAATAAAAGTAATAACAATAAAAAGGCAAAAGCCAAAACAGACATATAAATAAAGGCAAAAGCCAAAACATACATAACAATAAAAGTGGCAAAAGCCAAATCAGAAAGAAGAATAAATGTGGCAAAAGCCAAGACAAACACAGAGTAAAAAGGCAAAAGCCGAAACATACAGAATAATAATTGTGGCAAAAGCCAAAACAGACATTACAATAAATGTGGCAAAAGCCAAAAAGAATACAGAAACAAAAAGGCAAAAGCCATATAATTCAAAATAAGACTTCAAATTTTGTGAAAGAGGCCAGCCTCTTTCACAAATACTAGCAAGCTCTCCACTGCCTGAGGGTTATCCCCAAGTGATGTGGAGAGCTCTGCGCTGACTCCCAGTCGCCATCTAAGTTCTTGGTATGTCTCACAGTGACTAAAGATGTGTGCCACTGTGAGAGGCTCCCAACAGAAGTCACACCATGGCTGATCCTCACCCCGTAGAATGAAAGAGATCCTCTGCGATTGGCGGCACGAGGACACCCAGTGCACTGGAGTGTCCTTCAGTGTGCGGAGTTTGTTCGTGGTCTCCGCAAACCACTGGGCCCGCCATTGGTCGTGGGCGGCCCGCCGCAAAATCGGGAGAGCGTCGGAGGGGGGACAGCAGTGTCAGGTATTTCTGGCATGCGGGCCACCTGACGGGCATGGGCATCTGCCATCTCGTTGCCGACGATGCCAACATGCCCCGGGACCCACATAAACAACACTGTCTTGCCCTGCTTACGAATCACAAGCAGCAATCTGTGCACACCCTGGACGATGGCATGTCTGCCATACAGGGTGTGCAACAGCTGAAGGGAGCATAGGGAGTCAGTCGCAACAACAAAGTGTCTGTTATGCAATACTAGGATGAGTTCCAGTGCCCTGTGCAGAGCTGTGAGTTCTGCAGTTAAGACACTGGCAACGCCTGGAAGGCGGCCCCCTATGAGATGACCAGTTGTAAAGACTGACCAACCCCCATAGGAACCATCCTTCGACCCATCTGTGTAAATAAAAACATGGCCTCGATAGGT
>JAAFCE010005507.1:416-14232 GCA_013389805.1 Trigoniulus corallinus
CTGGTGTGTCTCTTTTATTCTTTATGTCGTTAAGATGCTCTCTAATTAATATCTTTGCTTTCCGTCCTGTCTCACCAATGTAACTCTTATCACATTTAATGCAATGGACAAGGTAAATAACATTGGGGGTGTTGCACGTAATAGTCTGTCTTATTTTCCATTTAATGACCTTATTATTGGTTTGAAACTGCATTGTTTCATTCACATATGTGCAAACAATACAATATTTCCTTTGGCACCTCTTGCATCCGTCATTGGCATTTCTTGTTATTTTAGCCTTTACTAGCATTTCTTGTAAGTTTCGGTTTCTTTTGAATGCAATTCTAAATAGCTCAGGGAATAATTTTTGTAATGTGGGGTCTGTTAACAAGATATTGTGATTTTTAGTCATTATTGAGGCGAATTTGCCAGAAAGGTCATTGAATGTTGTACATAGGTTAAGTTTGTCACTTTGTTCCTTCTTACTATTGTATGTCAGTGTCCGTTGCAGTCGACTTGCCTTATTTCCAACCCCACTCAGGAATTTTGCAGGGTATCAACACCCTTCAAAATCCTTCAGGAGTTGTTGGCATTTCATTTTGAAGTCCATGTCATCTTAGCAGATCCTTCGGTCTCGTTTCAACTGCCCAACTGCTCAGTTTCTGGTAGAGAGAAGTTCGAAATTGTCTCAAATTACTCAAAATTACTCAAACCACCCATCAAGGAGGTAGAGAATATTGACTGTAACAAACGAAAAATGGTAGTAAACCTTTCTAGTGTACCCCTGTCCAATTATCAAGAGAACATTTTAAGTAAAGGTCTTACTTTCTGTTCTTCAAATGCAAGAATCAACAAATTTGATATATTTTCAGACCAGGATGAAATGTTTAGGAAAATTAAACTTAAATTCTTCTTTGCCCAACAAGCCCCTCAGCCTAATCAGTTACAGCATTGGAGACAACCATCATGTCGGACACCAGATATTCAGTCTGATGCTCTTAAGGTATACCAAGAAGCTATATTTAGGGATTTTAAGCAGGCACTGGAGAACCAAAAAAGCAAAAGAATAAATAATCTGTCCCAGGTAGAGCTTAAGGCCTTACAGGAACTTAAAAATAATACAGACCATATTATCAAGAAAGCTAACAAGGGTGGGGCAGTAGTAATCCAAAACGGTTTAGATTATATTAAGGAAGTAGATCAACAGCTTTTAGATAGAAATTTCTATAGAAAATTGGATCGCAATCCAATAGATAAAATTCAATCAAAATTCAAAATGATCCTCAAAGACCTCCATATGAAAGGTAAAATCCTAAAAAATATGATGACTTTTCTGATAGTAAAAATCCCCACCCCAGGCCGCTTCTACACCCTACCAAAAATCCATAAGCCAGGGAACACAGGACGACCTATAGTTTCCTCTAATAATCCAGTTACTGAAAATATATCTCAATTTGTTGACAGCTTTCAAAAACCCATTCCAAAAACTCTACCATCTTTCCTCCAAGACACGACTGACTTCATTCCAAAATTAGAAACTCTACAGCAATCGACTCAACTACCAGACAAAATAATTCTGTCAACCCTTGACGTGACATCACTGTATACAAACATCCCACACAAGGAAGGGATTGAGTCTTGTAGACAAGCCCTAATAGACATGAAACAGACGTTTCCAGATGTTGAAACGCTCAGTGATCTAATCCAAGTAATTCTCACAAATAATATTTTTGAATTTAATAACGACTACTATATTCAAGAACAAGGAACAGCAATGGGAACGAAAATGGCCACATCATATGCTAATATTTTCATGGGCAACATTGAAAAACAGTTACTAGAGAATGCACAAAAAAAACCAGTAATGTGGGTACGATACCTTGATGATGTCCTTCTAATTTGGACCCATTCAGAGGAGGATCTTAGTGACTTTGTCAACTTGGCAAACTCCATTAATCCTTCAATACAATTCACTGCAAATACTTCTAGGACGGAAATAGACTTCCTTGACATTAAGATCTCTTACACAACTGGACAAAATAGAACTTCTCTCTACCAGAAACCGACTGACACACACCAATACCTACACTATAGTAGCTTCCACCCAAAAAAAGTGCCAAGAAAGTATTCCAATTGGGCAGTTGAAACGAGTCTGAAGGATCTGCTCAGATGAAATGGACTTCAAAATGAAATGCCAACAACTCCTGAAGGATTTTGAAGGGTGTGGATACCCTGCAAAATTCATGAGAGGGGTTGGAAATGAGACAAGTCTACTGCAATGGACACTGACATACAATAGTATGAAGGAACAAAGTGACAAACTTAACCTATGTACAACATTCAATGACCTTTCTGGCAAATTCGCCTCAATACTGAATAAAAATCACAATATCTTGTTAACAGACCCCACTTTACAAAAATTATTCCCTGAGCAATTTAGAATTGCATTCAAAAGAAATCGAAAGTTACAAGATATGCTAGTAAATGCTAAAATAACAAGAAATGCCAATGACAGATGCAAGAGGTGTTACAGAAAAAATTGTATTGTTTGCACATATGTGAATGAAACAATGCAGTTTCAAACCAATAATAAGGTCATTAAATGGAAAATAAGACAGACTTTTACGTGCAACACCCCCAATGTGATTCACCTTGTCCATTGCATTAAATGTGATAAGAGTTACATTGGTGAGTCAGGACGGAAAGCAAAGATATGAATTAGAGAGCATCTTAACGACATAAAGAATAAAAGAGACACACCAGTTAAGATACTTTTTAATGGACTAACACACCAGCAGACAGACAATCAAGTCACCTTCCTCATGACAAACTTCAAGACTGAAAAAGATAGGAAATGGAAAGAATCTCAAATGATTAAGGTGTTCCAAACGTTGACACCAGGTGGCATGAATGTTGACAAAGGAATGATGCCAATCATCTTCCAGCTGCCATAAAATGTATGAAAGAAAGGAAAGGGAAAGGAAAAAAAAGAAAAGAAGAAAAAATATCTAAAATTAATTATAGCAAAATAAAAACTGCATAATACTCAATTATTTTACTGAAACCATTAAGCTGCATTAAACTGACGATTCTCCTAAAGAATTTTTAATACCAGGCAGAGAATGTGCATTGTTACCACAGACGATAGGATGATCACAGTTCCTTAAGGAAGACACACCATCACCAAAAACATTAACCTTGAAGAAGCAAGAACCTACTTGCGAAACGTCGGAACCTCTCCAACAAAAAAGAGAAGTAGTGTAATTTTTGATATTTTTTGATTAATTAGATTAGTAATTTGAAAAATTGAATTATTTTTATAGAATCTAATTGTTTGTCATTTAAACATTTTTCAGAAGCCTTTTGCCAGTTAATTTTTGATATTTTTTGATTAATTTGATTAGTAATTTGAAAAATTAAAATATTTTTATAGAATCTAATTGTTTGTCATTTAAACATTTTTCAGAAGCCTTTTGCCAAGAAGCCACAGAGGAGTGGACTGCAGCCTAGAAGACACCAAAAGCTAAGTTCTAAACTCGTTTTTCTTGTCTCTATCTGTAGTTCTTATCTTAGTATGTAGACTGGTCTTTTCCTCGGCCCCTTTTGTATTATTATTTTGAGTTACATTTGGACAAGACCTTTGATAGAGATGCCAGGGAAGGCAGGAAGTGTGGCCATTATTGGTGACAGATGTTTGAAATATGCACCCACCGTTGTTGAATTATATAGTATTGACCAACCAATTCTCTACCAAAGATGAAAACAACTCTTTAGAGATATATTCCGACAAATATTTCAACTTCCTTTGTCAATTCAGATTCTTACTCTGCCCATAGGACTAGATGATATTTTAGAGTTTGGTGTTAGAGATTCTTTTGAACAAATCAGAAATACTCTAGATAGAATTTTTTGAGTTTGGCCAGAGGTCCATATTGCCATTTCTGAAATAGCTCCTATCACATATAATTACTTTGACCACAGGCAACAAAGTGACTTTGTCAGGGAAATGAACTTCAAAATTAGACAATTGAATGATTATATCAAAGGATACTGCTACCAGCAGCCAATCTTAAATTCATTAACCACAATATATTTCATAGCTATGCAAGAAATTTCCTTGCTAGAGATGGCATACAATATTTAAGAAATGGGCTACAAAATGTTATGGATGATTACATTTCCTTTGTAGGAACCCATAATGCCAAACCAGTTTATGAATGTTTGGAAATCCATGAATTCAAAATTTAGTTAAAATTACTCAACTGTGCAAATGAATTCAATGATTCAAAACGACTGCTTCCAGAGAGCTTGGGTATTAAACTAACTGAACTATGTAGGGAAATAGAGTAACTAACAATCACCCCATCTTATGACCAACCAGACAGACTGCTTAGGACATATGCCCAAGTACTAGCCAAACAACCCTCAGCAGCCAAACTAGTGCAAACCCAAGGGAGTACAAATGTAGATAGGGAAGCTTACATCCCCATAGTAAAAATTGATAATGTTACAATAAGAGAATGTAGGAAACCCAGGGATGAGATTAAATCATCTTGCAATGAAAAAGTGATTCAGTTAAATGGCAGTCCTGCTGTAGAGGACATATTGGTAACCCCTCCAACCAATGATCCAAATTTACAGCCACTAAAAACACCAAAATTGAAATCAAACCCTGGCAAAGTTCCAAAACGGTCATTTAATCTCCCAAAATCAATCCCTGTTGATGACCATCCTACCACACTATATTAGTACAGGGAGAATCGTCCAAAAATCTCTCAGGGCTCCTATGATGTCAACCTATATTAAGAATCCCACTGACTAGGCAAACCAACTGTAGAATTCGAAACCTTCTCCCAATGTCGTAGACACATAAAGAAAACTTCCTCTTATTGGACACATTACCAATTTTTAAAAAAATGCCAAGATGATGGAGTGATCCCTCCTGGCCTTGTTATTAACCTTATGCCACCTTTCCAGACCTCCATTGAGAGCATGCTACAATGCTGTAAAGAAATTAGCCACTCAATATCCCTCAAATATCTGCATTTGGCAGTTAGAACAGCTTCCATGACACTAGACAAAGAAATTCACTCCTTTAGCAGTATTTTCAGGACAAACAATGCAGGGTGCCATTCAGAATATTTCACCCAATTTGCCATACAGAGATATCATCAAGTGATGCCCTCAAAACTCCACAACATATCAATAAACCTAAATTTTGAGGACGATTTTAAAAATTTCATCACTGGGCTACTCAAACCACCCATCAAGGAGGTAGACAATATTGACTGTAACAAACGAAAAACGGTGGTGAACCTTTCTAGTGTACCCCTGTCCAAATATCAAGAGAACATTTTAAGTAAAGGTCTTACTTTCTCTCCTTCAAATGCATGAATCAACAAATTTGATATATTTTAAGACCTGGATGAAATGTTTAGGAAAATTAAACTTAAATTCTTCTTTGCCCAACAAGCCCCTCAGCCTAATCAGTTACAGCAGTGTAGACAACCATCATGTTGGACACCAGACATTCAGTCTGATGCTCTTAAGGTATACCAAGAAGCTATATTTAGGGATTTTCAGAAGGCACTGGAGAACCAAAAAAGCAAAAGAATAAACAATCTGTCCCAGGTAGAGCTTCAGGCCTTACAGGAACTTAAAAATAATACAGATCTAATTATCAAGAAAGCTGACAAGGGTGGGGCAGTAGTAATCCAAAACCATTTAGATTATGTTGAGGTAGTAGATCGACAGCTTTTAGATAGAAATTTCTATAGAAAATTGGATCGCAATCCAATAGATAAAATTCAATCAAAAGTCAAAATGATCCTCAAAGACCTCCATATGAAAGATAAAATCCCAAATAAATATGATGACCTTTCTGATAGTAAAGAACCCCACCACAGGCCGCTTCTACACCCTACCAAAAATCCATAAGCCAGGGAACCCAGGACGACCTATAGTTTTCTCTAATAATCCAGTGACTGAAAATATATCTCAATTTGTTGACAGCTTTCTAAAACCCATTCTGGAAAACTCTACCATCTTTCCTCCAAGACACGACTGACTTCCTTCAAAAATTAGAAACTCTACAACAATCGACTCAACTACCAGACAAAATAACTCTGTGCACCCTTGACGGGACATCACTGTATACAAACATCCCACACCAGGAAGGGATTGAATCTTGTAGACAAGCCCTAATAGACATGAAAAAGACGTTTCCAGATGTTGAAACGCTCAGTGATCTAATCCAAGTAGTTCTCACAAATAATATTTTTTAATTCAATAACGACTACAATATTCAAGTACAAGGAACAGCAATGGGAACGAAAATGGCCCCATCATATGAAAATATTTTCATGGGCAACATTGAAAAACAGTTACTAGGGTAAGCACTGAAAAAACCAGTAATGTGGGTACGATACCTTGATGATGTCTTTCTAATTTGGATCCATTCAGAGGAGGATCTTAGTGACTTCGTCAACTTGGCAAACTCCATTAACCCTTCAATACAATTTACTGCAGATATTTCTAGGACGGAAATAGACTTCCTTGACGTTAAGATCTCTTACACAACTGGGCAATTTAGAACTTCTCTCTACCAGAGACTGACTGACACACACCAATACCTACACTATAGTAGCTTCCACCCAAAAAAGTGCAAACAAGGTATTCCAATTGAGAAGTTGAAACGAGTCCGAGGATCTGCTCAGATGACATGGACTTCAAAACAAAATGCCAACAACTCCTGAAGGATTTTGAAGGGTGTGGATACCCTGCAAAATTCCTGAGAGGGGTTGGAAATGAGGGAAGTCGACTGCAACGGACACTGACATACAATAATAAGAAGGAACAGAGTGACAAACTTAACCTATGTACAACATTCAATGACCTTTCTGGCATATTCGCCTCAATACTGACTAAAAATCACAATATCTTGTTAACAGACCTTACTTTACAAAAATTATTCCCTGAACCATTTAGAATTGCATTCAAAAGAAACCGAAAATTACAAGATATGCTAGTAAAGGCTAAAATAACGAGAAATGCCAATGACGAATGCAAGAGGTGTCAAAGGAAAAATCTTATTGATTGCACATATGTGAATGAAACAATGAAGTTTCAAAACAATTATAAGGTCATTGAATGGAAAATAAGACAGACTGTGACATGGAACACCCCCAATGTGATTTTCGTTGTCCATTGCATTAAATGTGATAAGAGTTACATTTGTGAGACAGGACAGAAAGCAAAGATACGTATTAGAGAGCATCTTAACGACATAAAGAATAATAGAGACACACCAGTTGGGATACATTTTAATGGACTAAAACACCAGCAGACAGACCTTCAAGTCACCTTCCTCATGACAAACTTCAAGACTGAAAAAGATAGGAAACGGAAAGAATCTCAAATGATTAAGGAGTTCCAAACGTTGACACCCGGTGGCATGAATGTTGACAAAGGAATGATGCCAATCATCTTCCAGCTGCCGTAAAATGTATGAAAGAAAGGAAAGGGAAAGCAAAATAAAAACTGCATAATACTCAATTATTATACTGAAATTATTATGCTGCATTAAACAGACGATTCTCCTGAAAGAATTTTTTATTCCAGGCAGAGAATGTGCATTGTTAACACAGACAATAGGATGATCACGGTTCCTTAAGGAAGACACACCTTCACCAAAAACATTAACCTTGAAGAAGCAAGAACCTACTTGCGAAACGTCTGAACCTCTCCAACAAAAAAGATAAGTATTGTAATTTTTGATATTTTTTGATTAATTAGATTAGTAATTTGAAAAATTTAATTATTTTTATAGAATCTAATTGTTTGTCATTTAAACATTTTTCAGAAGCCTTTTGCCAAGAAGCCACAGCGGAGCTGACTGCAGCCGAGAAGACACCAAAAGCTAAGTTCTAAACTCGTTTTTCTTGTCTCTATCTGTAGTTCTTATCTTAGTTTGTAGAATGGTCTTGTCCTCGACCCCTTTTTTATTTCTCCCATAGAAAACCATGTGAAAATCATGATTTGTGCGATATTTTCTCTTCTATACATCACAGAACGCTAAATCTTGGCCGGAATGTAGAGAATGTGGTACTGTACAACGTTGCCAAACGGCATGTCTGTAGCTTTTATAGTTTTTGAGAAAAAGAAGCATCCAGGTGACATGCTTACTCTTTGTGCAAAAAAGCGATTTCCAGCACTTTTTGTCATTACACATGTTTGGTGATATTTCTACACTTCTATGGAAACCACATGTGTAAATCTTTGCCAGTAGATAAAATAGGCGGTTTTTTTCACATTTGCTTTTTTAAAGCTCTATCTTAAAAAGTTATTGAGATATGGGAAAAACGAAGGTTCTGCAATAGAAAAGCATGTGAAAATCATGATTTGTGTGATATTTTCTCTTCTATACATCACAGAACGATAAATCTTGGCCAGAATGTAGAAAACGTGGTACTCTACAACGTTTCCAAACGGCATGTCTGTAGCTTTTATAGTTTTTGAGAACAAGAAGCATCAAGGTGACATGGTTACTCATTGAGGAAAAAAGTTATTTATCACGATTTCCAGCACTTTTTGTCATTACACATCTTTTGTGAAATTTCTTCACTTCTATGGAAACCACACGTATAAAACCTTGCCAGTAAGTTAAATAGGTGGTTTTTTACACTTTTGCTAAGTTTTAAAGCTCTATCTTTAATAGTTTTTGAGATATTGCAAAAACGAATGTTCTCCCATAGAAAAGCATGTGAAAATCATGTTTTGTGCGATACTTTCTCTACTATACATCATAGAACGCTAAATCTTGGCCAGATTGTAGAGAAAATGGTACTCTACAACGTTGCCAAACGGCATGTCTGTATCTTTTATAGTTTTTAAGAAAAAGAAGCATCTAGGTGACATGCTTACTCTTTGAGGAAAAAAGTGATTTTTTGCAATTACCAGCACTTTTTGTCATTACACATGTTTTGTGAAATTTATCCACTTCTATGAAAACCACACGTGTAAAACTTTGCCAGTAGGTAAAATAGGCGGTTTTTTTAACTTTTGCTAAGTTTTAAAGCTCTATCTTTAATAGTTTTTGAGATATTGCAAAAACGAATGTTCTCCTAAAGAAAAGCATTGGAAAATCATGTTTTGTGCGATATTTTCTCTTCTATACATAACAGAACGCTAAATCTTCGCCAGAATGTAAAGAATGTGGTATTCTACAACGTTGCCAAACGGCATGTCTGTAGCTTTTATAGTTTTTGAGAAAATGAAGCATTTATGTGATATGCTTACTCATTGAGCAAAAAAAGCGAATTATAGCACTTTTTGTCATTACACATGTTTTGTGAAATTTCTACACTTCTATGGAAACCACACGTGTAAATCTTTGCCAGTAGGTAAAATAGGCGGTTTTCTACACATTTGCTAAGTTTTAAAGCTCTATCTTAAAGAGTTTTTGAGATATTGCAAAAGCATGTGAAAATCATGATTTGTGCAATATATTCTCTTCTATACATCAAAGAACGATAATTCTTGACAAGAATGTAGAGATTGTGGTTCTCTGCAACGTTGACAAACGGCATGTCTGTAGCTTTCATAGTTTTTGAGAAAAAGAAGCATCTAGGTGACATGCTTACTCATTGAGGAAAAAAGTGATTGTTCACGATTTCCTGCACTTTTTGTCATTACACATCTTTTGTAAAATTTCTTCACTTCTATGGAAACCACACGTATAAACCTTTTCCAGTAAGTTTAAATAGGTGGTTTTTTACAATTTTGCTAAGTTTTAAAGCTCTATCTTTAATAGTTTTTTAAATATTGCAAAAACGAATGTTCTCCCATAGAAAAGCATGTTAAAATCATGATTTGTGTGATATTTTCTCTTCTATACATCACAGAATGATAAATCTCGGCCAGAATGTAGAGAATGTGGTACTCTACAACGTTGCCAAACGGCATTTCTGTAGCTTTTATAGTTTTTGAGAAAGAGAAGCATCTAGGTGACATTTTCATTCCATGCCGGGTTATCATTCCCTACCGGCTTTTCATTCTGCACCCGGATATAATTCCACACCAGGTTTTCTGATTCCGCGCCGGGTTTTCATTCCACGCCTGGTTTTCATGGCAAGAAGACGTATTTTTTTTCCTCAGTTTTCTGATATCGGTATTGTAAGTACTTTTGTAGAAACTGATATTTAAGTCGTTTTTAATTGTTAAGTATATTGTTATATACCCGCTTTTTAATCTGTTCATTTATACAGGCTTTTGGTTGTTTAATTCTACCCTCCCCCATCGGGGGCGGTAGTTATATTAGCTTTTGATTTTAGTATCTTATTTTTATTGAGTTGGTTTCAGTTCATTTAAATACCATCTCTGGATGGCCCCTTTTGGAACATGCAGTCTTTGTAAGAGAGAAGTGCTTTCTAGGACCCTGTCTATTAAATGTTTACTATGTGGATGGTAGACGCACTCGGAATGTCTGAAGGTGGGTCAGGTTTAATTATCTCTCCTTGTCTCTACCTTCAAATTCGCTTTATGTTTGTCAAATCGGAATGATAATTCTCCAATTAAACCAGCCACTACAATTCCTAAGCAATCTATTCCAGTGGATGAACCTGATAAGTTTCCACCGGAACCACAACTATCCAAACTTTCTTTATTAGTTCCATTGCTATCAAAATTAGTGGAAAATTTGCAGCCCCTTGAAGAGCTAATCCTGATATTAAAAGACTTCTTGGCTCGGACTTCCAATTTCACTGATGAGCTAGCTGAGTTTAAATCCAATTTTAAGACCGAACTTAAAGCAGAATTCAGAGCTGAATTCCCAGCCTTCAAGGCGGATTTGAGGGATGACATTAATGCATTTATGGTGAATATTAAGTCTGATTTGGCCCCAGACGGTCAGGGGAAGGGTATATTAGGCCCTTAGGGGTCAGATAAGCTTACCTATGCCAAGATTGTCAGTAGGCCAGGAAGATCACAGAAACCACGGAGATTACCCTACCCTGGAACCCAAGACATTTCATGTTCTGAGTCTCTCTCTACCCCCAACTCTTGTGACAAACCTGAATCGGCCTCCTCTTCTTCAGCTATTTCGGAGGGAGGGTCATGAAGCAGCCTGTTAAGCGTAGGCCCATGTCGATTGCTCAGGGGGAACCTTTGATTCTGTCAACAGTCCCCCGGGTTGAGACTTTTCGGCTATTCTTGTCCCATCTTGATCCTTCAGTTGACTGTCAAGCTCTACAGAAGTTCCTGACTCTAAAAAATATCTATGAGGAGCTGTCTATCCAGAAATTAAAAATGAAATATGACACGTATTCATCCTTTATAATTCAGGGTAATTCAACCCTAGAAGAAACTTTTTCTTCCCTTACTTTCTGGCCAAGGGGAGCTCTATTTAAACCCTATCAGGGTCCTGTCCATCCTTCTAGGATTATAGATTCCCTGCCAGTCCCCCATAGAGGGCAGAATTTACCCTCCGTCAAAAACCGTAGCAGTGCTGGAGAGGAGCGCTTGATTGAGGATTCATCAAGCCAGCGTTAATTCAATGTCAACTCAACTCCGGATCTATTATTAGAATGTCCGTGGTTTGAGATCTAAGGTAAGCAACTTTTTGACTAATGTGACCCTTTCGAATTACCATTTAATTGTTTAAACTGAATCTTGGCTGTCTCCTGACCTGGACTCCTCTAATTTCTTTCCACCCTACTTCCAAGTGCTCAAGAAAGATAAGAATATACTGTACCGGGGGGTGGTCTAGTCGTGGCATGCAATACCTCCCTTCTCCCACTAAAAATTTGTGAATTAAATGATTTTCCTATAGCCGAAAATTGGTTAGCATTGCAACTTTCCCTATGGAGTCAAACCCCTCCACTTTTTATTTTAGCTTGTTATTTTTCACCTTCGTTATCACCATCAGTTTATGCAAGTGAAATGGATTGCTTGGTGACCAACTTATCTTCATATTCCCAGATCATTGTTATAGGACACTTCAACGTCCCCCAAATCAACTGGTTATTTGACCCCCCTACTTATGATGGGATTTTGCACAAAACTAAGGCGATATCTCTTATGGCCTTGGTTACCTCCCGAAAATTGGCCCAGACATATTTGGTTGAGAATACAAATGGCCATCTCCTGGATTTATGTTTCAGTGATATCACGTGTTGGGTCTCTAAGGCCCCTGCTATCTCGACTCTTGACCTACATCACCCAGCTCTGTTGATCCTCACAGATCTTCAAATTAGTTGGATTAATTCACCTCCATGCTACCGACGATGTTGGCATCTTAGTGATTACATTAATATGTACCGGTTTTTATCCCAAGTTCCATGGAACCATATTCTAGCCTGTGAGTCTTTAACAGAAGCAGTATCTCACTATAACTATATTTTATCAGAGTCTGTATCAACATTTATCCCCCTTAGAAGGATGGGTAATCAATCTAAATATTACCCTTGTTGGTTTAGCAAGGAGCTTATTTTCCTACTTAACAAAAAAAGAAAGGCTTTTAACTTAAAGAAGAAAATTTCCTCTTCTGTTAATTATTCCAACTTTGCATGTCTCCGATCGTGCGGTAAACAACTAATTGTAAATGACAGGAAGCGGTTCCTTGAATTTTTAACCTTAAATGTGAATACACCTACTGTTTTTTGGTGCAACTATAAAAAATATACAGCCAAGAATCCCCCCGCTATTTCCCTGATTTATACAGATAGATATACATCCAACCCAGAAGAGGTCTGCTCTATTTTTAGTTATGTATTCCAGTCTGCTGTCCAGTCTAGACCTCAGGGGCATTTTGATGAACCATACCCTTATCTTCTTCCCTTCTCCCCAGACCCATTGGATATCTCCATTATTACTGTTTCCGAGGTATCACAGGCCATTGGTAGGTTGAAGCCCACTTTTGCCACGGGTCCGGATATTCTTCCATCTGTGGTCTTGAAAGCCTTCCGTGACATTTTGGCTCCAATATTGGTAAAGCTTTTTACTTGGAGTCTATCCTAAGCAAGTATTCCTTTTATCTGGAAGACTGCCCATATTCAGCCGATTTTTAACGCTGGTTCCACTACTAACGCTACTAATTATCGCCCAATATCTTTTATGGCTCCAACTGCTAAGGTGCTGGAAATTATTCTGGCATTGGAGTAAAAAATTCTTGGTGAATCAGCAGCAGGGGTTTCTTCCTTGTCGCTCTACTGAATCCAACTTATTAACTCACATTTCTGGTATTAGATCTGCGTTTGTTAAACAAGCCCAATATAACTCAGTATACTTTGATCTTATTAAGGCCTTTGACAGTGTACCCGTTCCACTGCTTCTTAGGAAATTATCAGACTATGGGGCTTCTGCTTCCCTATGCAACTTCTTGGGAAATTATTTGATGGGTCGCAAAATCATAATTAAGTTAGGCACCTATATTAGTAACTCCTGTTTTAGTCAGTCAGTGGGGGTGCCTCAAGGGAGCGTCCTTAGCCCACTGCCGTTCTCTATTTTCTTAAATGATTTGTTTTCTTTGCTGCCTGCAGATATAAATCCCCTAGCCTTCGCAGATGACTTTAAAGTCTCCAAATTAATTTTGCAGTGGAGTGATGCCCAAGCTCTACAAGAGGAAGTGTTTCTGATTGAGCAATGGCTTGAATTTAATGGTCTCTCCATTAATTTCAATAAAACATATGTGAGAACATTTGCTTGGATACACAATCCCTTATGCTATCAGTACCAATCAACTAGTGGATCGCCAATCCTCCGGACCACAACTATTAAGTACTTGGGTATTTTGTTGGACTCAAAGCTGACTTTTAGTAGACACATACACCATCTTTACTTG
>JAAFCE010005538.1:2121-15884 GCA_013389805.1 Trigoniulus corallinus
TCAATGAGTAAGCATTTCACCTAGATGCTTCTTGTTCTCAAAAACTATAAAAGCTACAGACATGTTGTTTGGCAACGTTGTAGATTTCCACATTCTCTACATTCTGGCCAAGATTTATCGTTCTGTGATGTATAGAAGAGAAAGCATCGCACAAATCATGATTTTCACATGCTTTTCTATGGGAGAAAATCCGTTTTTGCAATATCTCGAAAACTATTTAAGATAGAGCTTTAAAACTTAGCAAATGTGTAGAACACCGGCTATTTTACCTACTGGCAAAGTTTTATATATGTGGTTTCCATAGAAGTCTAGAAATTTCACAAAACATGTGTAATGAGAAAAAGTGCTGGAAATCGCCAAAAATCACATTTTTCTTCAAAGAGTTAGCATGTCACCTAGATGCTTCTTTTTCTAAAAAACTATAAAAGCTACAGAAATGACGCTTGGTAACGTTGTAGAGTACCACATTCTCCACATTCTGTAGAAGATTTAGCCTTCTGTGATGTATAGAAGAGAAAATTTCGCACAAATCATGATTTTAAAATGCTTTTCTGTGGGAGAACATTCGTTTTTGCAATATCTCAAAAACTATTAAAGATAGAGCTTTAAAACTTAGCAAAAGTGTAAAAACCGCCTATCTTAACTACTGGCAAAGTTTTACACGTGTGGTTTCCATAGAAATGGAGAAATTTCACAAAACATGTAATGACAAAAAGTGCTGGAAATCATGAAAAATCACTTTTTTCCTCAAAGAGTAAGCATGTCACCTGGATGCTTCTTTTTCAAAAAAACTATAGTAGCTACAGACATGCCGTTTTAAAACGTTGTAAAGAACCACACTCTCTACATTCTGGTCAAATTTTATCGTTCTGTGATGTATAGAAGAGAAAATATCGCACAAAACATGATTTTCACTTGCTTTTCTATGGGAGAACATTCGTTTTTCCAATATCTCAAAAGCTATTAAAGATAGAGCTTTATAACTTAGTAAAAGAGTAAAAAGCCGCTTGTTTTACCTACCGGCAAAGTTTTACACGTGTGGTTTCCATTGAAGTTGATAAATTTCAAAAAACATGTGTAATTACAAAAAGTGCTGGAAATCGTTAAAAATCACTTTTTTCCTCAAAGAGTAAGCATGTCAACTAGATGTTTTTCTCAAAATCTATAGTAGCTACAGACATGACGTTTTGCAACGTTGTAGAGAACAACACTCTCTACATTCTGGCCAAGATTTATCGTTCTGTGATGTATAGAAGAAAAAATATCGCACAAATCATGATTTTAGCATGCTTTTCTATGGGAGAACATTCGTTTTTGCAATATTTCAAAAACACTTTCAGATAGAGCTTTAAAACTTAGCAAATGTGTAGAAAACCGCCTATTTTACCTACTGGCAAAGTTTTACACTTGTGGTTTCCATAGAAGTGTAGAAATTTCACGAAACATGTGTGGTGGCAAAAAGTGCTGGAAATCGCTTTTTACCTCAATAAGTAAGCATGTCACCTAGATGCTTGTTTTTCTCAAAAACTATAAAAGCTACAGACATGCCGTTTGCAACGTTGTAGAGTATCACAATCTCTACATTCTGGCTAAGATTTAGCGTTCTGTGATGTATAGAAGAGAAAATATCACACAAAACATGATTTTCACATGCTTTTCTATGGGAGAACATTCGTTTTTGCAATATCTCAAAAACTATTAAAGATAGAGCTTTAAAACTTAGCAAAAGTGTAAAAACCGCCTATTTTACCGACTGGAAAAGTTTTACATGTGTGGTTTCTGTAGAAGTGGAGAAATTTCACAAAACAAGTGTAATGACAAAAAGTGCTGGAAATCATGAAAAATCACATTTTTTCCTCAAAAAGTAAGCATGTCTCCTAGATGCTTGTTTTTCTCAAAAACTATAAAAGCTACAGGCAGTCCATTTAGCAACGTTGTAGAGTACCACCATTTCTACATTCTGGCCAAGATTTATCGTTCTGCGATGTATAGAAGAGAAAATATTGCACAAATCATGATTTTCACATGCTTTTTTATGGGAAAACATTCGATTTTGCAATATCTCAAAAACTGTTTAGGATAGAGCTTTAAAACTTAGCAAATGTGTAGAAAACCGCCTATTTTACCTACTGGCCATGTTTTACACATGTGGTTTCCATAGAAGTGTAGAAATTTCAAAAAAACATGTGTAATGGCAAAAAGTGCTGGAAATCGAGAAAAGTCACTCTTTTCCTCAATGAGTAAGCATGTCACCTAGATTCTTATTGTTCTCAAAAACTGTAGTAGCTACAGACATGCCGTTTTAAAAAGTTGTATAGAACCACACTCTCTAAATTCTGGCCAAGATTTATCGTTCTGTGATGTATAGAAGAGAATATATTGCACAAATCATGATTTTACCATGCTTTTCTATGTGAGAACATTCGTTTTTTCAATATCTCAAAAACTCATTAAGATGGAGCTTTAAAACTTAGCAAATGTGTAGAATACCGCCTATTTTACCTACTGGGAAAGTTTTACACGGGTGGTTCCATAGAAGTGTAGAAATTTCACAAAACATGTGTAATGACAAAAAGTGCTGGAAATCGCGAAAAATCACTTTTTTCCTCAAAGAGTAAGCATGTCACCTAGATGTTTCTTGTTCTCAAAAACTATAAAAAGCTACAGACATGCCGTTTGGCAACGTTGTAGAGTACCACATTCTCTACATTCTTGCAAAGATTTATCATTCTGTGATGTATAGAAGAGAAAATATCGAACGAATCATGATTTTCACATGCTTTTGTATAGAGAACATTCGATTTTGCAATATCTCAAAAACTATTAAAGATAAAGCTTTAAAACTTAGCAAAAGGGTGAAAAACCACCTATTTCACTTGCTGGCAACGTTTTATACATGTGGTTTCCATTGAAGTGAAGAAATTTCACAAAGCATGTGTAATGACAAAAATGGCTGGAAATCGCTTTTTTGCTCAATGAGTAAGCATATCACCTAGATGCTTCTTTTTCTCAAAAACTATAAAAGCTACAGACATGCCGTTTAGCAACGTTGTAGAATACCACAGACTCTACATTCTGGCCAAGATTTAGCGTTCTGTGATGTATAGAAGAGAAAAAATCACACATATCATGATTTTCACATGCTTTTCTATGGGAGAACAATCGTTTTTGCAATATTTCAAAAACTATTAAAGACGGAGCTTTAAAACTTAGCAAAAGTGTAAAAAACCGCCTATTTTACCTACTGGCAATGGTTTACACCTGTGGTTTTCATAGAAGTGGAGAAATTTCACAAAACATGTGTAATGACAAAAAGTGCTGGAAATTGCGAAAAATCACTTTTTTCCTCAAAGAGTAAGCATGCCACCTAGTTGCTTCTTTTTCTCAAAAACTATAAAAGCTACAGACATGCCGTTTGGCGACATTGTAGAGTACCACATTCTCTACATTCTGTTAAAGATATATCATTCTGTGATGTATAGAAGAGAAAATATAACACAAAGCATAATTTTCACATTCTTTTCTAAGGGAGAACATCCGTTTTTGCAATATCTCAAAATCTCTTTAAGATAGAGCTTTAAAACTTAGCAAATGTGTAGAAAACCGCCTATCTTACCTACTTGCAAAGTTTTACACTTGTGGTTTCCATAAAAGTGTAGAAATTTAACAAAACATGTGTAATGAGAAAAAGTGCTGGAAATCGTGAAAAATCAATTTTTTTCTCAAAGAGTTAGCATGTCACCTAGATGCTTCTTTTTCTTAAAAACTATAGAAGCTACAGACATGTTGTTTGAAATCGTTGTAGAGAACCACAATCTCTACCTTCTGGCCAAGAATTATCGTTCTGTGATGTATAGACGAGAAAATATAACCCAAATCATGATTTTCACATGCTTTTCTATGGAAGAACATTCGTTTTTGCAATATTTCGAAAACTCTTTAAGATAGAGCTTTAAAACTTAGCAAATGTGTAGAAAACCGCCTATTTTACCTACTGGCAAAGTTTTACACGTGTGGTTTCCTTAGAAGTGTAGAAATTTAACAAAACATGTGTAATGACAAAAAGTGCTGGAAATCGCTTTTTTGCTCAATGAGTAAGTGTGTCACCTAGATGCTTCTTTTTCTCAATAACTATTAAAGCTACATACATGCCGTTTGGCAACGTCTTAGAGAACCACAATCTCTACATTCTGGCCAAGAATTATCGTTCTGTGATGTGTAGAAGAGAAAATATCGCACAAATCATGATTTTCACATGCTTTTCTATGGGAGAACATTCGTTTTTGCAATACCTCAAAAACTCTTTGTAGAAATCCGCCTATTTTACCTATTGGCAAAGTTTTTCACGTGTGGTTTCCATAGAAGTATGGAAATTTCACAAAACATGTGTAATGACAAAAAGTGCTGGAATTCGCTGAATTGCTCAATGAGTAAGCATGTCACCTAGATGCTTCCTTTTCTCAAAAACTATAAAAGCTACTGACATGCTGTTTGGCAACGTTGTAGAGTACCACATTCTCTACATTCTGGCAAAATTTATCTTTCTGTGATGTATACAAGAGAAAAGATCGCACAAATCATGATTTTCACATGCTTTTCTATGAGAGAACCATCGATTTTCAATATCTCAAAAATTATTAAAGATAGAGCTTTAAAAATTTAGAACAAGGGTAAAAAACCACCTATTTAACTTACTGGCAATGTTTTCTACGTGTGGTTTCAATAGAAGTGAAGAAATTTGACAAAAGATGTGTAATGACAAAAAGTGCTGGAAATCGTGAAAAATCCCTTTTTTCCTCAATGAGTAAGCATGTCAACTAGATGCTTCTTGTTCTTTAAAACTATAAAAGCTACAGACATGCCGTTTGGCAACGTTGTATAGTACCACATTCTCTACATTCTAAGCAAGATTTATCGTTCTGTGATGTATAGAAGAGAAAATATCGCACAAATCATGATTTTCACATGCTTTTCTACGAGAGAACATTCGTTTTTGCAATATCTCAAAAACTCTTTAAGACAGAGCTTTCAAGCTTAATAAATGTGTAGAAAACCGCCTATCTTACCTACTTGCAAAGTTTTACACGTATGGTTTCCAAATAAGTGTAGAAATTTCACAAAACATGTGTAATGAAAAAACTGCTGTAAATAGCTTTTTTGCTCAATGAGTAAGCATGTCACCTAGATGCTTCTTTTTCCCAAAAACTATTAAAGCTACAGACATGCCGTTAGGCAACGTTGTAGAGCACCACATTCTCCACATTCTCGCCACGATTCAGTGTTCTGCGATGTATAGAAGAGAAAACATAGCACAAAACATGATTTTCACATGCTTTTCTTTGGGAGAACATTCGTTTTTGCAATATCTCAAAAACTCTTTAAGATAGAGCTTTAAAACTTAGCAAATGTGTAGAAAACCGCTTATTTTACCTACTGGCAATGTGTTAGACGTGTGGTTTCCATAGAAGTATAGAAATTTCACAAAACATGTCTAATGACAAAAAGTGCTGGAAATCACTTTTTTGCTCAATGAGTAAGCATGTCACCTAGATGCTTCCCTTTCTCAAAATCTATAAAAGCTACAGACATGCCGCTTGGCAACATTGTGGAGTACCACATTTTCTAAATTCTGGCCAAGATTTAGCGTTCTGTGATGTATAGAAGGGAAAATATCGCGCAAAACATGATTTTCACATGCTTTTCTATGGGAGAACATTCGTTTTTGCAATATCTCAAAAACTATTAAAGATAGAGCTTTAAAACTTAGCAAATGTATAAAAAACCGCCTATTTTACCTACTGGCAAAGTTTTACACGTGTGGTTTCCATAGAAGTGGAGAAATTTCACAAAACATATGTATTGACAAAAATTGCAGGAAATCGCTTTTTTGCTCAATGCGTTAGCATGTAAACTAGATGCTTCCTTTTTTAAAACCTATCAATGCTACAGACATGCCGTTTAGGAATGTTGTAGAGTACCACATTCTCTACAATCTGGCCAAGATTTAGCGTTCTGTGATTAATAGAAGAGAAAATATAGCACAAAACATGATTTTAACATGCTTTTCTATGGGATAACGTTCGTTTTTGCAATATCTCCAATACTATTCAGGATAGAGCTTTAAAACTTAGCAAAAGTGTGAAAATCCGCCTATTTTTCCTACTGGCAATGTTTTACACGTGTGGTTTCCATAGAAGTTGAGAAATTTCACAAAACATGTGTAATGACAAAAAGTGCTGAAAATTGCAAAAAATCACTTTTTTCCTCAAAGAGTAAGCATGTCACCTAGATGCTTCTTTTTCTCAAAAACTATAAAAGCTACAGAAATGCCGTTTGGCAACGTTTTAGAGTACCAAATTCTCTACATTCTGGATAACAATTGTCATTCTGTAATGTATAGAAGAGAAAATTTCGCACAAATCATGATTTTCACATGGTTTTCTATGGGAGAACATTCGTTTTTGCAATATCTCAAAAACTATTAAAGATAGAGCTTTAAAACTTAGCAAAAGTGTGAAAAACCACCTAGTTAACTTACTGGCAAAGTTTTATACGTGTTGTTTCCATAGAAGTGAAGAGATTTCACAAATGATGTGTAATGACAAAAAGTGCTGGAAATCGGAAAAAATCACTTTTTTCCTCAATGAGTAAGCATGTTACCTAGATGCTTCTTGTTCTCAAAAACTATAAAAGCTAAAGATAGAGCTTTAAAACCGCAAATGTGTAAAAAAACCGCCTGTTTTACCTACTGGCAAAGTTTTCCTCATGTGGTTTTCAAAGAAGTGTAGAAATTTCACAAAACATGTGTAATGACAAAAAGTGCAGGAAATCGGAAAAAATCACTTTTTTCCTCAATGAGTAAGCATGTTACCTAGATGCTTCTTGTTCTCAAAAACTATAAAAGCTAAAGATAGAGCTTTAAAACAGCAAATGTGTAAAAAACCGCCTATTTTACCTACTGGCAAAGTTTAACTCATGTGGTTTCCAAAGAAGTGTAGAAATTTCACAAAACATGTGTAGTGAAAAAAAGTTCTGGAAATCGCTTTTTTTGCAACAAGAGTTAGCATGTCACCTAGATGCTTCTTTTTCTCAAAAACAATATAAGCTACAGACATGCAGGTTTGGCAACGTTGTACAGTACCACATTCTCTACATTCTGGCCAAGATTTAGCATTCTGTGATGTATAGTAGAGAAAATATCGCACAAATCATGATTTTTACCTGCTTTTACATGGGAGAAATACAAAAAAAGGTCGAGGACAAGACCAATCTTCAAACTAAGATAAGAACTACAGATAGAGAGAAGAAAAACGAGTTTAGAAATTAGCTTTTGGTGTCTTCTAAGCTGAAGTCCACTCCTCTGTGGCTTCTTGGCAAAAGGCTTCTGAAAAATGTTTAAATGACAAACAATTAGATTTTATAAAAATAATTAAATTTTTCACATTACTAATCTAATTAATTAAAAAAATATCAAAAATTACAATATTTATCGTTTTTGTTGGAGAGGTTCCTACGTTTCACAAGTAGGTCCTTTCTTCTTCAAGGTTAATGTTTTTGGTGAAGGTGTGTCTTCCTTAAGGAATCGTGATCATCCTATCATCTGTGGTAACAATGCACATTCTCTGCCTGGAATAAAAAATTCTTTCAGGGGAATCGTCAGTTTAATGCAGCTTAATGGTTTCAATAAAATAATTGAGTATTATGCAGTTTTTATTTTGCTATAATTAATTTTAGATTTTTTTTTCTTCTTTTCTTTTTTTTCTTTCCCTTTCCTTTCTTTCATACATTTTATGGCAGCTGGAAGATGATTGGCATCATTCCTTTATCAACATTGATGCCACCTGGTGTGAACGGTTTGAACTCCTTAATCATTTGAGATTCTTTCTGTTCCTATCTTTTTCTGTCTTGAAGTTTGTCATGAGGAAGGTGACTTGAAGGTCTGTCTGCTGGAGTGTTAGTCCATTAAAATGTATCCCAACTTTTGTGTCTCTTTTATTCTTTATGTCGTTAAGACGCTCTCTAATTTGTATCTTTGCTTTCTGTCCTGTCTCACCAATGTAACTCTTATCACATTTAATGCAATGGACAATGTAAATCACGTTGGGGGTGTTGCACGTAATAGTCTGTCTTATTTTCCATTTAATGACCTTATTATTGGTTTGAAACATCATTGTTTAATTCACATATGTGCAAACAATACAATTTTTCCTTTGGCACCTCTTGCATCCATCAGTGGCATTTCTTGTTATTTTAGCCTTTACTAGCATATCTTGTAGGTTTTGGATTCTTTTGAATGCAATTCAAAATGGCTAAGGGAATAATTTTTGTAAAGTGAGGTCTGTTAAGAAGATATTGTGATTTTTAGTCAGTATTGAGGCGAATTTGCCAGAAAGGTCATTGAATGTTGTACATAGGTTAAGTTTTTCACTTTGTTCCTTCTTAGTATTGTATGTCAGTGTCCGTTGCAGTCGACTTGCCTCATTTCCAACCCCTCTCAGTAATTTTGCAGGGTATCCACACCCTTCAATATCCTTCAAGAGTTGTTGGCATTTCATTTTGAAGTCTATGTCATCTGAGCAGATTCTTCGGACTCGTTTCAACTGCCCAATTGAAATACATTGTTTGCACTTTTTTGGGTGGTAGCTACTATAGTGTAGGTATTGGTGTGTGTCAGTCGGTTTCTGGTAGAGAGAAGTTCTAAATTGTCCAGTTGTGTAAGAGAGCTGAACGTCAAGGAAGTCTATTTCCATCCTAGAAATATCTGCAGTGAATTGTATTGAAGGGTTAATGGAGTTTGCCAAGTTGACAAAGTCACTAAGATCCTCCTATGAATGGGTCCAAATTAGAAAGACATCATCAAGGTATTGTACCCATATTACTGCTTTTTTCAGTGCTTTCTCTAGTAACTGTTTTTCAATGTTGCCCATCAAAATATTAGCATATGATGGGGACATTTTCGTTCCCATTGCTGTTCCTTGTTTTTGAATATAGTTGTCGTTATTGAATTCAAAAATATTATTTGTGAGAACTACTTGGATTAGATCACTGAGCGTTTCAACATCGGGAAACGTCTGTTTCATGTCTATTAGTTCTTGTCTACAAGATTCAATCCCTTCCATGTGTGGGATGTTTGTATACAGTGATATCACGTTAAGGGTGCACGTAATTATTTTGTCTGGTAGTTGAATCGATTGTTGTAGAGTTTCTAATTTTTGAAGGAATTCAGTCGTGTCTTGTGCAAAGATGGTAGAGTTTTTGGAATGGGTTTTAGAAAGCTGTCAACAAATTGAGATATATTTTCGGTCACTGCATTATTAGAGGAAACTATATGTCGTCCTGGGTTCCCTGGCTTATGGATTTTTGGTAGGGTGTAGAAGCGGCCTGGGGTGGGGTTCTTTACTATCATAAAGGTCGTCATATTTTTTGTGATTATCCCTTTCATATGGAGGTCTTTGAGGATCGTTTTTACTTTTGATTGAATTTTATCTATTGGATTGCAATCTAATTTTCTATAGAAATTTCTATCTAAAAGCTTTCGATCTACTTCCTTAATATAATCTAAACGGTTTTGGATTACTACTGCCCCACCCTTGTCAGCTTTCTTGATAATTAGGTCTGTATTATTTTTAAGTTCCTGTAAGGCCTTAAGCTCTACCTGGGACAGATTATTTATTCTTTTGCTTTTTTGGTTCTCCAGTGCCTTCTGAAAATCCCAAAATATAGTTTCTTGTTATACCTTAAGAGCATCAGACTGAATGTCTGGTGTCCAACATGATAGTTGTCTCCACTGCTGTAACTTATTAGGCTGAGGAACTTGTTGGGCAAAGAAGAATTTAAGTTTAATTTTCCTAAACATTTCATCCAAGTCTGAAAATATATCAAATTTTTTGATTCTTGCATTTGAAGGACAGAAAGTAAGACCTTAACTTAAAATGTTCTCTTGATATTTGGACAGGGGTACACTAGAAAGGTTTACTACCGTTTTTCGTTTGTTACAGTCAATATTGTCTACCTCCTTGATGAGTGGTTTGAGTAGCCCAGTGATGAAATTTTTAAAGTCGTCCTCTAAATTTAGGTTTATTGATATTTTGTGGAGTTTTGAGGGCATCACTTGATGATATATCTGTATGGCAAATTGGGTGAAATATTCTGAATGGCACCCTGCATTGTCGGTCTTGAAAATACTGCAAAAGGAGTGAATTTCTTTGTCTAGTGTCATGGAAGCTGTTCTAATTCGAAATGCAGATATTTGAGGGATATTGAGTGGCTAATTTCTTTACAGCATTGTAGCATGCTCTCAATGGAGGTCTGGAAAGGTGGGGTAAGGTTAATAACTAGGCCAGGAGGGATCACTCCATCATCTTGGCATTTTTTCAAAAATTGGTAATGTGTCCAATAAGAGGAAATTTTCTTTAGGTATTTACGACATTGGGAGAAGGTTTCGAATTCTACAGTTGGTTTGCCTAGTCAGTGGGATTCTGAAAATAGGTTGACATCATAGGAGCCCCGAGAGATTATTGGACGATTCTCGCTGGACTTATATGGTGTGGTAGGATGGTCATCAACAGGGATTGTTTTTGGGAGATTAAATGACCATTTTGGAACTTTGCAAGGGTTTGATTTCAATTTTGGTGTTTTTAGTGGCTTTAAATTTGGATCATTGGTGGGAGGGATTATCTATATGTCCTCTACAACAGGACTGCCATTTTACTGAATCACTTTTTCATTGTGAGATGATTTAATCTCATACCTGGGTTTCCTACATTCTCTTATTGTAACATTATTAATTTTTACTATGGGGATGTTTGCTTCCCTATCTGCACTTGTGCTCCATTGGGTTTGCTCAGGTTTGGCTGCTGAGGGTTGTTTGGCTAGTACTTGGGCATATGTCCTATGCAGTCTGTCTGGTAAGTCATAAGATGGGGTGATTGATAGTTGCTCTATTTCCCTACATAGTTCAGTTAGTTTAATACCCAAGCTCTCTGGAAGCAGTCGTTTTGCATCATTGAAATCATTTGCACAGTTGATTAATTTTGACTGATTTTTGAATTCATGGATTTTAAAACATTCATAAACTGGTTTGGCATTATGGGTTCCTACAAAGAAAATGTAAACATCCATCACATTTTGTAGCCCATTTCTTGAATATTGTATGCCATCTCTAGCAAGGAAATTTCTTGCATAGCTATGAAATATATTGTGGTTAATGAATTTAAGATTTGCCTGCTGGTAGCAGTATCCTTTGATATAATCATTCAATTGTCTAATTTTGAAGTTCATTTCCCTGACAAAGTCATTTGGTAGCCTGTTGTCAAAGTAATTATATGTGATAGGAGCTATTTCAGAAATGGCAATATGGACCTCTGGCCAAACTCGAAAAATTCTATCTAGAGTATTTCTGAGTTGTTCAAAAGAATCCCTAACACCAAACTCTAAAATATCATCTAGTCCTACGTGCAGAATGAGAATCTGAATTGACAAAGGAAGTTGAAATATTTTTCGGAATATATCTCTAAAGAGTAGTTTTCCTCTTTGGAAGAGAATTTATTTGTCAATACCATATAATTAAACAAGGGTGGGTGCATATTTCAAACGTCTGTCACGAATAATGGCCACACTTCCTGCCTTCCCTGGCATCTCTAACAAATGTCTTGTCCAAATGTAACTGAAAGTAAAAATACAAAAGGGGTCAAGGACAAGACCAGTCTACAAACTAAGATAAGAACTACAGATAGAGACAAGAAAAACGAGTTTAGAACTTAGCTTTTGGTGTCTTCTAGACTGCAGTCCACTCCTCTGTGGCTTCTTGGAAAAAGGCTTCTGAAAAATGTTTTAATGACAAACAATTAGATTCTATAAAAATAATTAAATTTTTCAAATTACTAATCTAATTAATCAAAAAATATCCAAAATTACAATACTTATCTTTTTTGCTGGAGAGGTTCCGACGTTTCGCAAGTAGGTTCTTAATTCTTCAAGGTTAATGTTTTTGGTGATGGTGTGTCTTCCTTAAGGAACCGTGATCATCCTATCGTCTTTGGTAACAATGCACATTCTCTGCCTGGAATAAAAAATTCTTTCAGGAGAATCGTCAGTTTAATGCAGCTTAATGGTTTCAGTAAAATAATTGAGTATTATGCAGTTTTTATTTTGCTATAATTAATTTTAGATTCTTTTTTTTCTTCTTTTCTTTTTTCCCTTTCCCTTTCCTTTCTATCATACATTTTATGGCAGCTGGAAGATGATTGGCATCATTCCTTTGTCAACATTCATGCGACCTGGTGTAACGTTTGGAACTCCTTAATCATTTGAGATTCTTTCCGTTTCCTATCTTTTTTAGCCTTGAAGTTTGTCATGTGGAAGGTGACTTGAAGGTCTGTCTGCTGGTGTGTTAGTCCATTAAAATGCATCCCAACTCATGTGTCTCTTTTATTCTTTATGTCGTTAAGATGCTCTCTAATTTGTATGTTTGATTTCCATCCTGTCACACCAATGTAACTTATCACATTTAATGCAAAGGACAAGGTAAATCACATTGGGGGTGTTGCACGTAATAGTCTGTCTTATTTTCCATTTAATGACCTTATTATTGGTTTGAAACTACATTGTTTCATTCACATATGTGCAAACAGTACAATTTTTCCTTTGGCACCTATTGTATCCATCATTGGCATTTCCTGTTATTTTCGCCTTTACTAGCATATCTTGTAAGTTTCGGTTTCTTTTGGATGCAATTCTAAATGGCTCAGGGAATAATTTTTGTAAAGTGGTGTCTGTTAACAAGATATTGTGATTATTAGTCAGTATTGGGGCGAATTTGCCAGAAAGGTCATTGAATGTTGTACATAGGTTAAGTTTGTCACTTTGTTCCTTCTTACTATTGTATGTCAGTGTCCGTTGCAGTCGACTTGCCTCATTTCAAACCCCTCTCACTAATTTTGCAGGGTATCCACACCCTTCAAAATCCTTCCGGAGTTGTTGGCATTTCATTTTGAATTCCATGTCAACTGAGCAGATCCTTCGGACTCGTTTCAACTGCCCAATTGTTACCACAGACAATAGGATCATCACAGTTCCTTAAGGAAGACACACCATCACCAAAAACATTAACCTTGAAGAAGCAAGAACCTACTTGCGAAACGTCAGAACATCTCCAACAAAAAAGATAAGTTTTGTAATTTTTGATATTTTTTGATTAATTAGATTAGCAATTTGAAAAATTTAATTATTTTTATACAATCTAATTGTTTGCCATTTAAACATTTTTCAGAAGCCTTTTGCCAAGAAGCCACATAGGAAGGGGATTGCAGCTTAGAAGACACCAAAAGCTAAGTTCTAAACTTGTTTTTCTTGTCTCTATCTGTAGTTCTTATCTTAGTTTCTATGGGAGAACATTCGTTTTTGCAATATCTCAAAAACTCTTTAAGATAGAGGTTTAAAACTTAGCAAATGTGTAGAAAACCATCTATTTTACCTACTGGCAAAGCTTTACACACGTGGTTTCCATAGAAGTGTAGAAATTTGACAAAACATGTGTAATGACAAAAAGTGCTGGAAATCGCCAAAAATCACTTTTTTCCTCACAGAGTTAGCATGTCACCTAGATACTTCTTTTTCTCAAAAACTATAGAAGCTACCAATCATGCCGTTTGGCAACGTTGTAGAGAACCACAATCTCTACATACTGGCCAATTATTATCGCACTGTGATGTATAAAAGAGAAAATATTGCACAAATCATGTTTTTCACATGCTTTTCTATGG